>JAJHZJ010000257.1:2147500-2525000 GCA_023548195.1 Bettongia penicillata ogilbyi
CCATCTCGTAGCAGAGTACACTTCTCTCACCCCTTAACCCAGTGATCTAGATGAAAGTGGCATGATGCTATGCAGCTACTTCTCTATTAAAAATCCTCATTTAAAACGTATCTGTCCCATTTTTCTAGATTTCCTTATTTCTTCATTTGAATCTTTTAACCCATCTTTTCTGTACACTGAAGTCCAAAACAAACAAACTTCTTGGTGCTTTCACTTGGAACTTAGGAAATGCGTCATCACAGACAAAATCTTAGAATTATTTTTCACTTTCTCTCAGGGTAGAGGAAAAATAATCCATCACTTTAAAAGTCCACTCATCTTCCATTCATCACACAAATGAATGATTCATGCCTGACCTGCAAGCTTACTTATCAACATTCTTCTTGGCAGATATAGGTTAAGACCCAAACTATGTACACACACACACGCACACACACACACACACACACACACACACACACACACACACAGAGAAACAGATTCATGGAGAAGGTAGCAGCAGAACATAGCTTTGAAAGAAGCTAGTAACTGTAAAAGGTAAAGGTGAGGTTGGGATGTTTCTGGGAGACACAGATAATGGTAACAGAAAATGAGATCATGTGCTACAAGAGAAAAAGCAAAGTCTCTGGAGTCAAGGTATTCAGTTCAGATTTCATTGCTATTTCCCACTTGTTTGACTTAGACAAGTGATTTTATCACCCCAGTTCTCAGTTTCCTCATCTGACAAGGGACAGAGGAATGAGAGGTAATACAAACGTGGAATAGAATAAATTGGCCTAATGTGGCTGAGATGTAGAGTGATGTTCACTCAAAATGGAAATATAGGCCAGAACTAAAAGGCGAATAATTTTAATTTGAAATTTAGGACTTTACAGTGTGTGATTTGTCATAGAAGTAACAGGGAGCCAATGAAGTTTCCCCTCCACCAATGGGAGGGGAGCATTCCTTTTATTCTGATAATCTTGCTTTTGCAATTCCATGGAGGATAACTTTTAGAGAAAATATACAATTAGTAATAATCTAGAAGGAGATGGAAATGAGGTATTCTATAAAGGCAGAATTGATAAAACTTGGATGGGAAATGTGAATTAGAACTAGGAAAGATGAATTAGTAGAGTATGAATTCAAGATGGCAAATCTTGATGATTGGAAGGAAAATGATAATCTTGACAACAGGAAGAAAATTAAGAAAGGAGAGTGGGAGAAATAAATGAATTCAGTTTGGGCCTGATGATGTTGAGGTGTCTATGGGATATCATTGTGAAATGTGTACTTGTCAGTTTATGATTCACAATAACACTCAAGAGGGAAAGAGTAATGTTTTTGCCACAAATTAGTCTTTTTCTAACATTCAAAAAATCATAATATATTTAGAGAGAGAGTATAGTGTATTCAGGGCCAATTTGAAATTTCACTACTAACTCTGTGACCATAGATAAATCACTTAACCTCTGTGAACCTCAGTCCATTCTTTTACGTTTACCTACTATATTAAAAACAGGCTGGTTTCTTCATAATTGGAGGAAATTTTTATATTGTGAAAATTACAGATGTGTGATGCTTTATCTTGATGTTACTACAAGATAAATGGGTAGGTGATCAAGAGATATATTAGAGAGATTTTGGGTTCATGAAAAAACATTTATCCAGTATCTAAAAAGGCAACATAGTGAGTAAAAGAATGTTGACATGAGAGTCAAAGGACCTGGGTTCAAATTCTGCTTCTTTAATTTACTTCATGATCACATAACACAGTCACCTTAACTCTGGACTTCAATTTCTTCTTCTTGGTCCACAAGAAATTACTAAGAGCTTACCATATGTTCCAGGTACCACACTAAGTAATGAGAATACAAAGAATATTATGAAAACAAAACAAAATATACTCTTACTATTAAGGAATTTCTATTTTAATGGGAGAGAAAACACACAAATAATTAGTAATAATATTCAAGATCTATACAGTGTCTGAGGAAGGTAATCTCAGAGGGGAAGGCCAATGCATCTGAGATAGTTAGGAGTTCTGGTAGAAGATGAGATTTAAGTTTTCTTTGTTGAAAGTAAAGAACATTGAGGAAGGAGAACATTAGAGTGGCTAGCATAGGGGATAGGCAATAGAAAGGCATGGAATTGAAAAAAAATAGAATGTCATGTAAGAAGAAGAACAAGGATTTAAATGTGACTGGTCATAGGATGTGGAGTGAAATTATTTGGAAGAATGGAAATGTAGCAAGTTGTCATGTTTTGAAGGGCTTCAAATATAAAAAGGAAAGAAAACCAATTTTCTTTTGTCCTGAAGGTAATAGGGAGGTCCTGAATGGACAGGGAGATGATGTGATATTTGATATTTAATTGGATGATGAATTGGAGTGGCAAGAAAATAGAGGCAAGGAGACCAATAGTAAGCTATAGAAATGAGATGAGATGCAAGAATGCAATAGAGTTTTTCTTGCATAAATAGGAGATTGGGAATGTACAGGAAACAAGATATAAGGTGTGAGAAAGATAAGATCTGATTACTGATAGGATAAGTAAGATAAGTGTGAGTGAGGATGCAAGGTGGCCCTGAGATTTTAATCATGAGTGACTGGGAATTTGATAGTCCTATCAGAGTAGTGATAAATTATTGAATAGGGTAAGTTCTGGTGAAAGAAATGTTTGTTTTCTGTTGTACAAGTTGAGTTTGAGATACATATGAATCAAGGGGAGGAGCCAAGATGGCAGAGTAGAAAGACTCACATATGCTAGCTCCAAACCCACAACCCATAAATTTCCTGTAAAAAGAACTCCCCACAAATTCTGGAGCAGTGGAAGCCATGCAGCAACAGAGTAGAGGAGATTTCCGTTCCAGAGAGCCCTGAAAAACCTGCACCAAAGGTCTGTCGGGCACCAGAGGTGGAGCAGAGCCCAGCCCTGGCCCAGCTGTGTGGCCCCGAGAGGAGCAGATCCGAGCAGGCTTCAGGGACAGAATCTCTGGCAGCTGCAAAGGTCCCTCCACCCACAGGCGCTACAGGTCAATGAGAGAGACTTCTGGGCTGGCTGAGAGGGGAGTGGGATGTCTCCATAACTTAGGGCCCCTCGGGAAGCAGCAGCAGAGGCAGCGCCCAGGAGCTCCTGGAGCAGAAAGGACTTCAGATCCATTACTGAAGGTCTCTGCAAAAAACCCCTGAGGCAACTGAGTCTGGGAGGCGGCCCTGCCCCCACCCAAGCACCAGAACTTAAGCTCACATTGAACACCAGCCATGCCCACTGCTGAAAGCCCTGAGGCTGGGGAGCAGCATTTGAATCTCAGACCCCAAGCACTAGCTGGGTGGATCTAGGCGGGAGTGGAGAGGAATCTCAGAAGACATGTAACTGGCTGGGAAAATGCCTAGGAAAAGGAAGAAAAATAAGACCATAGAAGGATACTTTCTTGGGGAACAGATGTTTCCTCCTTTCATTTCTGATGAGGAAGACCAATACTTACCATCAGGGAAAGACATAGAAGTAAAGGCCTCTGCATCCCTAACATCTGAAATAGATATCCAATGGACTCAGGCCATGGAAAAACTCAAAAAGGATTCTGAAAATCATGTTAGACAGGTGGAGGAAAAACTGGGAAGAGAAATGAGAGAGATGCAAGAAAAGCATGAAAAATGGGTCAATACCTTGCTAAAGGAGACCCCAAAAAATGCTGAAGAAAATAACACCTTGAAAAATAGGCTCACTCCATTGGCAAAAGAGGTTCAAAAAGCCAATGAGGAGAAGAATGCTTTCAAAAGCAGAATTAGCCAAATGGAAAAAAAAGGTTCAAAAGCTCACTGAAGAAAATAGTTCTCTCAAAATTAGAATGGAACAGATGGAGGCTAATGCCTTTCTGAGAATCCAAGAAATCACAAAACAAAACCAAAAGAATGAAAAAAATGGAAGAGAATGTGAAATATCTGATTGGAAAAACAACTGACCTGGAAAATAGATCCAGGAGAGACAATTTAAAAATTATGGGACTACCTGAAAGCCATGATCAAAAAAAGAGCCTAGATATCATCTTTCATGAAATTATCAAGGAAAACTGCCCTGAGATTCTAGAACCAGAGGGCAAAATAAGTACTGAAGGAATCCATCGATCACCACCTGAAAGAGATCCAAAAAGAGAAACCCCTAGGAACATTGTGGCCAAATTCCAGAGTTTCCAAGTCAAGGAGAAAATATGCAAGCAGCTAGAAAGAAACAATTCCAGTATTGTGGAAATAAAATCAGGGTAACGCAAGATCTAGCAGCTTCTATATTAAGGGATTGACAGGCATGGAATAGGATATTCCAGAAGTCAGAGGAACTAGGACTGAAACCAAGAATCACCTACCCAGCAAAACTGAGTATAAAACTTCAGGGGAAAATATGGTCTTTCAATGGAACAGAGGACTTTCAAGCATTCTTGATGAAAAGACCAGAGCTGAAAAGACAAGAGCTGACCAGAGCTGAAAAAGACCAGAGCTGACTTTCAAACACAAGAATGAGAAGAAGCATGAAAAAGTAAACAGCAAAGAGAAGTCATAAGGAACTTACCAAAGGTGAACTGTTTACATTCCTACATGGAAAAGATAATATTTGTAACTCTTAAAACTTTTCAGTATCTGGGTAGTTGGTGGGACCACACACACACACACACACACACACACACACACACACACACACACATACACACACATGTACACATGTGCATGTGCACACATACAGAGACAGAGAACACAGAGTGAATTGAATAGGATGGGACCATATCTTCAAAGAAATTAAGGTAAATGCTGAGAGAGAAATGTAGTGGGAGGAGAGAGGGTGAAATGGAATGGGGTAAATTATATCTCATTAAAGAGGCAAGCAGGAGACTTTTTAGTGCAGGGAAAAAGAGGAGAGCTGAGAAAAAAACATGAAGTTTACCCTCATCACATTCGACTAAAGGAAGGAATAAAATGCACACTCATTTTGGTATGAAAACCTATTTTACAATATAGAAAAGTGGGGGAGAAGGAGATAAGCAGGGTGGGGGAGATGATGGAAGGGAGGGCAATGGGAGGAGGGGGCAATTTGAAGTAAACACTCTGGGAGAGACAGGATCAAAAGACAGAATAGAAACAATGGGGGGCAGGATAGGATGGAGGGAAATATAGTTAGTCTTACACAACATGACTATTATGGAAGTCATTTGCAAAACTACACAGATATGGCCTATATTGAATTTCCTTCCTTCCCAAAGGGAATGGGTGGGGAGGGAGGGATGGGGAGAAGTTGGAACTCAAAGTTTTAGGAACAACCGTTGAGTATTGCTCTTGCTACTAGGAAATAAGAAATACAGTTAATGGGGAATAGAAAGTCATCTGGCCCTACAGGACAAAAGGGAAGATGGGGACAAGGAAAGGGAGGGATGATAGAAGAGAGGGCACATTGGTGATAGGGGAAATTAGATTGCTCGGCATATTGGGTTGGGGGGAGGGGACAAATGGGGAGAAAATTTGGAACCCAAAATTTTGTGAAAATGAATGTAAAAAGCTAAATAAATAAATTTATATTTAAAAAGAGATACATATGAATCATCATTTCATGAGATTGAAGCTACATATATAGATCTGTCAGTCACCTGCAGAGATATAATTGTACTCATAATGACTAATGAGATACAGTGAGATTGAGGAAAGAGAAGTGGGATCAGAGTAGAACTGTGAGAAACATCTAAGGTTAATGGGAGTGACCTTGATAGAGTTGTGGCAATAACAACATCCAGAACAACACACTGACAACAACAGAAACAACACTTACGAGGAACAGTGAGGTAGGAAAATCAGGAGAAAACAGTGGGATGAAAACTTGAAAACAAGAGAGTAACCAGGAGAAGTTAGTCATTGACATTGTCATAGTCTATAGGAATGTCAAGAAGGATAAGGATGGAGAAAAGACTGTTGGATTTGACTACTCAATAATATGAAGGTGTACTGGATGGGTTCTGAAGTCCATTTAAGTTGAGTGACGAAGGGAAGTAGTTTGAGATTGGATAGAAGACAACATTCCTTCACCAGTGTTTGAACTCTTACATGAGAGCAGCTGAGGCTCTAAAGAGAAGATCTTGAAAGAGAGTTGACAAAATAGCACAATGTTAACAGGATACCCATTTTTCAAGACCCAGATAAAATGTTATGTGTTTCTTCCCTATTCTCCCAATTCTTCCCGCCCAAGCTGCAAAGATTCCTCCCTCATGTGATCTAATAATATTTATTATTGATTTTAGGCACTTACCATATTCTAAATTCAACTAAAAACTTCTATGTGGAATTTGGTCCCTATATCTACTAGGTGGTTAGCTCTTTTGGAGAGAGCTATTGCCCTTGTTTCTATTCTATATGCCCCTAGAAGCTAGCAAGGAAACTTTCACATAATAGGTAATTAACACTGGTATATCAGAAGGATCTTTTGACATATTTTTCCATATTGCCTGGAGAGGTTCATTAGTATTGTGTGTCAATTTCATGGTGGCATGTTTGCCTGGGTTCTGGATAGTGGACAATGCTCTCGTGCCTTCCTGGTCCCCAATGGAGTGAAACAGGACTGTGTGCTTCCTCCCATGTGATGTTTTAAGTCATATTGTCATATGCTTTCAGTGAAGATGAATGCAGCATCAAGGTCAAATACTGTACTGATGGTAAGTTCTTCAATTTGAAAAGGCTACAAGCCAGGACCAAAGTGGAGGGAGTGTTGGTGCATGACTTTCTGTTTGCAGACGGTTATGCCCTCAATGCAGCCTCTGAAGCTGAGATACAATAAAGTATGGATCAATTCTCTGCTGCCTGTGATAATTTTCATCTAATAGTTAACACTTGGAAAATGCAGGTGCTCCATCAGCCACCACCACACCATTCAGAATGCTATAGATAAGTTCAGTTACCTTGGTATTGTACTTTCAAGGGATGTACACACTGACAAAGAGGTTGATGCATGCATTGCCAGAGCTAGGTCAGTGTTTGGGAGGCTCCAAAGAAAAGTTTGGGAGAGAGGAGGTATTAGATTGACTACCAAACTGAAGCGTCTATACAGCCATTGTGCTGACCTCATTGTTGTATGCCTGTGAAACATGGACAGTCTATCTGCTCCATGCCAGGAAACTGAATCACTTCCATTTGTAGTGTTTAGGATGTTTCTGAGGATCACCTGGCAGAATAGGGTACCAGACACTGAGGTCCCTGCTTGAGCTGAACTGCCAAGTATTCAAACTATGCTTCAGAGAGCTCAACTCCAACTGACTGGCCACGTTGTTCAAATGTAAAATGTATACTTGCCAAAAAGACTATTTTATGGAGAACTCACATGGGGCAGGTGATCACATAGTGGTCAGAAGAACTGATACAAGGATACTCTCAAGGTCTCTCTCAAGAACTTTGGATTTGACTGTGCAACATAAGAGACACTGGCACAAGACTGATCAGTGTGGTGTGTCCACATCAGACAGGGTGCTGTGCTCTTTGAACAAAACAGAATTGAGATAGCACAAAGTAAATGTAAGATGTGCAAATTTGGGATATCCACCCCAAATATTCACACGGACTGTCTGTGCCCAACCTGTGGTAGAGCATTCCGAGCTCATGTTGGTCTGATTAGTCACAGTCAGACACTGAAACTTCACTTTATCGTGCTGATGTTATTTTGGTCCTCTTCAGAAACAAAGGACAACAACCAACCATCCGAAAGATCTAAGATGTCCCATTACATCCCTGTTGGGAAGTACTTCTCACCAACCCAGACTGCAGTCTAGATGTAATTTAGTACATAAATCCTCAGAATTTCCCTGACCAGGTAACCGTCTTGTGATTTGCCCAAAACCACTCATTGAGTAGTCAGCTCCGAGATATGAATCCATGGACTTCTGACTCCAAGTCACGTTTCAAATCCAATTCACCATACTGCTTCTAGGTGTGTAATAAATGT
Source organism: Bettongia penicillata ogilbyi (assembly GCA_023548195.1). Taxonomy (NCBI): domain Eukaryota; kingdom Metazoa; phylum Chordata; class Mammalia; order Diprotodontia; family Potoroidae; genus Bettongia; species Bettongia penicillata. Next base: position 2,155,448 of record JAJHZJ010000257.1, read on the forward strand.
TTGTTATTCAAAAACAAATACACTGGAAATATCCTGAAATATGGATTCTAGTGAGAATTCCTCCCCTTAAAAATGAACTCTCCTGGCAATATGCCAGATCAGCAGCACAGTGTTTCTGAAGAAAATTGTTGTTCAACCAAGCAAGAAATTGCAGCAGATGAGGATTGTTTTCTTTCCTTATTTCAGACCCACTTCTCTTAAAATATTTAAATTTTTCTTTGAGCCATTGTCAGATCAAATTAATTTCATTATCACTCATAACAAAAAGCCAGAAACCCCTGACCTAACAAGAAAAAAAGTTTAGTAATAAATTAATGATAATCACAAAAGACTCTTAATAAGCAGCTTTCCCTCATAAAATGATTATGATTACTATTTAAATTTGATTTGACCTGAATCAATAAATAAATGCTATTGTTTATTCAAATTGCTAGGACAAGCAGCTGGATAGGAAGGTCAAGGAACTGAAATTTTTTCCTCTCAGTTATTAATTCTAGTTGAAATCATTATGTTTCAGAGCAGAATAACTCACATTCAAAGTAAGTTAGAGATGCAAACTCTGAATTACATTTGTATGTGTATGTGTGTGTGAATGTGTATGAACAAGGGTATGCACATGTAGGCATGTACACATTTTATAAGTCTGTGCATGCTGCTGGTGAGGGAGAGATGGAAGAGAATTTGTCCCATTCCAATAGAACACACTTTTGTGAATTTCATATTTACTCCCTTTTATATACCTTGCATCCCAGTAAAACAGGCCTAATATCTCTGCCTTATCTATCAATCATCAACATTCATTTAATGCTTATTAAGTATCAGGCACTATGCTAAGTACTGGGGGTCATATACAAAACTAGGACATGCTTTTGACCTCAAGGAGCTTACATTCTATATCACACTCCATCTACAAACTTCCATTCACAAAAGTTGTATCTTCACAAAAGCTGTTCCACACACAAGAGATGTTCTCTCTCCTTACCTCTGTCTCTAACAATCCTAACACTCATTAATAGATAGTATCACTAAGTAGCAGCTCCTGTGTGAAGTATTTCTTGCTACTACTCTTTCTTTGTAATATTATTTCAAATTTCATGTTGTTCAGTCAGGTCTGACTTTCTGACCCCTTTCAGGATTTTCTTGGCAGCAATACTGAAGTGTTTTGCATTACTTTCTCCATTATTTTAAATTACTGTGTATTATTTTGTAGAAATTACACTCTTCTTACTCACTGGTCTGTGTAGATTTATGGAGAGGCATTGTGTTGGAGAAGAAAGGTCATCAGTCCAAGTCAGAGAACTTGGATTAGAACTTATCTCTGACTTTGATTATCCAAGTGTTCTTGGGAAAAACTCAATCTTCCTGATCATCCTTTTGTAGAACATTGTAGCAAAATATAGCACTGTGGAGCAAAATGAGTTAAACATAAAAATTCATCACACCCAGCAACAAACAGAACAGGTAATGACTTGGAACTGGAAGATTCTTCTTCTTTTGTCTAGTAAACTGTCTAAGGTTTTGTTCTAATCTTGTAATTGTGTATTTAAGAAAGGACTTGCATACCTCACCAAAACAACTAAAGTTGAAGGGTCTGGATTATCAGCTAGAAAAGAGATTCTAGAGCATATTTTTCTTTAAAGAGGAAATGTACCAAATCAAATGAGGACTTGAGCCATTAGTTTCTCTAGCTGAAAAACTAAAGAGAGAAAATCCTCACATAAATTCCCAAGTGTTGCCTACAAATTACCTTAACATCTAATATCCAAGAAAAAAAAACTAACCAAAAACAGACAAACAAAAATTCTGGTTGAGAAGGGGCCAATAATTTGTACCCTCTGCCAATCAACTGCCACACACACACACACACACACACACACACACACACACTACAGGGATAGTCAGGCTAGCTAGCTGAAGTAATAAAATATCTCCAGGAAGAGACAGAAGCAAGCATGTGTTAGATAAGTCAACTTATCTTGACCATCATATCTCCTCAAACTCCAGTTCTAGAATTTCAGGGCAGTTTTCCTTGATAATTTCATGAAAGATGATGTCTAGGCTCTTTTTTTGATCATGACTTTCAGATAGTCCCATAACTTTTAAATTGTCTCACCTAGATCTATTTTCCAGGTCAGTTGTTTTTCCAATGAGATTTTTCACATTATGTTCCATTTTTCCATTCTTTTGGTTTTGTTTGGTGATTTCTTGGTTTGTCCTAAAGTCATTAGCCTCCATCTGTTCCATTCTAATTTTGAAAGAACTATTTTCTTCAGTGAGCTTTTGAACCTCCTTTTCCATTTGGCTGATTCTGCTTTTGAAAGCATTCTTCTCCTCATTGGCTTTTTGACCTCTTTTTCCATTCGGGTTCGTCTACTTTTAAAGGTGTTATTTTCTTCAGCACTTTTTGGGTCTCCTTTAGCAAGGTGTTGACCTGCTTTTCACACTTTTCTTGCATTTCTCTCATTTCTCTTCCGAGTTTTTCCTCCACCTCTCTAACTTGATTTTCAAAATCCTTTTTGAGCTCCTCCATGGCCTGAGCCCATTGAATATTTATTTTGGATGTTTGGGATCTGCGGACCCTCTGCTTCTGGGACTGGGGATTCCGTGGCAACTGGAGATTCCACCCCGGAGGGCTGTTCACCGTTACACCAGAGAAATGTTTGCATATGGTGCCCATTACACCAGAGAAAGTCTTCACATGCTTGGTGTAGACACCCCTCTAACTCACCAGTGGGTTTGAGACCCCTTGGTTACCCTCAGTCTGATTCGGCCTGCCTGCCAAAATGGTTTACTGGAGTATGGCCACTGCACATGCTGCAGCTTGTTGGAGCCACAGGTAGGAGTTGGGTGGAACAGGAGGACATCAAAGTTGGAAAGAGCCCTGAAAAGTTCTTGGCAGCCATCAAACCAAGGTACTGGTCCTCCCTGAACACACCCTACACCCCACATAGGATTAATGCTTACTGCATTGGAATGTATTGGATTAGATTGGACTGGATTGGAAGGAGTTGGGTTGCAGTAAAGAGCGTAATATTGGATTACCTCTCATAGTGTTATGGCACTTCGTGAATGCTCAGGCACCCTAAAATGGATTACCCCCATATATTAAATATCAAGGACTTCCTTCTGGGAGAAAATATTTCATGCTGCCCTACCATATAAGTGGGAGAGAAGCCTCCTTCTATTCATCATGCAGATTGAATAGCCATTCTCTTTAAAACTACTAGACTGGGACAGTCCCTCTCTTTTTCCAGGGGCATCCAAGGACTAAAGGTATATTCACCTGAAGCATACGTACAGTGCAATAGGTACGTGGGGGAAGGCATGCCTTTTCCTTCTCACTTTAGACCCTGTGATGCTGAGAAATAAGCTTCTCTTTGGTTTGGTTTTGTGTCTTCTTTTCAGTTCTAGGCATATACAGTTCACTGCTGGACTCAGGATTTCAAATAGCGGTGACCTTGGAGACAGGATTCCAAACTCTTCTAGTCTGAAAAGCTAGGACTTCATGACACCGCCCCAAGTACCTTTGGTCTTAGAACTTGATGGAACTATGTTATATAACTGAATTAGTCTGTGAACCTAATCTGCCTCTTGTCTCCAGGGACAGAGGTAGTGTCAGGTAGAGATTAACCCACAGGTATGGGGTGGTGGTGGTATATATTTGTACTTGTTTTATCTGTAAAGAGAATAGTCTTTTGTATAAGTTAATCTGAATGTTAAGAAATTAAAAAGATCTGGATTGATAGTTATTCCTAACAATGGACAACACATTTTCTGAGGAATTGAATCAATAGTAGAGATTATTTATATTCAAAACCCTTAGGAGTATAGACAAAATATCGGGAAGGAATGGAATGCAATATACTTGGCACTTAAGCAGTTGGGGCTAGTTGATAACTAGTAGAGTAGTAAATATTTCCTTTCTACCTCTTCCCAAGATTCTAAGGCTTTTCTTTCTTCACCTCAAAGTGAAGACAACTTTTCTTTTTTCTTGTATTACTTGTAACAAACAACTGAGCAAAAGAGCAAAATCCGATATATGTCCCTGGATAAAGCAAATATAAAAATCTGGCATGATCATAAGGAGCATAAAGAGAGGATAAATGTCTAGGATGAGGGTGATAGTGATAATAAAAAAATCCTACTCAGTCTCACTGGACCACTTGTGTAGTAATGTGTTCAGGCATACATAGACATCACACTTTAGGAAGGACATTGATAAATTGGAAAGAATATAAGAGGGTAAATAAGATAATGATGTGATTAAGGTCTATTCTATCACAGTTAATTCAAAAATAATTAGTAACTGCCTAATTATGGGAAATGGAATTTATTGGCTCTAGATATACACAAATAAATTTAATTCACTTTATTTCCCCAACCATTTGATCAACATATATCCCCTATGAGATATAGTGTAGCTAAAAGGAAAAAAAGTAAAAAAAAAAAAACAAAACCTTGTCTTGAAGTAATTAAAATGTTAAGAATATGTAGATATATATATATATGTAGATGTATATATACACATAAGTGTATAGGTATATATTATATATTATATGTATATATATTATATATGTATATATAATATATATGACACATGCATAACTCACTTAACTACACATATGTAGTATACAAACATATTTATATTATGTATGTGTACATGTGTGCATGTATTTGTGTGTATATATGTGTGTGTATATCTATATGTGTGTGTTTACAAATGCAAAATAATTGATAGGTTAGTGATACCTATGAGATCCAGATAATCCTGATAATCCTTGTATAGGTGGGGTAAAAGAGTTGACTTGGAGAAAACAAGGATTCCAAGAGATCTAAATGAGGAAGAAGAGCATTTTAGAAATAAGTGACAGATTCTGCAAAATAATAGAAGGAAATGAAGTGTTGTATATTTAGCACAACCAGTGAAAAGCATTCATGACATGCTTCCTATGCTCCTGGGTTTGTATTTACCACTGAGGATATAAAAGAGTACAAAAACACCATCTTTGCCCTCAGAATGCTCACATTAGAATTAAGGAGTCAACCAAAGATACGTATATTAAAGACACAGACAATGTGAGAGGAACATCATCTGTGAGAGAAGGCACTAGCTGGCAGGAGCATTGGGGAAGCCTAGAAAGGTCTCTTCAAGAAAGTGGCAATTGAGCTGAATATTGCCAGAAGCAAGGGAAGACAAGAAGTAGACATAAGGAAGAGAACAAGCCAGGAACCAGGTAAAGATTGTGCAAAAGTATGTAGCTGAGAGATGGAGTATTGGATTTCAGTGACTGCAACTAAGCCAGTGGATCTGAGACTGTCTAGGGGGATTATTGTGAGAAAAAATGACCAAAATTTTAAGAAAATATCAGGTGGTGAAGAGTTTTAAGAGTTAAACAAGTGGGTTTTTGTATTTTTTTATTAGATCCTAGAGATAATAGGGAACCACTAGAGTTGATTGAATATGTGATGACATTCCCCAGTCGATAAATGGTCAAAGGATATGAACAGGCAGTTTTCGGAGGAAGAAATTAAAGATATCTATAGTCATATGAAAAAATGCTCTAAATTACTATTGACTAGAGAGATGCAAATCAAAACAACTCTGAAGTACCACATCACACCTATCAATCAGATTGGCTAACATGACAAAACAGGAGGATGATAAACGTTGAAGAAGATGTGGGAGAATCGGAACACTAATTTATTGTTGGTGGGGCTGTGAACTGATCCAACCATTCTGGAGTGCAGTTTGGAACTATGCTCAAAGGGCTATAAAAATATGCATACCATTTGACCCGGTAATATCACTTCTAGGAGTGTATCCCCAAGAGATCATAAAAATGGGAAAGGGTCCCACATGTACAAAAATATTTATAGCAGCATTCTTTGTGGTGGCCAAAAACTGGAAATCAAAGGGATGTCCATCAAGTGGGGAATGGCTGAATAAATTATGGTATATGAATATAATGGAATACTATTGCCCTATAAGAAATGATGGAGAGGAGGAGAGGCCTGGAAGGACTTGTGTGATTTAATGCTGAGTGAAAGGAGCAGAACCAGGAGAACTTTGTGCACAGCAATGACCTCAGTGTATAAGAGATTTTTCTGGTAGGCTTGAAACTTCATTGCAATGCAAGGACTTTAAACAAAAATCCCAGTGGTCTTTTAAGGCCAAATGCCTTCCATATCTATAGAAAGAACTATGGAAATCAATCGCAGAATGTAGCAGATCATTTTCTTTTTTATTCTGTTTTGGTTTGTTTTATGATTTCTCCCATTCATTTCAATTCTTCTATACAGCATGACTATGATGAAAATATATTTAATAGGAATGTATGTATAGAACCTATATAAAATTGTGTGCAATCTTGGGGAGGGAGAGGGAAAGTAGGTGGAAGGGAGTAAAAAACATCTAAGTTGTATGGCAGTGATTGTAGAACACTGAAAATAAATAATATTAATTAAAAAAGAATATGGAAATGACATGATCCAACTTGTGCTTTAGAAAAATCATTTTGGTAGCTAATCTGAGGATGAATCAGAACAGGGAGAGACTTGAGGGGGGAAGATAAATTGGAAAGATATTACGATAGCCCATGAGATAGGTGATGAGGGCTTGCAGCAAGATAGTGAGTATACATGTACAGAGAAGGGGAAATAAAGAAGGGATATTGTGAAAGTAAAAATGAAAATACTCTGCAATAAATTGAATATGTGGGATGAGAACAAGTGGAGAGTGGAGGAAGACACTGAGATTTTGAGCCAAGATGACTCAAAAAATGATACTACCTTTAGCATGATCCAGTTTGTTGGGGTTGTAGAATGTAATTAATGAGTGGGGAGTATACAAAAGGAAAATGAGAACTAAGGTAATCAATTGAGTTAGTTTGGAGGCAAAATCATAGGCAAATTTGGTGGCAAATTTTAAGGACTTTAAAAGACAAAGAAGATTTCATTTGATCCAAAAGCTAGTCATTGAAACTTCTTGAGTTAAGGAGTGACACAGTCTTATCTGAGATATACAAATATCAAATTTATATCTGTGTGGCACATGGATTGCTAAATGCAAAAACCACTGTCAGAAGCCATCTTTAAAGTCTTTTTCACATTTTATAAATTTTGAGAACTTGCCCTCCATCAACCTTGACTTCAAAGATCATTTCAACCCAAGCTGGAATCATTAAAGTAGGACTTGCATAGACATAGTGCTCGTATAGGTCTGAAAAAGTATGGGATACATGTACAAAGGAAAAAAAAAATGATATGAGCAACTGATACCTTCCAGGACAATTTTTGACCCTGATTATATCTCTGAGTGCTTAGGAAATTCCCTTTTCATTTCACCTTTTTTAAATAGGCAAGGGACTTTAAAGGTGGTCTCATTTTATTTGTAACCTTGGTTATATGAGACCTTTGCCTAAGAAATGTGTGAGACTGGATGAGTTCTGGGACTAAATTGAATGGATCACCCTATTAACTTATATAAAACAACAATTCAGATTTTAAAGGAACAACATCCATTTGACACTAGGTAAGTAAAAACAACAACAAAAAAATCAAACTCTTTTAGCATTCTAAGGATCCAAGCTATTTTCAATCAATATTAATTGCTGAGGGGCCCGGGAGCGGGGTGAAGATTGCTTGGCAACTAAACCATACTAACTAAAATTGAGATCAGGAAAAGGTGCTAATCAATATGGATACATGTCTATTAAAAAGTGAGGAATTTGTTCCTTTACTGATATCTGGTATATAACCTTTCTTGAGTCTCTTGGAGAAAGCTGTCTTTGGAGGGAGACTTTGGATTCCCATATTTTGGAGGACTTCAGTAACTAAGGGAGACACTTCTCAAGTGAGATGTGCATGGGGGATTTCTTTTAGGACTTTGGTTGGTATAGGCAGCAGCTGAGGTTGCTTTGAACACTGAATTCTCTAATTCAATGGTGTGGTGAACAAAACATTGGACTCCTAGCCCCACAGTTGCTTGCTACCTAGAAGACCATGGGAAAGTCCCTTAATTTCACTAAAACTTCTTTTCTTTGTAAATAATAGCAAATAAGACAAACTTCAGCAAATCAAAAGAATCAACCCAAATAGCTATTACATATATGGCAAAGAAGGTGATATATATATATATATATACGGATTAAAGGCAAAGGTATGACTTTAAGGGGGCATTTATTCATTGACATCTTTGGCAAAACTGAAAGAAAAGATCAGTGTCAAAGCAGAGTTATCTAATATTCAGAGAAGGGAACTTGGGCACCAGATATCCTGGAGACTTAACCAAGATGTCAAAGACTGAGGTAAATTGTCCAGGCACACAGCTGACAGCACACAAGTGTAAAAGTTCTGAGTAAGCTCAAAGGCCATGTAGTCCATCCCATATGAATAAAACAGTGAATTGACTCTCCATCATCCTCCCAAGGGGTGTTCCAGTTTCTGCTCCTGGAGCTCCAGTGATGGATACCTTTTGGACAGCTCTAATTATTAGGAAATTTTTAATCTTATAAAAAAAATTCACTACGTGAACAATCTATCATTTTAAGTTATTTATTCCTTTGGGGCTATGAATTAAAAAATAACTGTACTTACTCTCATCTCGAACATGAGTTTTGGACTAGTGGCTCATTCGGTCATTTTAATCTCTAGAACTATGATCTTTTGGCATCTTCTATGTGGGCACCACTGGGACCAGAGGTAGACACTTGTTATGCCAATACCTGGATATGTTTGCCAAATGGGTAATGAAAGGATTTAAAATCCTCTCACTCATAAAACGGGGACATCACAGATCTTCCTTGGGCTAATAGTCTGGGTATCAGTTTCCTATCCAGACTAGGTAGCATTAAGTTGACAGAAAGCAACAATGGATTGGATATCACGATGAAAAAAAAATCAAAGTAGCAAACAAAGCTCCCAGTCCTTTAGGATTTACAAAACCTTTTTTCCTCTCTGATAAAAACCTATTGAGTTAAATAATATGTGTTTCATCTTCCTGATTTTATAGCTTAAGAATTTGAAAGGTTTGTGTAGGAGGCAGCAGAATAGCAACTGGATGAGTTTAGGAAATATGGTCTGGGGAGTTGAGAGCTTGGTGGCTTATTTTCTCCAAGGTCTGGCATCTTCATGACATCTGGAAAAGGCAAAGAGATTAGAAACCTACAGAGAGCCCCTTAAGGCTATACAAGGTAAGATTTCAATGGTGTCTTGAATAATGCCCAAAATTTGAGTAATAAGAGAAGAAACTGTACTTTTTTATGAGATATAATGTAAGGTAATACACAGAGTTTGGATAAAAATATTTCTGGGGTTAAAGGTTGAGCATCCAGAAATCTGACATCATGAGACCTTGACAATCACAGAACAAACATTCATAGACTATATAGCTCTAGTATTCTTTTAACTATTTGTGGGGCAAAGTAGAATGGGTTTGTTCTGACTTGATTGATGGTAGGAAAGAATGACTACAAGTTGTCCATCCAAGTTGTAAACTGAGAAAAAACTCAACAAACGATTAAATCTCAAGTAATACATAGATTAAATTTGAATAACCTCTATTTCTGTTATTAATATTATCATCATTGATTAATTTTGAATCTCTCACCAGTTTAAAGCCTTGTTTCTCAATTGAACTTTGTATATACTTAAGGAATTTTTACTCATATTGCCAATGATAATGAGGCTTGTTACAGGTACTATGAATATTCCGCATATCATTTAAAATTGAAAAGTGAGTCTAGAAGATTCTGAGCAGTACACCTTGAAATTCTTTGCATAGGAAAAAGCAATCATTCTTGCCATGGAAAGTTTGATCCTCATGGTTGCTAATAGATGATTTTGAGAAGAGAGAAGTAAAATCAGTTAGAATGAGTAAGAAAGAGAGAGGGAATGTGATGCAAAGAAGGGGAACACATGGAAAGAAGACATGTAATTGGCAAACACTAAATGAGAGAAGTCAGATAGAGGGAGGTATATATTTAATGTAAACATGATATTGAAGGTAACTAATTACAAAACATTTAGTGGAAGTAATCCAAGTGATGGGAATTAGAATGTGAAAATTATTTAGAGATACTTCCTAATAACTTTTCCATTTGCTTCCATCCTATTCACTGGGGAATGCTCCTCACATAGAATGTGTATGTTTTTGTCCATAAATCCATTAGTGCTTCACTTTCCAGATGCCATATTTGATGTTGACACCAAGATAGGAGATGAAAAAATATCTTCTCTCTTATTTTTTATTTCAGCTTGAACTATAGCTGCTGTTTACTTTATTTTGAACAAATGTATGGACAACCAGATGATGGTACAATGGACAGAACAACTCCAGGCCTAGAGTCAGGAAGACCTAAGTGCAAATATGTCCTTAGATACTTACTAGCTGTGTGACCCTGGCCAAATCAATTAACCCTGTTTATCTGAGTTTCCTCATCTGTAAAATGACCTGGATAAGGAAATGGCAAATCATTCCACTATCTTCGCCAAGAAAGCCTCAAATGGCATCACGAAGAATAGGAATATATCGACAAGAACAACACTAATAGGTATGTTCTCTATTAGACAGTAATCTATTAAACACATTAGGTAAAGAAAAAATTAAAGGAGGAATATTTAAACTACTTTAAAAGACAAATACTGTTTTCAAGAAATTTTTAAGGACACTCATTTTCACAAAATTGGACATTTTAGAACATTAAGGTATGTTGAAATCAGATAATCAACCAATCATTTAATCAATAAGGATTTATTAAGTCCTCATCATGTGCTAAGTACTACACAAACTACCTGATATAAAAAGAGTAAAACCAAAAATAATCATTTCCTGCAGTAACTTTACTTTCTGTTGTGTAAGACAATGAATAGGTAAGTAACTAGAAAGAGAGATAATATTTCAAAGTAACTGGAAAGTAATGTTAGAAGTGAAGACACTAAAAGCTGGATGTCACTGTTCAGTTGTTTCTCAGTGGTGTTCAATTCTTTATGATCCAATTTGAGGTTTTCTTGGCAGACACTGGAGTGGTTTGACATTTCCTTCTCCAGTTCATTACACAGATAAGGAAACTGAGTCAAACAGGGTTAAGAGACTAATTCAATATCATATAACTAGCAAATGTCTGAGGCAAGAATTAAACTCAGTAAGATGATTCTTCCTGATTTTAAACCTAGAACTCTATCCACTGTGCCACCTAGCTGGAGGAATTGGGAAATGTTTCCTGCAAAAGGGAGTACTTGATATGCTAAAAGGCTGGGTTATGATGAAGACATTTATTCTAGGTATGTTTGTTTTGAATTGGGTGGCTAGAAGGATAGTGATGCCCTCAACTGAGACAGAAGACTTCAGAAATATTTAGAATATGGAGCGAAGGGGAGATAATGAGTTCTCTTTTGAATATGTTGAGTTAGAAATGAATACAGGATACCCAGTTTAAAGATTCTAGGAGTTAGCTTGTTATTTGTGATTACAGTTCAGAAGAGATCACAGGGCCGCCTAAATAAATCTTGGAGTCATTTGCATAGAGATGATAATTGAATGCATGGTTGCTGATGAAATCAGATGAAATGAGAGAGTATAGTGAGAAAAGAGATGAATTTCTATGACAGAGCCCTAGGCAACACCTACATTTAATGCATGTGACAGCGATAAAGTTGTAGCAAAAGAGACTGAGAACAAGGTTCTAGGTGGGATAAAAACCAAGACCATGAAGATAATAAAAACCAACAGAGGAAACAATGTTCTGGAGGGGAGGGTGGTCAATAGTGTCATATTTCAGTGAGATTTAATAAGAGTCCTGAGAGAAGGCCTTTAGATATGGTAATTAAGCAACATGTGGTGACTTTGCAAGAGAAATTTCAGGTAAATATGAATACTGGAAGTTGGATTGTAAAGCTTCCAGGAGAAAGATAAAGAAAAGAAAGTGGAAACATTCAATGTAGAAAGCTTTCTTAAGGCATTTGACTAGGCAGAGCTTGGGGGTGGAACAAAGATGGCAGACTAACAGCACTCAATTTGTAGAACTCTGCCCCCAAACCCAGGCAAATGCTTGTAAAAAAATGTCTCAACAAATTCTGCAGCTGCAGAACCCACAGAATGATGGAGTGAAGCAAATCTCCTACCCAAGACAGCCTGGAAGGTTGCTGGGAAGTGTCTATCATGCCACTCAGGGAGCATGGCTCAGTCCAGTGTGGGCCATGCTGGCACAGACAGGCTCTGAGCAGCACTTGGGGAGACTGAATCTCTCAAACTTGTGGCAGTTTCCAGATTTCAGGACCTCAAAACTCTGAGGACAAATTGGAAGGTCAGTGGGAAAAAGCCTGTGAGACCAGTGCAAGAGAGTGGAGTGGTCCTGCCCCAGTGACAGGGTGACTGAGGTGGGAGAAGCATAGGAACCCACATCAGCAGCAGGGGCAGCTGCAGCCACAGTTTCTGGAATTCCAGACACACAGATTATGAGGGAATCGAGCTGCTGGCAGTACACAACCCACTCCCATTGGAAGCAGAGAACTACCTTGACAAACATCCCAAAAGTCAAGTAACTGACTGGGAAAATGCCCCCAAAAGGGAAAAAAGAATAAAACTATAAAAGGCTACTTTCTTGGTAACAGGTATTTTCTTTTGTCCTTTTGAGTGAAGAAGAATAATGCATGCCATCAAAGCAAAACCTAAAAGTCAAGGCTTCTGCTTCCCAAACCTCCAAAATAAATGTACAATGATCTTAGGCCATGGGTGAGCTCAAAAAGGATTTTGAAAATTAAGCAACAGAGTTGGAGAAAAAATTGGGAAGGCAAATGAGAGTGATGCAAGAAAATCATGAAAAGCAAGTCAAGAGTTTGCTAAAGGAGTCCCCAAAAAATGCTGAATAAAATAACACCTTGAAAAATAGGTTAACTCAATTGGCAAAAGAGGTCCAAAAAGCCAATGAGGAGAAGAATGCTTGAAAAAGCAGAATTAGCCAAACAGAAAAGGAAGTTCAAAACCTCACTCAAGAAAATAGTTCTTAGTAAATTAGAATGGAGCAGATTGGAAGCTAATGACTTTATGAGAAACCAAGAAATTACAAAACAAAACCAAAAGAATGAAAAAAATACAAGATAATGTGAAATATCTCATTGGAAAATCAATTGACCTGGAAAATAGACACAGGAGAGACAATTTAAAAATTTTGGGACTACCTGAAAGCCATGATCAAAAAAAAGAGTCTAGACATCATCTTTCATGAAATTATCAAGGAAAACTGCCCTAATATTCTAGAACCAGAACCAAAAGGCAAAATAAATATTGAAAGAGTCCACCAATCACCTCTTGAAAGAGTCTGAAAAGAGACACTCCTAGGAATACTATAGTCAAATTCCATTGTTCTCATGTCAAGGAGAAAATATTGCAAGCAGCTAGAAAGGAAAAATTCGAATATTGTTGAAATGCAATCAGGCTAACACAATCAGGCTAGCACCCTCTACATTAAGGGATTCAAGGGCTTGGAATATGATATTCCAGAAGTCAAAGGAACTAAGATTAAAACCAAGAATCACCTACTCAGCAAAATTGAGTATAATACTTCAGGAGAAAAATGGTCATTCAATAAAATAGAGGACTTCCATGCATTCATTTTTTTAAACAATTGAATTATTTTATTTGTTTTCAGTGTTCAATAATCTCTTCCATAAATCTTAGATTTTTTCCACTCCCTCCCTCAAATTCCCTCTTCCTTCCCTGAAATAGTGTATAATCTTATATAGGTTCTACACATACTTTCCTATTAAATGCATGTTGCATAGAAGAATTAAAATGAATGGAACAAACTATAAAATAAAGCAAAGCAAAACATAATGCAAAAGAAAATGGTCTGTTTCTATCTGCGATCTAATTGCACAATTCTTTTTCTGGATGTGGAGGTGTTTTGCCTCAAGAGTCCATTGGGAATTTTTGGTAAATACTGCTTATTATCTTATGGAAAAATTCATTTATTCCTATGCTTTCCAGGGTTTTCAATAGGAATGGGTATTGTATTTTGTCAAAAGATTTTTCTGCATCTATTGAGATAATCATATGGTTTCTGTTAATTTTGTTGATTATATGATCAATAATGCTAATAGTGTTTTCTAATATTGAGCCAACCTTGCATTCTTAGCATAAATCCTACCTAATCATAATGTGTTATTCTCATGATAAGTTGATGTATTCTTTTTGCTAATACCTTATTTAAAATTTTTTCATCTATATTCATTATGGAAATTGATCTATAATTTTCTCTCTCTGTTTTGACTCTTCCTGGTTTAGGTATCAGAACCATTTTTGTATCATAAAAAGAATTTGGTAGGACTCCTTCTTTGGCAATTTCCCCAAATACTCTATACACTATTGGAATTAACTGTTCTTTAAGTTTGATAGAATTCATTTGTAAATCCCTCTGACACTCGAGATTTTTTTCTAGGGAGTTCATTTATGGCTTCTTCAATTTCCTTTTCTGAGATGACGTTATTTAAGTACTCAACTTCCTCTTCCATTAATCCGGGGAATTTATATTTTATGAAATAATCATCCATCTCATTTAGATTGTTGAATTTATGGGCATACAGTAAATCTCTAATTAATTAATCTCTTCCAAACAACAATTTCTAATTATTGTTTTAATTTCTTCCTCATTGGAGGCTACTTCACCTTTTTTATTTTTGATATTCATACTTTGGTTTTCTTCTTTCTTTTTTTAATCAAATTAACCAAAGGTTTGTTGATTTTATTGGTTTTTTCATAAAACCAACTCTGGGTTCTATTTATTAGTTCAATAGGTTTTTTTTAAATTTCAATTTTATTAATCTCTTCTTTGGTTTGCAGTATTTCTAATTTAGCATTTGTTTGGAGGTTTTCAATTTGTTGTTTTTCCAGCTTTTTCAGCTGCATGTCCAATTCATTGATCCCCTCTTTTTCTATTTATTTATGTAGGCATTAAAAGGTATAAAACTTCCCCTAAGAACTACTTTTTCAGTATCCCATAAGATTTGGTAGGTTGTCTCATTTTTACCATTCTCTTGATTGAAGTTGTTGATGGTTTCTATAATTTGTTGTTTAACCCACTCATTCTTTGGGATTAGATTATTTAGTTTCCAATTAGTTTTTGGTTTATATTTCCATGGTCTTTGATTGCATATAAGTTTTATTGCATTATGATCTGAGAAGGATGTATTGACTACCTCTGCCTTTCTGCAGCAGATTGTTTTTATGGCCTAGTACATGATCAATTTTTGTATATATGCCATGTACTGCTGACACAAAGATATATTCCTTTCTATCCCCATTCAGTTTTCTCCAGGGATCTATCATATATACCTCATCCAGAGTTCTATTCAGTTCTTTAACTTCTTTCTTGCTTATTCTGAGGTTAGATTTATCAAGTTCAGAGAGTGGGAGATTGAGATCCTCCACTAGTATAGTTTAGCTGTCTATTCCTGTAACTCCTTTAACTTCTCCTCTAAGAATCTGGATCTTATATCATTTGGAACATATATATTTAGTAATGAAATTGCTTTGTTGTCTATGTTGCCTTTTAGCAGGATATAGTTTCCTTCCTTATTTCTTTTGATTAGATCTATTTCTGCTTTTGCTTTGTCTGAAATTAGGATTGCTACCCTTGCTTTTTTACATCAGCCAAAGTACAAACTATTCTGCTCCCACCTTTTAACTTTACCCTGTATGTATGCCCCTGTTTCACATGTGTTTTTTGTAAACAATATATTGTTGGATTATAGTTTTTATTCCATTCTACTATTCATCTTCTTTTTAGGAGAGTTCATCCCATTTACATTCACAGTTAAGATTGCTATCTGAGTCTTTCCCTCTATTCCTTTTCCCCTTGTCTATGCTTTCAGTTTTCCCTTATCCCTCTCCCGCCACAGTGGAGGTTTAACTTTTGACTACTGCCTCTCTCAGTCTTCCCTCACTTTTTTCAGTCCCCCTACCTTTTTATTCCTTTTCCCTTCCTATTTCTTCCCTCCCTTTTAGCCTCCCTTCCCTTTTCTTTTCCCATTCCCCTCCTACTGCATGTAGAGCTAATTGCACTTCTATATTTAACTGAGTTTGTTGTACCTCCTTGAATCCAATCAGATGAGTGTATCTCTCAAACAATGCTCCCCCTTTTCCCCTCTGCTGTAATATATTTTTGTGACTCTTCCTATGATGGCATTTATTTTTTTCTGCCTCCTCCTTTTCACATCTCCCATTACAATCCCTTCACACCCTTAAATCACATTTGTTATCATCACATCATTTAATCTATATCCACTCCCTCTATGTATGTATATCTCTTTTACATTTCATAAAAAATATATAATTCTCAAGATTAACAAATATCATCTTCCTTTATAGGGATGTAAACTGTTTGCCCATATTGTGTAATGATTTTTTTTCCCCTCTTTACCTTTTTATGCCTCTCTGGAGACTTGCATTTGACAATCAAATTTTCTATTGAGTTCTGGTCTTTTCATCAGGAAGTTCTGGAAATCCCTTATTTCATTGAAATAATTAAAATATTAAGCTCAGTTTTGCTGGGCAATTAATCCTTGGTTGTAGTCAGTGCTCCTTACCTTGCAGAATGTCATATCCAATTTCTTCATTATTTTAATATAGAAGCTTCAAGGTCCTGTGTGATCCTGCCTGTAGCTCCTCAATATTTGAATAGTTTCTTCCTTGCTGCCTGCAGTATTTTTTCATTCATTTGATAGTTCAGGAATTTGGTGATGATATTCCTTGGTCTTTTTTGTTTCAGGTCCCTTTCAGGAGGTGAATGGTAGATTCCTTTGATGACTGTTTTTCCCTTTGGGTCTAGGACTTCTGAACAATTTTCCTTGATGATTTCTTGGATGATATTGTCCAGGTTCTCTTTTCCATCAAGGCTTTCTGATAGACCAATAAGCCTTAGGTTTTCTCTCCTGGATCTATTTTCCAGATCAGTTTTTTTTTCCAATTAGATATTTTACATTTTCTTCTACATTTCATTCTTTAGATTCCGTTTGACTGATTCTTTATGTCTCATGGTTTTATTAGCTTCTACTTGCCTGCTTCTATTTTTTATCAAATTGTTTTCTTCAGTTAACTTTTGCATCTCCTTTTCCATCTGTCCAATTGTTTCTTTTAAAGAGTTATTTTCTCCAGTTAGGTTTTGTAGTTTCTTTTTCATTTGTTCAATCATCCTTTTAATTTCTTCTGTGATTTCTTTTTTCATATTTTTAAAGTTATTGGTCAGTTTTTCTTCTATTTCTCTAATTTGGATTTTAAAACTCTTCCTGAGCGCTTCCAAGAAGGCTCTTTGTGCTTCACACCATTTTATATTCTCTTCTTAAGTTTCAGATGGGAGTGCCGTCTCAACGTTGACCTCTTTGGTATTCATGTTTTAGTCCTTGTCTCTACACAATTATTCTATGATCTTTTCTTTTCTGCTTTGTTTCTTACGCATGATAATAACCCTTTTTATGACTTTTAAAGTAGATCTCTGCATCTGGGGCACAGGGAGCTCTGCTCCACAGTTCTTGTGCCTAAAACTTAAGATTTTGTATGTTTTGGCCTCTGGTTCTTTCAGTTAGAAGCTAAAATGCTGTAGCTTGCCTGATGTTGAGCTGACTGGAGTTGGAAAGCAGAGACCAGGTGAGGTCTTTTACCTTTTACCAATCACTCCTCCATCTTAGCTCCCAGAACCTAAAAAGTTTCAAGCATTCTTGATGAAAAGACCAGAGATGGATAGAAAATTTGACTTTTAAAGAGAAGAAAAGCATGAAAAGTTAAACTACAAAGAGAAAACAAAAGGGACTTACCAAAGTTGAAATGTTTGCATTCCTACATGGAAAGATATTTGTAACTCTTGAAACTTTTCTCAGTATTTGGGTAGTTGGAGGGATTCACCACACAGACATACACACAGACATATACACACAGACAGACAGAAACACACAGACACATAGACACAGACCCACACACACATACACACACATGTATAGATAGAGAGCACAAGGTGAGTGGAATAGGAAGGGATGATATCTAAAAAAATTAAGGGATGAGTGAGGAATATATTAGGAGGAGAAACGGGGAAATGGAATGGGGCAAATTATGTCTCATAAAAAGAGGCAAGAAAAAGCTATTTAAATGGAGGGGAAAGTGGGGGAGGTGAGAGGGAACAAGTAAATGTTACACATTTGGCTTAAGGAGGGAATAATATGCACATTCAATTTGATATGAAAATCTGTTTTTCACTATATAAAAGTAGGAGAGAGGAATCTAAGTGGGGTATGGGGGAATGATAGAATGGAGGGCAAATGGGAGGAGGGGATAATTAAAAGTAAACGCTTTTAAGGAGAAAAAAGATCTCTCCTCAAATGAGGGGCTGTATAGGATGGAGGGAAATATAGTCTTTCACAACATGAATTTTATGGAAGTTTTTTGCATAACTGCATGTGTATAATTTGTATTGAATTATACCTCAGTGGGGATGCCTAGGGAGGGAAGAAGGGAGAGAAGCTGGAACTCAAAGTTTTAAAAATGACTTTTAAAATTTGTTTTTACATGTAATTGGGAAATAAGAAATACAGATAATGGGTTATAGAAATACATTTTGCCCTACAAGAAAATAGAGGAGATGAGGAGAAGGGAAGGGAAGGTTGTGATAGAAGGGAGGAGTAATCAGAATGCATGATATCTTGGATTGGGAGGAGGGGAGAAATGAGGAGAAAATTTGGAACTCAAAATCTTGTGGAAACTAAAAATAAATGAATATTTTTTTAAAAGGAGTTTGACTAGGAAATGAAGCAGAGACAAGGAATAGTAGTTTGAAACCATGATAAAATGTAGAGGTTTTGCTTTTTGTTTTTTGTTTTTTTTTGTCCTGAAGGTGTCTTGAGTGTGTTTACAAGCAGCAAAGACAGTTCAGTTGATTGGGAGGGATTGAAGATTAGAGGGAAAATGTGAATGCTGGTGAGGATAATATGTGAAGAAGAAGAAAGTAGGAGGGGAAACGATCAAGGGTTCAGAAAGGGTTTAGTCTTGGTAAGTAGCAAAGTTACCTCTTCATCAGACCGGAGAAAAGGAGATTATTGTAGTGGATAAAATCAAAGGGTTGTGAGGTGAGAGAGGGTGGAGAAAAGTAAGGTCTATAGCACATCTGAAAATAAGTCATCCAGTTTCTATCTGAGTACCTCTAATGAGGAAAGATTCATTGTCTCTTGAGGTAGGTCCTTCCACTTTGGGATACTTTTCATTCTTAGAATGAAAAATTTTTCTTGCCAATTTACAACACTGGCTATTAGATTTTTCTTCTGAAGTCAAGGGGAACAAGTCTGATCCATTTCCATGTGACATTCCTTTAAATAATGTGTTTTCATGCTTCCCTAAATCTTTTATTCTCCAAGGCTAAATATCCCCAGTTTATGAGAGCATCCATTTAAATCTGGAAGGGTTAACCTTTCTTACCTTCATTTTACAGATGAAGTACTGAGGCTTAGAAAGTTTAAGTAAATTGCTCAAAGTCATACAGATTGTAAATCTGAGAACCAGGAGTAAAAGTTAGGTCCTCTGAACCACAGCTCACATCCCCCTCTCCACAATAGCACGACATTTTACGCACTATACCATGTTCCCTTCAATTTGTCTTCATATTAATCAATCAGTTCATCAGAAGTGTTTATTAAATACTTAGAATGCACCTTGTGTCAGGGAAAACTTATACATGAATCAAATACTACCTAGTGGCACGCAGTTTACATTCTAATGGGGGAGACAAGTGATTATTGAAATAATAATACTGAGGACTCTGGCCCCTAGTGACTGAAGGTGAGGTTGTTACATTTTACCCCTCCACCTACTTTTCCTAGAAACCTTAAAGGGATTTGGAGTGTCTTACGTTTCTTCCAATTTCTCCAGTCCCCTCCTGTGGTGTTCTTTCAAGTGATGAAAATGGTCTCCTGAACCCCTGATCAAATTAATCACCAACAGTCATATTAGCTTAAAAATATTCCCCTCAAAGATGTAATCACAAATATATAAACTTATGCCATGACATATGGGAGGCATAATCCTTCCCTCTTCTCCATTTTACCTTAATGTCTGAGAAGGGAAGGGAATTAAAGTCATAGTTTGACTGAAATCCTATGCACCCTAGCCCCAAATTCTGTGAACAAAGCCCTATTTGATTTCATGTTCTAAGAGCCCTGACTCATCAGCATTTCCCTGACAGCCTGACTGGCTTCAATATCTCTCAGAATCATAACTTTGAGATCACTGTGGCTCAAACTTCTGGTCTGATGGAGATAACTGCCAGGAGACATTTATTTTCCTAGTTAAGTTCATGCCACACACATGAGACAGGAAAGAGCTTGGAATAGAGTATTCTTTTGTCTTCCTATGTACAGTTTTAAGGATTCAGCCTTTCCTGACTATTTCAGCCATCAATTAAAAGAAGTCATTCTCAACTGTATTATAGAAAAATATGCTTCAGGGTACTCCCATATTAAGTGATCTGTATATGCATATGATGAGTTGTATTAAATAATGTATTACATACATACTTACATACGTATGTACACATGTGTATAGTAATTATAAAGCAGTTAAATATAAAGTCATTGCCAAGGGAGAGCACTGAGGAGGTTCAGACTCTGGGAACTTCCTTGAGCTCTCCTGGAATCTTCTCACAGAATCTGGCCTTTCATACTCAAATTGAGCTTGGCTGGTATCTCTCCACAGAACCTGGCTTTGAATACTCAAATCTGTGACCATTGTCTGTTATCTCTTGATTGCCCCACCTGCTTTCCACCCAAACCCTTCATTGTCTGGGTTGACCTGAAAACTTGGTTAAAGAAAAGGCAACAGGCTAAATGCATACATTTTATGATTTAATTAATTAAACAATTCCCTGTTAAAGAAAACGGTAACATAATGCATTATGAAGCCAGGATCAGAACTGGCTGACTTAGTACAGAAATTGACTGTCTTAAGTACATTTTGCCAGGAAGAAGGAGTTCTCTTAGATAAACACATTGTAAACAAAGTGGTGTCCATTGGGTTTAATGATCACAGGCTATAGGCATCTTCCTTCCATAGCATGCCTTTGTGATTTAAGATAAGAAAATCCCATAAGGCTTCCTGTCCTAACCAGGCCTTTGAAGTTGTGGTATCTTAACAGAGTTGACAAAGCTGAACTTACAACCCAGGCCTTATCACTAAGATGCCAGAAGAAGGGTCTGGTAAGGAAGTCCCATTTGCTTGCTTGACATCAAAAGGTGAACTCTAAGTTAAACAAAGGGGACTATTAAGTCCAGGCTCTTCTTAATTCAAACTTTGGCCCTTATTAAAGTCTAAAATTTATATTAAATATTATCATCTGATATCTCCTGATAGCCTCCAGTTGTTTCCAACCTTTGACCCTCCTTGGACTTCTCCTCAAGACCCTTCCTAAACCCCTCCTCCCATCACTCTAGACCACCACCCCAAACCCCATCCCTCCTGTACTCTTTTCTATATTTAAGTTCCATCTGGCCTCCATGAAGGCACTCAGATTCAATCCAGCTCGGACTCTATCTAGCTGGGATTCTATCTGGCCCACTTGTGGAATACAAGCATTACAAATTCTTGGGCTCCTTAAGAGGCAACCCAATTAGGTGAATCTCTAATAAACCTTGTCTTCTTTGGCTTTAAGAAGGCTTGAGTCGAATTTATTTGAGCATGACCCAGACTGTCGGTATTTTGGGGTACCTGTCACCCCTGAACCTCATCAGCACTAGCAATTAAAATTATCAGGAAATGATTCTATGGAAGGAGAGGCTTGCACTGTTTGTTGAAGGAAGAGAGAGATTTTGTGAGGTAGAGTACTTTCTAGGCAAAGTGCTTCTTAAACTGTGGGTTATGACCCTATATGGGGTCTCCAAAAATTTGACAGCAGTAAAAGGTTTCTGAACATGAAACAACCAAAATTAATTCAAAATCAAAGTAATAAATACAAGGTCCATTTGGCAGCACTTTATAATGTTGCATTGGGCAACTTCATTGTAACCTTGGTTCTGAATACAAAGCATGTCCACATTGCACTGCACATGCCCTTAGGCCACACAACACCAACAAATCTGCCAAAACATGATAAAAGTGTCCTGAGTGAAAGAAGTTTTAGAGTCTTGTTCTAGGCATAGTGGGAAGCAAATGTAAAGTAATAAAGATGGGAGATAGAGTGTCTTTTGTGAAGGAAAAGAGGAAGGCCAGTTTGGCTAAATAACAATATTTAAGAGCAAGAGTAATTTCAAATGATGTTGAACAAATTACATAGAACAAGGTTATTAAAAGCTTTAAAAGGTAAACATTTATTCCCTGTCATAATCCTAGAGTCAATAGGGAGACAGTGGAACCCATCAAGTAGGTATTGTGAGAAGTGTGCTTAGCAAAATTATTTGGAAACAATCTAGACCAGTGTTGTCATATTAAAATAGAAGAGGGGGCTGCCAATAACACATAAAGACACATGTGGGACACATATTAACTTAGTTTTAAAATGCAATAGTTCTATGTTTATAGTACTTTTATTTATATTGTTAAATGGACTAATTGCATTTTAATCTTGTTCAGGATGCAGTTGTGAGTATGTGGGTCATATGAGGCCTGGGAACACTTTCTTGAACTTTCTGGTCTAAAGACTTGGCTGACATGGACCAAGTTTTGAAGCATGGAGATCTATTAGGGGACTTGAAGTAATTTAATCAACTTTTCAGGGGCCTCAGCTGTGTAAGTGGAGAGGAGTAAGATGAGAGAGAATTTGTGAAGGTAGAAATAGAAAGATTTGGCAATTTATTAGATATATGGAGTTAGGGAGATTGAAGAATTCAGGATAATAACAAAGTTATGACAAATTATGGTTCTCTCAACAACAATAGGAAAGATTGAAGTGGGTATCTTTTAAGGGAAAGAAAATAATTTTTGTTTTGGATATATAGAATAAGCACTCTGCTATCACAAGTTCTTAGATATGCATTCATAAAAGGAAAGGCAAGATTTGAGGGGTTAACAATCACTTTAACCAAGCACATGTATCATTCACCTAGTTCAGAGTCAGTACCCTGAACTTCAAAGAAAATACAGAGAAATTAAAAAGTCAACAGAAGTGGCTTCCTTTGTCTGACCATAATTCAACAGACATAATACAACTATCTGACCATAGTTACTAGAAAGGGAAGCACGATCTCTGGGTTCTCAAGTCATGGGGTTCTTTAGTGGCTTCCCAGAGTCTTCCTCTGGCGAAAAAAAACCACTTCCAGTCACTAAGCTCCAAAATAAAACCTGCACTTCAGAGTCAATACACTTTTTAGAGCCAGAGGGCATCATATCCCTTGAGAACAAATGCCTCATTAACAAAAGGCATGGAACTTCTACAAATCTTCCCAGTCCTGACAATGGGTGGGAAAGATCCTCCTTAATCACATTCAAATAGAGACATCATACTTCTTGATTATACTAAAGCAAAAACAGCAAAAAGTCCTATTTTACTTGCCATTACAAGAGTTTGAAATGTTTCTAGGGAATTTAGTTTGAAATATGCAAAAGACAATAGTGATGCAGGACTAAAACTTAAGGGAGATACTATAGGAATTTATATAGATTTTTGAGTTAATGGCATGACATTTAAATCCATGGAAGATGAAAATGTCTAAAGATAGGGTATATACAAATTAAAACAGGAGACCTGGAATAGAGTCTTTTAGAACACATACATTAGGGAGAATACGATGTGGATAATGAACCAGAAAAGGAAACTGAGATAGCATATAGATTAATCTGAAGATAACTAGGAGAGAGCAATGTCATAAAAAGCTTACAGAGGAGAAAATATCTACTAGGCATTACTGATCAACAGTGTCCAATGCAACAGGTCAAAAGGAGCTATCTATTGTTTTTCTATTAATGCAGATTGATTTTGCTCCCACTAAGTCAATCCATGAACTATAAATGTCTACATAAAAATGAAAATGCAAGTTACATTCCTGTTGCATGCAACGTTTACCAAAAATAGACATGCATTGTACTTACATTTATCAATATAGGCACATACATACACCATATAGTTGTCTGCTTAAGTGCTCAAGCATTACATTTGTTGGGGGGGGGGAGAAAGAGAGAGAGAAAGCAAGAGAGAGAGAGGGAGAGGAGAGAGAGAGAGAGAGAGAGAGAGAGAGAGAGAGAGAGAGAGAGAGAGAGAGAGAGAGAGAGAGAGAGAGAAAGAGAGAGAGAGAGAAAGAAGAAGAAGAAGAAGAAGAAGAAGAAGAAGGAAAGAGAGGAAAGATAGAAAAGGGAGAGAAGAGAAAAGGGAGAGATCTTTCCTTGACTCTGTTATTTCCTCTTGTATTATGAGCAAACTTCCCTTTGTTCTTTTTACCTGAACTCTACCTATCACATATTATTAGCCCTTACTGTGTGTATGTATGCAAATACATAACTGCATATTTATATGCATGTATTCATACACATGTACTAACATCTGTCCATATGTGCATTTATACATGTTTTGTATATCTGGAGAGAAATATAGAGTAGAAAGACTTCATGAATAGAGAATTGTTTTGTATGTAAGAAAGATGTGTATTCAAGTCCTCTGACAAATGGCATCCCTAAAATCATTGACAAGTCACTTAAATACTCAGTGTCCATAAACCATTAAGTTTAAGATGAATTAATGGTCTGGACTAGTGGTAGGTGAGATTTCCAAATAAGGAATACACCAATAAAGTAATGAAATAATAGTTTTATAACCCCACTTTCTAACTTTTATGAAATTAAAAAAAAAGCTGACATGCATATTCATACAATAGACTCACACCCACAGAATTTCCTCATTTCAGATCTTAGGACCCCTGGGGAAAAATGCCTGCACTAAACTTGCACAGATGAATCACCTCTCTCACCTTTGTGGCATGATGTATCATCTGAAACCTCTTTCGTCAAGTACCATTAAAATATCTCTAAAAGGTTCAAGATTCTCCCTCAGGACTCACAAAAATGCCATCTTAGATGTTCACCTTGACTTGACTTCTTCCAGGTTCAATGCTGACAGAATTATATCAGGATATTTCTGTTTGATGTCCCACTGAGCAACAGATATTTCACATCATGCTCATTTATACTAAAGAACCTCAGGCTCGAAGGAAGATTGCAAAGGAAGATGGCAAAGGAAGGCACTTCGTTCTGATTTGCAAAAGTGGAAGAGGGCCATGTTAATTCAATAAACTGATAAATTAAAATGGAGTTATTCAGGTCAATATTGAAGAGCAGAAAAACAAATAAATCAGTCAGAAATTAAAGACAATTTATCAACATGGAATAGTTATGGATGTATTTAAATTTTACTGGAGATGATGAAAATGAATATTCAAAGTACAGAAGGAAGGGACCAAACTGTACATGGGCTCTTTCATTTTTGGTTCAATGATAGCCCTATGCCTTGTTTGGCATCAGTTTGGTTTAAAAAACAAACAAACAAACTTCATATATTGCCTTGTAGATAGTATTTGAGTGATTAAAAAAATTGAACAGAAAGGGTTTTTTTTGGACTTTATCATATTTTCAAGGTCTTATTATTTTCATTTCTAGTAAAATAATAAAAAAATTAAATATACAAACCAATCATGATTCCTGAGTTAAAAAGGGACTCAGTAATCAGCTAGTCAAACCATGCTTGAACAAAAAGGCCTAGCTAAAAGCTAACATTCTGATAATGCTTGAACCTGTATAATGCATTGATAGACACTATTATTATTTTCATCTTACATCTGAGAAAACTGAGACAGGCAGAGACTAAGTGACCAAGAAGTGGATTGAAGATCTCCAGTGAAGTGGATCACACTGTACGCTGCGGCAGATAAAGGATTTTTTTTCTTTGCTTCATACTTGATTGAAATAGGTCTATTATTACCTAGTAAATGTACGAATTTTTTTCTTTCTCATTTTTATCTGCATTCTCAGAATTTATATTTTACATTATTCACTTTGCATGTAGATAAGTTTGAAAAGACTCGAAACCGAGGGTCAACAAACTTTTTCAGGTAGAAATATGCTTTTTAAGGTAGGAGTATACTTTTTTATTTTGTCGATATAAAATAGAAGAAAAAGCAAAGAGAGCTCTTCCTTTTCAGTGTTGACAGAGGCTCCTATCAATGAGCTGAAGAGAAGGAACTATTAATTAAGAATTAATCTGATCAAAGTAAAGAATATATTGGTCAATGAAGAATGATTATGAGGGGCTTCACTGTTTAATGTATGTTTTTCAGGACTCTCCATGTTTTAAAGTACCTCAGCCAAGATGAGTCTAAATCCATACCTGTAAGGAATTCCCCTTCTAACATATCCAATAAGTGGTCTACGCTCTGCTTGCTTATCTCCAGGGAGGTGGATCCCAACACCTCCCTAGGTCATGGATTTCATCTTTAAGTTCGCAGATGTTAGTAAGGGCTCAAAGAAGATTTCTTGCTTGCCTTGTTGACTGACTCTTTGAGCCTTAGGCATATAGGATTCTCCTTGACTTTTTTTACTGAATCTTTCAAGTCAGTATTGATGGAAGGAAACTTTTTTTTTTTTGCTGTTACTGCTCTTTATAATGTTACTTTGTGTAAGTTTTACATTTATCTCGTACATATATATGGATATACATATAACATAGAAATATGTATACATATATTTAATACATGCATATACATAAATAATAGATAAAGTAGGTAAGTAGAAAGATAAAAAAGGAAGTAGGGAAGGAAGGAAGGTGGAAAGGAAGGAAGGAAGGAAGGAAGGAAGGAAGGAAGGAAGGAAGGAAGGAAGGAAGGAAGGAAGGAAGGAAGAAAGGAAGAGAGGGAGGGAAGGAGGAAGAGAGGGACGGAGGGAGGAAAGAAGGAAGGATAGATTTATTAAGTGTTTACTATGTGCCAGTGGCTATACTAGGATCTTGACAAACATTTGCTCATTTCATCTTCACAACAATCCTGGAAGATAGGTTCTATTAGTAACCCTATTTTATAACTGAAGAAACTGAGACAAAGAGAGATTTAAGTGACTTTCTCATGCTAACAGAGCTAGTAAGTAAGGGGAAAGAAAGAAAGCAAAATTGAGTTAAGCAGAGTCCCAAAGGCTTAGTACATTTTCAGCTTTAATGCTTACCTCTGTATATATGTAGATTCCTTAAGGGCCAGGATTGTTTAATTTGTACCTTTGTGTATCCTTCATTTAGCACAATACCTGGCATACAGTCACATAATAGTAGACACATTGATTGCTGAAGATATCAGGGAGGCTTTCTGCATTACTGCATTGTGGCATATAGTCTATGGGCCAAATGATGCTCTTTATAATTTAACCACTTCCTCTTTTAAAACTAGCTGTTCTCACTTAGAGATCCCCATTCCTATCTGCCGTAGTTGCTGCTGTAGTTTCCCAGAACTGAGAAGGTGAATTGCCACATTTGAACTGCTGCCTCTATCTTTTTTTTTTTCAAAAGCACACCATAATTTATGCATACAAGAGGGTGACATGATTGATGAAGACAGAACTCAATATGAGATCCGGGAATGAACAAGGAGCTGGAATCTCTGGGCAAGAGGCCATGCATGGGGAAATGGTGGGTTAGGAAATACAGGAAAGAAAGAAAGTTAGCTTCCAGTTAGAAGTAAGTAACATAGGATTACAGATACAAAGCTAGAAGAAAATGAGAAGTCATCTAGTCCCAACACTTTATTTTTCAGTTGTGAAACTGAGGCCAGAAAGGTTAATTTCCTCCCCACAGTCATGCAAATAGCATATAACAGAGCTAATAAGCAAATCCAGACTCTCTTACTCTAAATCCAGAACACTTTCCCCTACAGCACATTACCTGACACTTTAACTTAGATCCTGGAAGTCAGGCAAATTATAAAATGCCAGGCCTTTTGGCACAACTCAATGAGGTGATAGGTCACTGCTGCTACCTTTAATCTTCTAATGGGTATTCCCCCTACAAAGTAGCAAATAACACCTTTATAAGGAAGTACACAAGGCCTGGCCCCTTCCCAGGGGTAATCATATAAAGCCTAAGCATGGCCCTCAGAGGGTCTGTTATCCAGCCAGGTGAGCATGGCCACAATTGTGCCTGAATTATTTGTAAAGTTGGCAAAGATCACAAGTTAAGTAAGGGCCTTCATGTTTCCAGTAGTAAGAAGAAAAGCCCAGACAAAACCGTGCTGAACAACCATAGGAAGAAGCCTTCAGGCCTCACTGGCTTGATCTGGATGGAGGCTTCCATGAGCTCAATCAAAATATGGTCTCTGACATGCAAACTGCTCCTGGGTGTGAAGGCTAGAGAGGCAAGTAGGTCTTAGGAAGTTACAAATAAGGAAATTCATCTGACTAGGTTCATGCCTCAGTCTCTATTGCATGGATAATTATGTTGGCTGAGGTTAGACTGGGGTCACTATGATATGCAGAAGAAAAATCCATGTTGTTCCTCTTGTCTTTCCAGAAAACATGTAAGTTCCACTGACCCTTTAAGATAAATGAGATAGTTTAGTGATGGTAGGTACAGAAAAGGTATTTTGGGGAAGGAAAATGTATGCATCAGTCATCAAAAGATTTGAATTTGCTGCTGTTATGTCTAACCGAAGTAGAAAATTATTTTATATGCCACGTTAACATACACACATGCACACATGTGTGCATACACACCTATATGTATATAAGTACATGCACACATATTCATGTGTAAATATATATATATACACACACAAAAGACACTTTGCAAATAGGATTCGGGTACCTTCCAAGAGAAAATATTCTGCAATGCAGATGTTAGGAAGTGTATCTCAGTAATGAAGAGTGTTTTTTTCCTTTCATGTGAATAGTTTAATGTCCTTAAGAGGTAGAGAAGATCTTAAACTGATTTTTATAAAGTAGAGAAATTGAACATAAAGAAAATTTCAAGGACATCAAATAGATGGAGGACTGTGTTGAAGCCTTCAGAGTTGTAAAACATAATGGTCATTAAGTTAATTTGCATATAAATGTTTTAAAGGAGACAGAGAGAGACAGAAATAGAGAGGCAGAGACAGAGTGAGAGAAAGTTATGATTGGGGACATATGTAGATATGTAATTTGGATATTTTTAAGTAAAAGGTAAGGCAGAATGTTTTCATTTGAGTCCTGATACCTATGGGAAGACATAAAGAGATAGAGACCAGAAGAGAAATCTGAGAAGGAGGGATTGAAAAGCTGTCATCACTGAACTGTGGCAGATAAAAGTTGTTATTTGATAGGTTTCAGTTGGGTGATTTCTGATTGGCTGGGGAGAAAATTAACTTCATTGGCCAAGACCACCAATGATAGCTATTGCCTGTCAGTGCCACATACGGTGGTGAGAGGTAAAACTCTTAAAAGCTTGTTGCTGCCTGCTGCCACTTCTTGATGGAAAAAAATCAGACGTGGCTTTGCAGATGGTTTGGTAATCTGTTCAGCTAGCTTAGAGCATTGACATAACTGAACTGTGTTGCTATGAGCTCCATTCTTGGTTGTCCTTTGTGCTGGAAGAAAATCAAAATGACATCACTGTAAGGGTCAAGGTATAGTGTGTCCTATTGTGACTGATCAGATCCATATGCACTCAGAAGCTTCTACCATAGGTCAGGCACAAATAGTCCATAGGAACAATTGGAGTGGAAATGTCTAAATTTGTACATCTCGTTTCTTTTGAGCTACAGCATTTCTGCTTTGCTCATAAAGGATAGTGCCTTCTTTTATGAGAGCACATCATGCTGGCTGGTCCTGTGCCAGTGTGTCTCATGTCTCACAATTGAACTCAAAGTTCACAGAGACCTTTAGAATATCCTGTATTTCTTTTTTTGACCTCTGTGTGAGCACTTATCTCATGCAGGTTCTTGATAAAATAATATTTTAGGTAAGCGTATAATTGTCATTTGAACAAAGTGGCTAGCCCATCAAAGTTATGCTCTCTGCAGTACAGTTTGAATACTCAGCAGTTCTGCTCAAGAAAGGACTTCAGTGTCTGATGCCTTATCTTGCTGGATGATCTTTAGAATCTTCTAAGATAATTCAGATGGAAGCGATTCAATATCCTAGTATACTTCCCAATCTTCATAGGCATACAGAAATGAGGTCAATGAGGTCAGTGCAATGGCTCTCTAGACCCTCTAGACAGGTAGACAGGTGAATACCTCTTCCTTCCCATGTTATCCTTTGGAGCCTCTCCAAAACTGAGCTAGCTCTGGCAATGTGTGCATCAAACTCTTCACCTATATGTACATCCCTGGAAAGTAAACTGCCAAGATAAGTGAAGTTATCCACATCATTTGACATTTCTCTATTTTCTGTAACTGACAGTTCATGTATGAATGGTGTGGTGCTGACTGGTAGAGAGCGTCTGTTTTCTTAGCGTTATTGTCAGACCAAAATTAGTACAAGTGGCAGAGGATCTACTCATACTGTGTTCCCTTTTAGCCCCAAAGGCTGAATTTAGCGCACAGTCAACTGCAAACAAAACATTTGCAACAACTCTCCCTCCACTTTAGTCTTGGCTTTCATCCTTTTTGAGGTAATAATTTACCACCAGTTCAGTAGCTGACCTTGATGCCATTTTCATTCTCATTGAAAGAATCTGACAATATCATTGAAAACATCATGTTAAAAAGCATGTGTGCAAGGAGATAGCTCTGCTGTGTTCCATTAGTGAATGGGAAAGTGCAAGAACATGATCAATTATCCAGAACCTAGGTAAGCATGCCATCATGGTGTTGGCAAAAATACTGATAAACTTCTCCAGGTGACCATATTTCACCATGAATTTTCACAAGCCCTCCTGACTGACAATATAAGAGGTCAGCTCAATAAACACTGTATACAGACCTTTGTCCTGCTCCTGTCATTTCTCCTGTGATTTTTGGGGTGGCAAATATCATATTGCCTTTTCCTTGGATTTTTTGTGAAGCCAGACTGACTCTGGGGTAGATGATCATCTTCTAAATGAAGGATCAGTCTATTAAGGAGGACTCTGACAAGAATATTGCCAACAATAGCTAAGATAGGCAGCTGACCCACATACTTTAATTGTCCTAGGACCACCTATTTACCTTTCCTTTATATTAGTGGACAATGAAGGCACCTTTTAACTTCTGGGTGATAAACTCCTCTTGTCATATAATCTGGAAGATTTTAGTCAACTTCTGTATGAGCAACAAACCCCCTGCCTTATAAATATCAGCTGGAATAGAATCAGACCAGGTACTTGGCCACACAAGAGGTACATAATGGCATTCAAAACCTTTTCTTCCCTAGGAAGCTAGAGAAAGATTGATTTCAATCTGAGATATATACTCATTAATTTATCTACTCTCATTCTGTCTTTTCTCCTCAAAATGGCATAGTCCATTAAATGCCAGCATTTGCTGTAAGGGTGCATCAATGAAGTTTTATTGCATTAGGGTAAATGGAAGACCAGTGTTTGTGATGAGAGATCATAAGACATGCAAGTCTTTAGTAGGAAGTAATTACTGCTGTTGCTGTTTCTTACTCCATCCCTATGAAGGACTATCTGTCTGATGATCTGTGACTACTCTGATGGGAAAATCACTCAGAATTACTAACTTTTTCTCTTTTGACACATTCATGCCGTGGGTCTCCAGGTCTTCGTAAAAATTTTTCTTTGACCTCATCAGGATTTGTCATAGTGGGAGCATATGCACTGATGATGACAGTAGGTACTTCCCTTCAGGTCACAATCACCAACTGGCAATTACGTTGTTATGACCCTGTCTATTACTGTTTTGTGAAGGAATAAAAGTGTGTTGACTAGATTCATTTTTACTGTGAAACTACACCAGTTTCACAGTGCTCCCCATCCACTTCAGAAAGACATGTATCCATATCTGACTTTGGGAAATTGTTTTTTATTTGCCAGTTTCATTCAGGGCTACTATTTCAATGTGATACCTGATGAGTTCTCTCAGAACAAGAGATGTTCATGTTTTAGGTCTACTGGATTTCATGCTGTGCATAAACTTGAGCAACTCCATGTACCAATGGTAAGTACAATGAACTTTACAAATTTTTTTATACATTTGTGTGTGTGTGTGTGTGTGTGTGTGTGTGTGTGTATGTGTGTATTGACTGAAGGGTAAGTTCCCTGTTTGCCTAAGCAAGGAGTTCAGAGTTAGGTTGGGTGAAGCAGAAAAATTTCCCTCATTCCAGGAGGTAAGAATTGTGGTCCTTAAAAAAGGATGCTCAGATACTCAGGAGGCTGCCAAATCAGTCCAGTGAGAATATGGTCCTATGGTCTGGGCTCTCTGTGTGCAGATGTGTGACTTCAGCTCCCAGTGTATCTGCACCTGCTGCCTCATCATTTTCTTGTTACCAAAGGATTTAAAGGTATATGAAATAGTAAAACGGGATGGGTGATGCTCTTTGACTTGTGCATAAATTGGATTTAAGTGGGGCAGAATTGCGCTGTCTTGTCTTAACTTTCTCCTCCAGAGTCATTGGAGTTCAGTGCAAGTCAACAGTCAAGATGACTGGTGAGGGCTTGCAGTTGATAGTCTTGTTGTCTTCAATGTTTAACCAAACTTTAAGTGCTCCATAGTACTTGAAAATAAGGTAGATGCATGCATTGCCAGAGTTAGCTCACTGCTTGGGAGGCTCAAAAGAAAACTTTGGGAGAGAAGAGGTATTAGAATGACTACCCAACTGAAGGTCGACAGAGCCATTGCAATGACCTCATTGTTGGATGCCTGTGAAACATAGATAGTTTACCAGTCCATGCCAGGAAACTGAATCACTTCCATTTGAACTGTTTTAGGAAGATTCTGAAGATCACCTGGCAGGAAAAGACACTGAGATCCTTGCTCAAACTAAACTGCCAATCATTCAAACCATGCTTCATAGAGCACATCTTGGATGGGCTGGCCCATTGCTCAAACGGAAAATATATGCTTGCCAAAAAGACTATTTTGTGGAGAACTTGCATGGGACAGGTGATTACATGTGGCCAGAAGAAGTGATACAAGGAAAACTCTCAAAGTCTCTCTCAATAGCTTTGGATTTGATTGTGCAACGCAGAAGACACTGGCACAAGGCCACTCAGCATGCCATGCCAACATTAGAAAAGATGTTGTGCTCTATGAGCAAAGCAGAATTTAAACAGCACAAAGGAAACATAGGATGTGCAGATTTGGAGCAAACACCCCAAATGTTCATTTGGATTATCTGTGCCCAATCAGTGGTAGAGCATTCTGAGCTCATATTGGTCTCATCAGCCACAGTCACACTCATTGAAACTTGGCTTTATCATGGTGATGTCATTTTGATCCTCTTCAGGAATGAAGGACACGTGTGCTCCACAGTGTCTGCTTCAGCCACCTTCATGGGCCATTGAAAGAGACTGTTCACATTTGCCTATTCTATTGGGGAAGTCTTCACATGTTTGGGTTAGACATCCTGCTAACTCTCTGATGCCCCTCGATTGTCCTCAATCTGTTTTAGCCCATCTGCAAAACGGTTACCTGTGTGTGGCTGCTACAGTTTCTTGGAGCCACAGGTGAGAGAGAGTTAAGTGTAAAGAGGACAAAGGATGGAAAGTGGCTATGAAAAGACCTTGGCAGCCCTCACACCAGGGATTGGTCTTTTCAAACACGCATACACCCCTTTCCATTCTTGCTATCCCACAAAGTAGTTGGGAAAGTGAATAACTGTCTAACTGTCTAGCCTGTATTTTCTAAAACAGTTACTTTGATGAGATTTACATTTCTCTGGCATAAAAAGAAATGTTGGTCACATAAAGAACCAATGTTTCATAAATGTTTCATAAATGAATATCAAGGGTGATGATTAAATTAAAGAATTTTAAGGGAAGTGTTGTTCGGTTGTTTTAGTGTTGTCTCATTCTTTATGATGTCACTGGGAGTTTTCTTGACAATTCTTACAATTTCATTCTCCAGTTAATTTTACAGATAAGGAAATTGAGGCAAACATTGTTAAGCAACTTTCCCAGGGTCACACAACCAGCAAATGTCCGCACCCATATTTGAATTTGAGTCTTCCTGACTCCGGGACTGGCGCTCTATCTACTATGCCACCCAGCTTCCCAAGTGAAGGACAGCATGAATTTACATAAAATAGTTTCTTGTGTAACAGATATCTGTAGATGAGCCAATAACATAAAAGCCTCCAGTCTTGAATTTTTTGTTACTCTAAGCATATTTGTTTTCCTCCTTCATGTGTTTCCCTGACCAGTTTCTATAAGTGTGTGCTGAACTTTTTTTATCATTGTTTGCATAGGGAGTGTATGATCTGAGTTCATTCATGTATTGTGATGTTTTCTATTGTCTATGTATATATATATATATATATATTTACTATATAATTTAAAATGTACATTCTTAGTTTATTCAATAAAGTGTTATGTTTAAGATCTAAAAGTTCATTGCTGAGTGGTTGATTGCATAAATGAAGTAGAAATATTGCCTTATATTCAAAAGGTTGATTACATAGATAGTAAGCATTTTGCATGGACACAAAAGAGTGAGGTGGTATATAGGGCATCTGTATTTCCTCCCAACAAGGTTACCCTCAGAGCCCGACAGAATTTTAAAGTAGATGGGTTTTGGTGGTTTATTTCAAATAACTTAGACCTACTATAGTTTGAGGGCAGATTGTAGTGAATGAGTTCAAACTAGAAAAAGAATGAAATATTTGATGCACCCCTGTCTCAGAGAGGTTTGTTGTATATACTTTTATTTTATGTGACATTTTAGGAGTACTTCTTCACTACTTTTTCTATAGCCACTGTACAGTAATAGAAATTTTAAAAAATGTTTTCAAGGTTCTCTGAAATTCTTCTATAATTTTCCTGTCTCTTATACCAACCCATGTCTCTCCAGGATTTGGGGATCAGTTAAGGGGAAAGTGATACAAACAATTGCTCCAGCCATCTGAGACTGAAAAAGCTTTTCTTTAGCACTAGAAAAAGACAAAATTTGGGGTTAAAAAAGAATGGTTTTCTAGTAATAATGATGTTGGAGAACATTCAGAGCATTTTAAGGATTTCAAATAAATTTATACACACCATTTTATTTAACTGTTACAACGCGCCTATTGGGTATTTACAAGCAGGCTTCAGCCTACCTTTCCAAGCGTCCAACACTTAGGGCAGTGTTTGGCATTCAGTAGGCATTTAATAAAGGTTTATTGCTTGGTTGATTATTGCCATCATTGTATATGTTTCAATCAACTGACTTACTTGCTGTTTCCTGAATGTGATATACCTTCTCCTATCTTTATAGCATTTCAAAGTTTGTCCCCCATGACTAGAATGCTCTCCTCACTTTTGTCTCAAAGAATTCTTAATTTCCTTTGATGTCCATCTCAAGTATCATCAATTGAATGAGACCTGATGTCTCCAGCTGTGTTAGTGCACTTTACACAGAAATTACTTTGCATTTTTGTATATATTTTGCATTCACTTCTGTGTTCAGATATTGCATCCTTCTAATGGAATGTCCACTCTTTGAAGACAGGATTTATTTTGTTTTTCTCTTTATATTCACTACTACCTAATGTGTTACATTAAAGATAAGTGATGCTTTTTCAATGAATGGATCAAGTTTGTAAGGTAGGTTCTGTGCACAGTATCATCCCCATTTTATAAAGAACAAGATTGGGACTCATAGTGATATATCAATAGTCAAAATTAATCAGTGTCAGAAATGATACAGAACCTAAGTCTTTGTGTTATCATATCCAACCTTTGATCTGTCATATCATGCCAACATCAAACCAGGCAAAATCAACATAGTAAATAAAACAAGGAGATAATATTACAGTGTTTATATAATTGATTTTGAGTGGGTATATAGCATTTGCCATCTAGATCCCATGGTTCAACATTTTGTCTGAATTTTCTGTCTCAGTTTTCATGATTTATTGTTCCTTCTCACTTTGTTTTCTCTCACACTTTTCCAAGACTAACAGCCTGAATACCATCCTTTCAACCTCCTTATACCTTTTAACAACAGAATCTGTCATTAGACTTTGATCAGTCATCTTCCATCTCTATGGGAGCCATTACCCTGAGCTTTTCCCAACCAAATCTAAGCATAGCATGACAATGACCAAATTTAGGCTGTTAATTTTGCTGAAATTCAGATGACCTAGATGATAGAAGTGGCATTGCTTTCCTTCAAAGAATAGTTGAATTTAGTCTGTATATGTCTTGTATCTACTTTTCTAGGTATGTGTTATTTTTCCCTCAAAAGAATTCAAACTTTTGGAAAGCAGGAATATTAATTTTTGTCAATTTGTCTATAGTCCCTAGAAGAATGGATAGCACAACATAATCACTAAATAAATATAATTTATTTATAATTACAGTCATTTATTTATGTAATATATATTTTTACAATTATATGTATTTATAAATAAATATTTAGTGAATGACATCTAAGTATCTATATTTGCATGTACATCTATCTATATTTATGTTTATCTATATTTACATCTAAATTGTATGTTATGATTCACTTTACAGAAGAGGGAACTGAGGGTAAGAGGATTAGAGGCATACATTTATACCCATTGGCTGGTAAACCTTGAACCTGGTACAAAACAATGTTTGTAATAAAAAATGTTTTGTAACATATAAAAATGATCATTACTTTTCACATCTAAAGAAATTGTCATACATTGTTCCAGGGATGGAAAACACTTTTCTGTGGAAATTACGTTTTCAGTGGTAGATAGATTCATAGAACAGTTCACAAAATTCCATATAATCCATAATGCAACTGCAATATTGTATTTCTGTGGTGCAAAACAACAAAAGTAAAGAAAAAATAAATTATATTTCAATACTAATAATTAAACAGAAAAGCAATAGCCTTGAAAAGGAAACAGTTTGTATTAACTTGCATATTGGTATTTGTAAAAAAGGAGATTTAATTATGGGAGATTAGAGACTTACAGAGATTCTATAGGGAAATTGGAAGCTACATTCCTGGCAACGGCAATGAGAATTTAAAACATTTTTTTCTGTTCAAATTTGCAACTTTCCGTTTACTGAGGGATTCCTAAAGTTATTCATGCACTTTTCAAATACACACACATGTGTATATATGTGTGTAGGTAGATGGAGGGTATGACTTCAGAAAAAGAGCAAAAAATGAGAATCGTTATTTTAGAGAGATAAAGGAGTAAAGAAACCCAAAAGACCTGCATATATGTATATAAGTTTATCTTCAGCGAAAATAACTGAGTTTGTGGCTTGTAAACATAAATGAATATGACTGAAGCAGGGAGCACTCAGTGAAGACAGAGTGACAGGTATCAAAACATTAAAAATTGCCCCTGACAGCAATTGCATGGCACTCTCACACAGACAGCTTCATTGTCTGTTTTAGTTCTTCTCAACCATTCTCCATTTATGGGGACATGACAAGCTTATGTTTCATGGGTTCAAAACAGCCTTGAGAAAAAAACATATTTTTTACAGTTTGGAGTTCAGTTTTCAATAGCATCTTAGTCATCACTTCACTGTTTGTGTTGCCTTCTTTTAGTATGTAAGCTCCTTTAGCTCAAGGACTTTCTCTCCCTCTTGTATTTGTATTCTTAATGCATCACAATTCCTGACACATAATACGTGTTTAATAATTTTTCACACCCTTTCATTCCTTCACTCATTCTTTCCTTTATTTCATTCACTGAAGCTGTGTGACAAGATAACTAAAGAACCACAGTAGAAGTAGTACATGATTAACGGTCATAATGAAAAGGTTTTCAGAACTTTTGGAATTCATTTCCATTCTAAGTAATGGAAATAAATGAAGTTTAAGACATCTTAGTCTTTTCTCACCCATAGTAGTACTTATTTCTTTATCAGTTGGTAATTATAACAGTGATGATATTATTTTATAAAGTGATGATATTATTTTATAAAGGAACCAAAAGTCCCAAGTATAATTACCATTGGAATCTTGGACAAGTCACTGATTACTTCTGGTTCTCACATTCATAAATTCTCAGAATCCCAAAGGTTAGAGAACACTAAGAAGTCATATAGTATAACATACTATTCACCAGTAGTCCTCTTTACTACATCCCTACCAAATGGTTATCTCTGCCTGAAAAAGCCTCCATTGACAAGGAACCTATTGTATCCCAAGGTAGTCTACTTTTGGTGAGCTCTAACTGATAAGAAGTTTGATCCCCCTCATATTACAATTAAATTTGCCTCTTTTTTCCACACAGTACTATTAAAGGGTCACATAAGGTATTAACTGTTCTCTCATTACCACCTAATGGTAAAATTAGATTTTTAAAAATGATCGTGTAACCTTATTTACTCATCTTGAATTTTTAGTTCATTAAAGCCCTGGACACCTACCTCACATAGTCATAAGCCAAGGTTGAAAAAGGTGGTTTAATGTGTGAACCATCTCTCACAAGTCCACCTCTGACATGGATCTGTACTCATTTCAATTCAGAAGAAGAAGAACACAATAATATGGCAAGATTAAGCTCAGTCACAGATATGTACAATAGGCTTGACATCCTCCCCTGATTAGTAAACTCAGATTTCTTAATGATAGCCTCCTTTTACTGTGAAATCAGATTCATTGACTCAATTTTTTTTCATAAAAACAAGAGACAAAGTATTATCCTCCCAGTCTATATATACCCTCTCTTGGATTAAGATTATAGTTGTTTATAAGATTTATATATGTTTGATGGAATACTATTATGTAATAAATGTTAATGAAGGAGAATGTTTCAGAGAAACCTAACGTAACTCATATGAACTGGACAGAGGAGTGTATGTGTGTGCATGCATATGTGCATATAAACATACATATATATGCATACATATTATATGTGTATATATGTATATGCATATATGTATATAAAATGACTATTTTCTATATAATTCCTAACATGTGTACATGTTGTCTCCCTCTTTAGAATGTAAGGTACTTGAAGTCAAGGTTATTTTCAGTTTTGTCTTTGTAACCCTGGTACTTCCTATAGTGCCTGAATGTGCTGAGCACTTAAGAAGTGTATATTGATGAGAAAAACTGCCCAAACAATAGCAAATATTTGAACCTCTACTTCTAAAGTGAACTGAGGCAGAATATAAATTAAAAGACAGTGAAAAGATAAAGTATTTAAGGATAAAAAGGATAGAAATTGAGTTGAAAACAGAAATATGTTTGTCTGAGAATCTGAGTTAAGCATATTATAAGGAGCTTATAACATTTAACCAATAAATTTGACCATAAGCTGTTTGACGCTTAAGGAAATAGGAATCCCTTGAATTTTTGTTTACTTCAACAGAATACATGCATATAATGTATACATACATGTATACATAAAATATAAGGCATGTGTGTACAATGTAAGAATGCTTCATATATAAATATGTACATATATGTAAGAACTTTCTTATTTCCAGCACTCAACTCAGATAATTTGGATGGATTTTTGCTTTAATATATTGAAACTAGCAATCGCTATTATTTATCACCAGAGCCTTGGAAGTGATTCAATATTATATTCTATGAACAAATTAAGCATATCATATTTACCATTCTTAATGATCTAGTAGGAAATACAGCTTGGAGTTATAAAGATATAGGATTGAGTCTCAACCAGTGGTGTGACATTAAGCAAGTCATTTAACCTCTGAATCCAAAGCAACTCTCAAAAATTTATTGTATTTTTTACATAGATGACTTGTAAACATACATACATACATGCATGTATGTGCTTATGTATACATATATATAACATATTCAATCCCTGTTGTATACTCACACACATGTTTATTAACATAACTTACTGAAAAGTTGATTGATGTGTTTTACTTATCCTTCATTTTCAAAGAGGTCATCAGGTCATTTCTTGACTCCCAGGTGAATGGATTTTAAGTGAAGCACATTTGCACTGTGTTATCAGTCTCTCTCTCTTCCAAAATCATCAAAGTTCAGTGGCAAGAAAAAAGCCAAGATATTGATGATGGCCTTGGATGACCTTGGCATGCAATTGGCACCCAAAAGTTGATTGACAAATATATGGCCTTGGATGACCTTGGCATGCAATTGGCACCCAAAAGTTGATTGACAAATATGTGGTGAAGCAACTACTCTGACTTATGTTTATATATTTATATTGATACCAAGAAAATAAATATTATTGTT
Source organism: Bettongia penicillata ogilbyi (assembly GCA_023548195.1). Classification (NCBI taxonomy): domain Eukaryota; kingdom Metazoa; phylum Chordata; class Mammalia; order Diprotodontia; family Potoroidae; genus Bettongia; species Bettongia penicillata. The sequence continues at coordinate 2,195,666 of JAJHZJ010000257.1, forward strand.
GTTATTGCTATATATATAGAAAAGAAAGGCAGTTCCTTTGTCCGGTGCCCACACGGACACAGAGCTGGTCTTAGACTCAAGAAAAATGAGGTTCAGATTTCACTTCTGCCACATTCTAATGGTTTAACCATAATAAGCAAGCCACTTAATCTTTCCCTGCTGTCCTATTCTGTTATGTTTTCTAAGACAATCTGAATCAATGGAGAACATTGCTTCTCAGGGATTTCTCTTCACCAATAAAATCTCAGATTGAATGTAAAGCTCTACTTCACTTCAAATAACAAAGTGTGCAATTGTGTGGTTTAGAATGAAATAATTTAAAAGGATCTAGAGAAGGATAAGATATCTGTGAACTGGGAACAAGGGAGAAACTTCATGAAGTAGGAAGACCTTAACCAGGAGACAAAAATAATTTAGTTGTATCTTCCTTCTAGGATTGAACATCTTTCAGAAAACCAATTAGCAAATCTCATGACTGTAGACTCCTAGTCTGAGGTTTTCGTAAACCACTAGTCATGTGCTTATTTGCTTTCAGGGCTATTTCCATCCTTCATTTACATTATGTTAAATTCTAAGTCTTATATTACCCTAACCCTAACGTTTTTCAGGTGAGGAAGCTGGAGCTCAGAGAAGTCCTGTGATCCCCAGTAAGGCAATTTTAGTCCTGAATTGGAAGCTGTCACCTATGCTATTGTGCATCAGGATGAAGATATTTAAATGATTTCATCACACTCAAAGTGAGTGAACCTTGCTTCACATTATACATCTTGGTTTTCTTCCAAGATCAGTTCAGGTTGGACTCAGTACATGATTTTTTTTTTTTAAATGATTTTTCCCATGACCTAATAAACTGCTTTGTATTTATGCATTTTTGTGTGTATAATTTGTGCATACATACATGTGAGTTTTCTAAGTCCATGTTCTCCTCCTCCCATAGAATATAAGCTCCTTGAGAACAGGGAATTTTATTTTCTTTTATTTCCTGAAGGAATAAAATGGATATTTTTCAATGGCTCTTGATCAAAAGTTATTTGGGGATGGATATTTTTTCCTATCACTTTAAAAATCTTCAACAATTTAATTTAATCAATATTTATTAAATATATGGCAATATGCTAGACATGAGGGACAAAACAATTTTGCCTTCCAGGATCTTACTTTTCTCCTAGAGAGAGGGTGAAGAGATAATAGAGAGATAGACAGACAGATAGGTAGATAGACAGATGGATGGATAGATGGATAGATAGATATAGATAGATTTGCATATATATTAACATATCACTGCCTATTGATATATCTAAAATTATCTGTATCTATATATTGATAAATTTAGATAGATATAATGGGATTTAAGATCTTTATTGTTCAAATCCTATATTAATTTTACAATCTAGTCATAGATGATAAGTTGATACATAGTCAAAATCAGATACATAGATATAGATATGTGCATAAGTATAAATATAAAAGTATTAAAAATATATGGAAGTTATATACATAACCTTATTCAGGGGTCATTGACTCTTCTAGAAGTCTGGTAAAACCTATGGATTTCTTTTCAGAATAATATTTTGAACTGTATAAAATACATAGAATTACAAAAGAAACCCATTATGTTGAAAAACGGCTATCAACATATTTTAAAGAAAAATAAAATATTAAACAGCTAAATATTTAAATAAATGAAAAATAAGAAAAGAAAAAAAAATTGCCTCATGCAATTTAAGAATTCAAGAGAGGATTCAAAATATACAGCAATAAATTATCATTCAAGAAAACTTTTATGAGTTATGTTCAGACCGGTCTGTCTTCGTTTCCCTGCAAGTTTTCTTTTGTTCTCTGCTGTGCATTTATTATTTTGTTCTTTCTTCCTCTTTCTCCTCCTCCTCTCCCAAGAAGGTACAATTGAGCATATGTATGTATGTAGGTATGTATGTACATAGACACACATATACATCTATATACATTTATACATGCATATGCACACACCCACACATGCACATATATATATACACACACAGTTACATGCACATATATATATCTATAAGTATACTCATATATAAACATATGCATCCATGCCAGACCACATCATACTTATTTGTCTTTTTTTTTGAGAATGAGTATCCTCTTCCTTCATACATTCAATTGTTCTATTTTTTCTAAGTCCACGAATTTAATTTCCTACACCACAGTGATATTCCATCCTTATATTGTCTAGTTATTTTAAAGAGTTTAAAATCATATTGATCATTATGTTTGATATATAATATAGCTTCCCTACTTTTTTCTTATAATTAAATCTAATCTATTAAAGCTAACTAACTCTGCCTGAGATCATGATTATTATCTCTACTTTTTTTCTGATTTTCTGAATTTTTTACAAATTCAACTCCCAATTGTTATTTTATGTTTCATGTATCTCTTGCTTCCTATACCTCCTGACTTTTCTACTTTGCTTCTACCTTCTACCTTGCTCTCTGGTTACTTAACCTTACCTCCCCTCCAAGAATCTCTCCCTTATGCTCCTATTCCCATTAATTCAAATACCCTCCTTATTTCCCTCCTTATCCCAATCCTTTGCCCTCCCCTTTAGAAATCGTTTCCTTATCCTTTCTTCCTTCCCTATCCCCTTATCTTTTTATTTCTTTCCAAATTTAGAAGACTTTATAACTTTCTACCCTCTTAAATCTATTCTCAATGAAAGTAGGGTTCCAAACTACTTCTCTCTTCCCATTTTATACCTCTGTGTCAGTTCTTCCTCTCAGACTTCATTTGTATAAAATACTCTTTTTACTTGTTCTAAATGTTCTTACTTTTTAATCACATCATACTCAGGTCTACCCCAATCTTTCTTATGAACTATCCAATTGCTGATAAGAATCTTAGACACGTTTTATATTTCCTCACATGGAAGGTAAACAGTCTGTCCTTAATGAATTGCTTGTAATTAGTCTTCTATTTCTCTCACAGGTGTTTCATCAACCACCATCACATTATCAGTATGTGGAACCATCAGTTAAAGGAAATGGAGAAAAGCTGAAAGCTGTGGATAAGTTCACTTACCTTGGTAAGTGTACTTTCCTTGGTAGTGTACTTCCCTTGGATACACACATTGATAATAAAGTTGACACACACACATTTCCAGTTAGCTCAATGTTTGGGAGGTTCCAAAGGCAAGTGTGGGAGAGAAGCATTAGACTGAGTACCACACTGAAACTTTATGGAGTCATTGTGTTGACCTCATTGTGGGGTGCCTGTGAAACATGGACAGTTTACCAGTCCATGCCAGGAAACTGAATGACTTCCATTTGAATTGTACTAGGAAGACTCTGAAGATCACCTGGCATGGTAAGGTACCAGACACTGAGATCCTTGCTTGAACTAAACTTCCAAGCATTCAAACTCTGCTTCAGAGAGACCAAGTCTGATAGGCTGACCATATTGTTTGAATGTAAAACATGCATTTGCTCAAATAACTGTTTTTTTTTTAAATTTAGATATTTATTTTTAGTTTTCAACATTCATTTCATAAGATTTTGAGTTCCAAATTTTCTTCCCATCTGTCCCCTACCCCACCCCAAAACACTGTGCATTCTGATGCCCCTTCCTCCAAACTGCCCTTTCTTCTATCACAATCCTCCTTTCCCTTACCCCCATCTTCTCTCTTTTTTTGTAGGTCAAGATATTTTTCTGTACCCCATTACCTATATTTCTTTTATCCCCATTGCATGTAAAAACAGTTCTCAACATTTGTTCCTAAAACTTTGAGTTCTGACTTCTCTCTCTTCCTCCCTCCCCACCCATCCCCAATTGGCAAGCAAAATTAAATATAGGCTATACATGTGTAGTTTTGCTAAAGACTTCTGTAATAGTCATGCTGTGAAAGACTAACTATATTTCCCTCCATTCTATCCTTCCCCCTATTCATTCTATTCTCTCCTTAGACCTTGTCCCTCCCCTAAAGTGTTTACTTCTAATTACTTCCTCCTCCCATTTGCCCTCCTTTCTGCCATTACTCACCTTTTCCCCCAATTTCCTGTAGAATAAGATAGATTATCATACCAAATTGACTGTGCATGTTATTCCCTCATTAAGTAAAATGTGATGAGAGTAAACTTCACTTTTTCTCTATCACCTAACCCCTTTACCCCTCCATTGAAAAACCTTTTTTTTGCCTCTTTTATGAGAGATAATTTGCCCCATTCCATTTCTCCCTTTCTCCTCTCTGTCTTTAATTTTATTTTTTTAGATCTCATCCCTTCCTGTTCAACTCACCCTGTACCCTCTGCATACACACACACACAGACACACACACACATATTTGTGTGTGTGTGTGTGTGTGAGTATAAACCCTCCAACTACCTAAATATTGAGAAAAGTTTCAAGAGTTGCAAATATTATCTTTCATTTTAGGAATATTACCAGTTCAACTTTAGTAAGTCCCTTATGATTTCTCTTTCCTGGTTACCTTTTCATGCTTCCTTTGATTCTTGTTTTGAAAGTCAAATTTTCTATTCAGCTCTGCTCTTTTCATGAAGAATTTTTGAATGTCCTCTATTTCACTGAATGACCATTTTTCTCCTGAAGCATTCATACTCTGTTTTGCTGGGTAAGTGATTCTTGGTTTTAACCCCAGTTCCTTTGACTTCTGGAATATCATATTCCAAGCCCTTCAATCCCTTAATGCAGAAGCTGCTACATCATGTATTATCCTGATTGCATTTCCACAATACTAGAATTGTTTCTTTCTGGCTGCTTGTAATGTTTTCTCCCTGACCTGAGAACTCTGGAATTTGACTACAACATTACTAGGAGTTTTCTTTTAGTATCTTTTTCAGGAGATGATCAGCGGATTCTTTCAATATTTATTTTACCCTCTGGTTCTAGAATATCATGGAAATTTCCCTTGATAATGTCATAGAAGATGATGTCTAGGCTCTTTTTTTGATCATGGCTTTCAGGTTGACCCATAATTTTTAAATTGTCTCTCCTGGATGTATTTTCCACGTCTGTTGCTTTTCCAGTGAGACATTCCATATCGCCTTCTATTTTTTCTTTTGGCTTTCGTTTATAATTTCTCGGTTTCTCATAAAGTCATTAGCTTCCATCTGCTCCAATCTAATTTTTTTTTAAATTTTATTTATTTATTTAATTTTTTACATTCATTTTCACAAATTTTTGGGTTCCAAATTTTCTCCCCTTTTATCCCCTCCCCCCACCCCAATACCCCAAGCAATCTAATTTTCCCTATTTCCAATCTGCCCTCTCTTCTGTCATCCCTCCCTTCTCTTGTCTCCATCTTCTCTTTTCTCCTGTAGGGCCAGATGACTTTCTATTCCTCATTAACTGTATGTCTTCTTTCCTAGTTGCAACAACAATAATAAACAGTTGTTCCTAAAACTTTGAGTTCCAAATTCTCCCCATCCCTCCCTCCCCACCCATTCCCTTTGGGAAGGCAGGCAATTCAATATAGGCCCTATCTGTGTAGTTTTGCAAATGACCTCCCTGATAGTCGTGTTGTGTAAGACTAACTGGATTACCATCCCTCCTAACCTGCCCCTCATTGTTTCTCTTCTGTCGCTTGATCCTGTCCCTCCCCAAGTGTTGACTTCAAATTGCTCCCTCCTCCCTTTGCCCTCCCCTCCATCATCCCCGCCTTGCAATATCTCCTTCTCCCCCACTTTCTTATACTGTAAGATAGGTTTTCATACCAAAATGAGTGTGCATTTCACTCCTTCGTTTAGTCAGATGTGATGAGGGTAAACTTCTTGTTTTTTTTTTTTTTTCTCAGCTCTCCTCTTTATCCCTCCACTAAGAAAAACTCCTACCTGCCTCTTAAATGACATATAGTTACCCCCTTCCCTTTCCCTCTCTTTCCTCCCCCTACATTTCTCTCTCACCATTTACCTTAGTTTCTTTTAAGATATGGTCCCCTCCTATTCAGTTCAATCTGTGCTCTCTGTCTCTGTATGTGTGTGCATGTGTGTATGTGTGTGCAGGTGCATGCGTGTACATGTGTATGTGTGGTCCCACCAACTACCCAGATACTGAAAAGTTTTAAGAGTTAGAAATATTGTCTTTCCCTGTATGAATGTAAACAGTTCACTTCTGGTAAGTCCCTTAAGACTTCTCTTTGCTGTTTCCTTTTTCATGCTTCTTCTCATTCTTGTGTTTGAAAGTCACATTTTCTTTTCAGCTCTGGTCTTTTCATTAAGAATGATTGAAAGTCCTCTGTTTCATTGAAAGACCATATTTTCCCTTGAAGTATTATACTCAGTTTAGCTGGGTAGGTGATTCTTGGTTTGAGTCCTAGTTCCTTTGCCTTCTGGAATATCCTATTCCACGCCCTTCGATCCCTTAATGTAGAAGCTGCTAGATCTTGGGTTATCCTGATTGTATTTCCACAGTACTGGAATTGTTTCTTTCTAGCTGCTTGCAATATTTTCTCCTTGAGCTGGGAGTTCTGGAATTTGGCCACAATGTTCCTAGGAGTTTCTCTTTTTGGATCTCTTTCAGGTGGTGATCGATGGATTCTTTCAATACTTATTTTGCCCTCTGGTTCTAGAATGTCAGGGCAGTTTTCCTTGATAATTACATGGAAGATGATGTCTAGGCTCTTTTTTTGATCATGAGTTTCAGGTAGTCCCATAATTTTTAAATTGTCTCTCCTGGATCTATTTTCCAGGTCAGTTGTTTTTCCCATGAGATATTTCACATTCTCTTCCATTTTTTTGTTCTTTTGGTTTTGTTTGGTGATTTCTTGGTTTCTCATAAAGTCATTAGACTCCATCTGTTCCATTCTAATTTTGAGAGAACTATTTTCTTCAGTGAGCTTTTGAGCCTCTTTTTCCATTTGGCTCATTCTGCTTTTGAAAGCATTCTTCTCCTCATTGGCTTTTTGAACCTCCTTTGCCAATTGAGTGAGCCTATTTTTCAAGGTGTTAATTTCCTCAGCATTTTTTTGGGTCTCCTTTACCAAGGTATTGACCCGTTTTTCATACTTTTCTTGCATCTCTGACATTTCTCTTCCCAGTTTTTCCTCCACCCACCTGTCTAACTTGCTTTTCAAAATCCTTTTTGAGCTCTTCCAGGGCCTGAGCCCACCTGCCACTTCCCTGGGGTGTCTCTGGTACTGAGGCACCACCCTCCACGTCTTTCCCTGATGGCAAGGATACGTCCTCATTATCAGATCCGAAGGTCGGGATCATTTGCATTTGTTGGAAAAAACTCTCTAAAGTCTTATTTTTCTTCCCTTTTCTAGGCATTTTCCCAGCCAGTTACTTGACTTCTGAGATTCCTTTCCACCCCTGCCTGGATCCGCCCAGCTAGTGCTTGGCCTCTGAGATTTAAATGGGCTTTCCTCCTGCCGGCTGTCTATCAGTGACCTTTAGTTCAGGTGCTGGGGTGGGGGCAGGGCCGCCTCCCAGGCTCAGTTCCCTCGGGGGCTTTAAGCAGAAGCCTTCAGTAATAGAGTGGGGTGGGGGCAGGGCCGTCTCCCAGGCTCAGCTCCCTCAGGTTTTATGCAGGAATCTTCCATAATGAAGATCCTGCCTGCTGCTGGGGGATTCCTGAGTCCTGGTCTGCTGCCGCCTCAGCCACTGCCCACACCTCTGCCCCCGCCGCTTCCTGCCCCTGTCTCTGCCGCTGCCGCTTCCTCCTGAGGGGGCCCAAGTCACAGAGACGCCCTGCTCCCCTTCTCCTCCAGCTCGGCCTTCTCTCTCACTGACCTGTAGCTTCTGTGGGCAGAGGGACTTTCCCGGCTGCCGGAGCTTCCGTCTTTGAAGCCTGCTCGGATCAGCTTCTCTGGGGCCGCTGCCAGGGCAGCGCTGGGGGTGGGGTCCACTTTTCACGGTGCGACGGATCCTGGGGATGGGTCTCCAGGGCTCCCTGGAACGGAAATCTCTTCCACTCCGTTTCTGCACACTTTCTATTGACCCAGAAGTTATGGGGGACTCTTTTTACATTAATTCTATGGGCTTTGGTTTCGGAGCTCGTAAACGTGTGTCCTTCTACTCCGCCATCTTGACTCTGCCCCCCCTCAATCTAATTTTTAAAGAACAATTTTTTTCAGTGAGCTTTTGAACCTCCTTTTCCATTTGGCTAATTCTACTTCTTAAAGCATTGTTCTCCTCATTGCCTTTTTGCACCTCTTTTGCTATTTGAGTTAGTCTATTTTTAAAGGTGTTATTTTCTTCAGCATTATTTTAGGTCTCATTAATAAACTGTCATCTTGCTTTTCATGATCTTCTTGCATCACTCTCATTTCTCTTCCCAATTTTTAGCACACCTGGCTTACTTGACTTTCAAAATCGTTTCTGAATGCTTCACTCACCTGAGACCACTGCATATTTATTTTGGAGATTTTGAATTAAGAAACCTTGATTTTGATGTCTTCCTCTGTTGGTATACATTGTTCTTCCTCATCTGAAAGGCTGGAAGAAAATCCTTGTTCACCAAGAAAGTAACCTACTATAGTTTTTATTTCCCCCACCCTTTTTTTTTTTTTTTTGGCATTTTCCCAGCCAGTTACTTGACTTTTGACTCCTTTGTCAAGAGGAGGGTATAATCTGGGGACCTGTAAGCTCTCAGTTTCTCCAAGGTTGCACAATCTTGGGAGAGAAGTTTACTCCTCTCCTGGCCTGCACTCTGTTCTGAGAGCAACCACAAGCTTTTCTGCCCAGCATCTGGGCATAGAATTCCCTCTCCAGATCCTCCATCAGCTCCACCAGTCAGTGTTCCTCCTTACCCCAGTACCACCACGCAGGGCTGAAATCCAGATCATCTGCTAAATTCCCCCAGGGTCTTTAGATTGAAAGCTCCAAAAATGGATGCTACTTCTTCCTGGGGCTGCCTGGGGCTGAGGCTAGGGGTGGACCCTACTCCCTTCTCACTCAGGTGAAACAGCTTTCTCACTGACCTTTGAAGCTGTCTTTTGCATTTACGGGTTGAGGAATCTGGGAAGCACAGCTGCTACTGGTGGTGCCCTTAAGCCTGCTCTGGTCCTGTTTGTGCCATGCTATGTGGCCAAGACTGGGCTGCACTCTACTCTGAGCCAGGTTTTCTTTCCTGTAGGCCTTCCAGGATGATGGGCTGGAAATCTCTTTCACTCTGTCATTTTGTAGCTTCTGCTGCTCTAGAATTTGTTTAGAGTCTTTTTTACAGGTATTTTATGGGCTATGGGGGAAGGGCTTCTACAGATCCATCCTTTTACTCTGCCATCTTTGCTCCCCCTCCAAAAGACTCTTTTATGGAGAGCTCACACAGGATTATCATTCCCATGGTGGTCATAAGAAGTGATCCAACAACACTCAAAAGGTCTCAATAGCTTTGTGATTGATTATGCTACTTTGTAAACACTGATAGGGGACCAATCAGCATGGCATACCAACCTCAGAGAAGGTGCTGTATCTATGAACAAAGAACAATTGAAATAGCTCAAAGTAAATGTAAGATGTGCAAATTTGGAGTAACTACCCCAAATGTTCACATATACTATTTGTGCCCACCCTCTGGGGTAGAGCATTCTGAGCTCATATTGGTGTGATCCGCCATAGTCAGACACATTGACATTTCACTCTAGCATAGTGATGTCATTTTGGTCCTCTCTAAGAATGAAAGAATAACAATATATCTCTCAAAACTTATATGCCAATTATATTAAGTTAATGTTTTACTTTTTTTGAAAAATAAAATCCTGAAAGTCTGATAATTTATTAAATATCCTTTTTTTTCATTCGGGATTATGCTCAATTTTGCTAAGTATGATATTGTTGACCTCAACCCTAATTCTTTTGCTCTTTGATATATAATGTTCCAAGATCTGTGATCTTTTGGTATAACTGATGCTAGGCCTTGTGCGATTTTATTGTGGCACCAACATATTCATTTATTTTTTTATTTTTGTACATAATATTTTATACTTGAGCTGGGCTCTTTAGAATTTAACTATTATATTCTTGTAGGTTTTCCTCATAGAATTTCTTTCAGGTAGTGACTATTGGATGTTTTATATTTCTACATTCCCCTCTTATTCTAATGCTTAGGGAACTTTGTTTCTTGTATAATTGTATCAAGATTCTTTTTTTAATCTTGCTTTTTATGTAGTCTGATTATTCCTATGTTTTCTCTTCTTGATGTGTTCTCCAGACCAGTTTTTTATAAGATGTTTAACATTGTCTTTTTTAAACAAAATTCTCTAAATTTTTTTTCATTATTTCTTGTTCTTTTATAACTTCACTGCTTTCATTTTTCCCAGTTCAAATTTTCAAGGAGTCATTTTCTTCATTAAGATTTGAGTCTCCTCTTCTTGTTAGTTGACTTTCTTTTCACAATGTCCTTGTTTTTCTTGAATTGTTCTTGTATTTTTAATTATCTTCAATCTCTCTCATTTGATTCTTAGTTATTTTTTTAAGTTCTCCTATGAATTCTTTTTGGGCAGGTGACTACTTGAGGTTATTCTTTGAGGCAGGAGATGGTTTTGTAACTTCAGTATCCTCTTGTGAAGATGAAATCTGGTTTTCATTATTCCTATAGTAACTTTTGTGGTTTGATTCTTTCTCTTTTGCCTGTTCATTTTTTTTTTTTTTAATTTGCAGAAACTTATTTTTTTTTATAATGACCTCTAGACTTGGGGTGTAGGAGATTATGCCTCTGGCCTCAGATAATCCCTCAGTTCTTCTTCTAGCTTGGAACTAAAACCAAGAATTCTGCTATCCTATAAGTATCCATAGCCAGTCATGTCCCTGCCCCACAGCTGAGTGTGATTTTCCTTACCCGCAGAGATTCCTTTAATCTATTGCTTCATATCCTTGACTCTCCACAGTGTCAGGGAGATGAAAGTTCTTGTGATTGGAGCTGAGGCCATTTCCCAAGCCAGATAGACCTAAGGCTTGCAGCTTCTTGTTTCCAGGGAACCAGTGTAGAGGAGCTTATTCTTCACAGAAACCAAACTTCAATCCTGAGATTTTTTTTTTATCTTCTGTGATTGTCCTGGGAGGTCTTGTTGATTTTTAGCACTCTATGTTCACCCTGAGGCAATATTTTGTCTTGTTTGTTGGGGAAATCTGGAAAGCTTGAAATTTTCTTACCTACTCCACCATCTTCCTAGAATCCTTCTCAAAATATTTTTTAAAATCATACAAGTTCACAGACTGCAGCTTGAGAATCTCAGACACAAGATAATTTATGGAAAAGATAATAATATTTGTACATAAAAGTAAAATCAATGCAGCTAGAAGTAGGAAGTAGACCTTTTGAATATAGGAGATATAGTTTTGGATATAGGAAATAGCAGATAAAAAGGTTCCCTCTAACAAAGTCAGATGGCAGCTTCCATAAAATCATAGTCTCAGAGAGTGGCTTACATCAGTGAGACTTCAAGTAAATTATCCAAGGTCACTTTTCCAGAATGTGTCAGAGATTGATCTCAAACTTAGTTCTTCTTGACTTCAAAGACTGTTCTCTATCCACTATAACACAATTCCATTCTACATAGTAAGATAATATCATTTCAAAAGGGGGAAACACATTAAAAAGTGGTGGCCTCATGTTGGAAATGGCACCTGAATTGTACCTTGAAGGAAACTGGACAATCTCCATTATAGAGAGGAGTCAATCATATCAGATATGCTCTTTTCCCACTAAACCATTAAAAAGCATCCTAAACATCAATCACTGTCTAGACCAGACATCATTTTAATAAGGTCTTCTGTGTCACACTCACTTAAAATAAATAGGACCCAAGATGTCCATTTCACATGAATCCTAACCCCAGGAATGGTTTTAAATTGCCTCACTGAAATTCTACAATATATCCATTTCTCAAATGGCTTGTAGCAACATTTTAAAGCCCACAAAAGCCCCATTCAAAAGTTTAAAAAGTCTTCTTAGGAATGCAGATCACACTAGAAACGCAAATAAAATACTGGTCTATTATAGTCCACTGACTCATAATAACCATAAAAGATGAATAAAATCTGAATAAAGACCCAAGACTAAAACGTACTTGAATTCTTTCCATAAAATGGGTGAAAGGAAGTCAGTTATGGAAACGTACACTATGAGACTTCCTTCCTGTCACTTTTGGACATCTTAGTTTGCTACAAAGTCCATGAGTTTCATAGATCATCTGATATGTCTAGAAGTGATTTTACATTCATCTCCCAATATGTCTTTAGCAGCAGTTAGCCATGAATACCAGCATGCAAATGCAAATGTACTGAAGGTAGATGTCAGTTTCTTTTTTACTTAATTTCCCTTTGAGATGGAGGAGAAATAGGTATGCAGTGAAATGAATGCAGACCATGGAACTTGGTAACACTTGGTAGTGAATTCCAGGCCTTTCTTTTACAAGTTATGCTACCTGAACAAGTTGTTTAACTCAACTTGGTCTCAGTTTCCTCATACATACATACATACATACACATACACGCACACTCTGTGTGAATGTGGGCATGTGTGCATTATATATTACATTATTAAGAATAGGTAATCTCTAAAGGTCCTTATAATTGACAACCCAAAACCAATCTTAATTCCTTACTTTGTTAGGTACATAAAATTTCAAGCTACCATCCATTATTCTGTATAGCAGGAAGGGTGGGGGTTTGGAATTCAGTAAGTTCTGAGTTCAAATCCCACAAATTTAATGCTTGGCAAGTCCCTTAATCTCTGGAACCTTAGTGTTTTCATCTATCTAATGAAGATATTGGTTTAGATGGCATCCAAATTTCCTCTAATTCTTCATCTATGATATTATGACCATTTCATCTAGTCCAACCCTTGATTTTGCAGATGAGGTAATTGACTTTCAAAGGAGCAAAATGATTTCCCCAAGTTCATTCCATCCAAGGCCATAAAAGCAAATGCCTATTTATCTGTGTGTGTGTATGTGTGTGTGTGTGCACGCGCGTGCACCATGAGGTGTGTCTAAGACCCTCTTCACTTCTTTTTCTCCCTTCACTGGCCCCTCCACTAATAGAATCTCAAAGCATGTACCTGGGAGCAGAAGTAAAAAAAAAAAATTCCCCTGTTTTCCCATCATTCATTGCTTTATAATTTCTAGAACAAAGGAAAACGAGAAACTGACTTGAGATATTTAGAATCTTGAGAGGAAGAATGGGACTTTCATTTTGGAGTCAGGAAGATGCAGGTTCAAATCTCACTGCTTAACTTTGACAAGTCACATAATCCCTTTATGCTTCAGTTTCCAATTCCATAAAATGAAAAGGATATACTTCATGACCTTCATATACCCTTCCACCTCTAAAGCTCATGATGCTTTGATAATTTCCAATATAAAGGAGGAAATGGTAAAGTTGTCTTATTGTCATACTTTTCCTGTCTCTCCATGAATTGTTCTCATAAAAGACTTGGATATTTGTGGTATTTCCCATTTTGTAATATCCAGAGCATTTTATGAGCCATAAGCAGCCTTCCAAAAAACTCATTTTGGAAATGTTTTCTTCATTACTTGCTTCTTTTTCCTATCATGCTGATTAATCACAAAATTACTTATTTAGAGATTCCTTTCTAGCTGCTTTGCAGCACACTGGATAGTGCCATGGACCTGGGTCAAGAAGGACTGAGTTTTAATCCTACTTCTGATAGACACCAAGCATATGGTCTTGAGCAAGTCATTTAGCATTTCTCTATTAATGTAATTGTTACTGTAAAAGTAATCTATAAAAGTAACTTATTTATCTGTAAAAGCAATCACTGACTTATTTTATAGATTTTCTATGAGAATCAAATAAGATAATATATCTAATATGCTTGGCCGTCATTGAAAGACCATAAGAATTCTTAATATTATTATCAACTTAATGTAGGAATTAGAGTGAGTGACTTGATTAATTTCTTTATTATTTTATTATAGAAACACATTCTCAGTACACATTCACAAGACTGAATAACTGAACAAGAGGGGAGCTGGTCAGTACTTTCAGCTAAATATCCCAAAGATCAAGCCTAAAGAATACCAAAATGGAGATACAAAATGATCACTTGGCTGTAGCAGGAAAACTCAGTTGAAGTTGAAGAGATCAGGGATATTTTTAATCTTTAGCTATACTGACCATGAAGTCCTGGTGGTTAGAGGCTCATCAAGTGTAGTAACTTTTCAATTTTCAGTAGAAACTATTTGTCCTAAGCCCTGATTTTTAACAACTACTAACAGCTGGTGGCATTGAGTCTATAAGCATAAAGTACAGCCAGAGAATTTCAGAACTCTGCAAATAAATTCAGATCCTGATTAAGATCAGGGCAGAGAAACAGAGATTAACTCAGAGCTAGAGTCCCAGAGAAGGGAGCTTTGGATCTGATATCCAATGAGTACGTACAGATGTGAATAGTCTATGTACTTGGCAAAGAGTGACATAGCAGGCAAACAGGAGACTTGGATCTGAAAAAGTCTTTTTAGCATGGCACAAAAGGATAAATCTACTGTGTTATATGCAGCACACAGATAAATCATTACTCCCTTAGCCACAAGTGGTGACCATGTTGTCATGATCTTTTCAAACTTTTTCACCAGAATCCCTTAGTGAAAAAGAGAAAAAGAATATGCACATGTTATATAACTAGATAAATTTAGGGAACAATCTGCAGCTATAAAATCCAAGGACAATAAGAGTTTAACCTGAGGTCTATGATCTTGAATAAACTAAATTAATGAATTGTTTTAGAGTATGTATGTTTTTGCATGTATGTACATGTACACATATTCCATATGTACATACATATATGTATATGTGTAACTATATTTAAATATATCTCTGTAAAATTATGTATTTTATGCATTTAAATGGAATGCATAGCCTTTGGAAGACTGCTAAAAGTGTTTGTGATTTAAAAAAAATAGCAGTAGGAAGCCTTTCCCAACTCCTTTTAATTCTAGCACCTTCCATCTTTTATTTTTCCTTTTATCTATCATATATATATATATATATATATATATATATATATATATATATTGTTTGTACATATTTCTTTGCCTTCTGTCTCTTCCAATAGATTGTGAGCTCACTGGGGACATGGGAAATCTTACCAGGCCTTACAATAATACCTGGTACATACTGGGTAATTAATAGATCTTCTTAACTGATTTAAAAACCCTAGGCTAGATATTTGCTAAATTAACAAAAGATGAGTCAGAGAACTCCATCCCACCTCAGAAGGAGCTGTAAAGAGAGATATGATGCTGGAGAACTATATGAATCTTGTCTCCTTTGAACAGGAAGGTTATAGACCAGTCAGAACAGCATTTTGTCTGGAATGCAAAGGTTTTTTGGAGTGTCTGAGAAACAAGATCTAACAGGGATAGAATCAAGATGAGGGAATAAAGTCTGAGATTCTCCTTAGCTCTTCCCAATTCATCACCAAACATTAAAATAGCACCTTCACATGAATTTTGATATGGCAGAACAAAGAAAAGAGTGGAGTGAAACAATTTTCCAATCCAAGAAAATCTGAAAAGTTGGCAGGAGAGGTCTGTCTCATTGAAGCAAGAGTGGAACACAGCTCAGCACAGGTTGCATCCAGCAAACCAATACAATAGTTTGGGGGTGACAGAATTAGTGATGGCATTTGTTTCTGGAGCAATTAGCCCATAGATGGTAAGGTGGTCAGACAGCTAGTCAGAAGGACATTACAGTAGATACTTTGCAGTCATTTGGAACAAGACTCTGTTGCATTGTCCATATATATAGTTCTATGTCAAAGTAATGGAACAAAAAGAAGCACTAACAGGAACAAGAACAATGGTCACAGTTTCAGGGTAAAAACGAGTACTTGTGGTTATTCACAGACAATAGAAGAAGCCATGGGAGTAGTGAACACATCTTTCCTTATATCACATTAACTTAGAAGAATAAAGAGTTCCAGAATTAACTCTAAAAGTAGAAGTATGAAAAACCTGAAGCTTGGAACAGCAACTTCTCTAGCCTGGTTCCAAAGGACAAATTCAGCATAAACTTAAAAGTCAAGAAATAGACTGAGCAAATGAGTAAACAGAAACAATAACACGTGACCATAGAATTAATATGGTGACAGGTAAGATGAAAACAAAAATATGGAAGACAACAAAATGAAAGCAGCAATAGGAAAAGCCTCAAAAAAATGATAACTGGTATCAGATCATGGAAGAGCTGAAAAACAATTTTAAAAATCAATTAAGAGAGTTAAAGGAAAAATTGGGAAAATAAATGGAAGGAAATCACCAAAAAAGAGTCAAAATCTTGAAAAAAGGAGGCATAAAATACAAAAGAAAACTCCTTATAAAGGGAAGAAAAAATGGCAAAAGAATGACAAGGGAATTTCAAATAGTAAAAGAGAATTTCAAACAGTAGAATTGACACAAAAATATACTGAAGAGAACATCTTAAAAAACAGAGTTGGTGAGGAAGCGGAGTCAAGATGGCAGAGTAGAAAGACATATGTATTCTAACTCTCCCTTCATAGCACATAAAATATCTGTAAAAAATGACCCTAAACAAATTCTAGAGCATCAGAAGCCACAAAACTACAGAGTGAAAGAGATTTTCAGCCCAAGACAGCCTGGAAGGCTGACAGGAAAGGTCTATTGCACCAGGCAAAATGCAGCCCTGGCTTGGCCCATGTGGCATGGCAGGGACAGCACTAGAGCAAGCTTCAGGGCATGGAATTCCTGGGAGCAGCTACTGTTCCCAGATTACCTAACCCTCCAAGTTCAAAGGCAGCTTCAAATGTCAGTGAGAAAGCTCTTTCACATGGGTGACTCCAGGGTGGCAACAGTCACTGCAGCACAACATCCATTTTAGGAGCTTTCCACCTAAAGACCCTGGGGGAATTGAGCAGCTGCTCTGAATATCAGCCCTGAGTGGTAGCCCTGGGGTGAGGAGGAGCTCTGATCTGGTGGAGTTGGTGGAGGCTCTGGAGAGGGAATTTTACTCACAGATTCATGGCAGAAAAAGTTGTAGTTGCTTTCATACCAGAGCTCAGAACAGGAGAGGAGTAAACTCCTCTCTCTTGATTGTGCCATCTTGGAGGAACTCAGATCTTACAGGTCTCTAGAGTATACCTTCCTCTTGAAAAAGGACTTAAAAGTCAAGTAACTGGCTAGGGAAATGCCCAGAAAAGGGGTAAAAAAAGTAAGACTGTAGAAGGTTCTTGGTGAACAGGTATTTTCTTCCATCCTTTCAGATGAGGAAGAACAATGCATACCAACAGAGGAAGGCATCAAAGTCAAGGCTTCTTCATCCAAAAGCCCCAAAATAAATATGCAATGATCTCAGACCTTGGAAGACCTCAAAAAGTATTTTGAAAACCAAGTAAGAGAGGTGGAGGAAAAATTAGGAAGAAAAAAGAAAGCAATGTAAGAAAATCATGAAAATCAAGCCAATAGCTTGCTAAAGGAGACCCCAAAAAATGTTGATGAAAATAAGACCTTTAAAAACAGACTAACTTAATTGTCAAAAGAGATCCAAAAATTCAATGAGGAGAAGAATGCTCTAAAAAGCAGAATTGGTCAAATGAAAAAAAGTTCAAAAGCTCACTGAAGAAAATAATTCTTTAAAAATTAGATTGGAGCAGATGGAAGCTAACAACTTTATGAGAAATGAAGAAAGTATAAGACAAAATCAAAAGAATGAAAAAATTGAAGACAACATGAAATATATCATTGGAAAAACAGCTGATCTGGAAAATAGATCCAGGAGAGATAATCTAAAAATTTTGGGGCTACCTGAAAGCTATGATCAAAAAAAGAGCCTAGACATCTTCTTTCATGAGATTATTAAGGAAAACTGCCCTGATATTCTAGAACCAGAAGGTAAAATAAATATTGAAAGAATCCACTGATCAACTCCTGAAGGAGATCCCAAAAGAAAAACTCCTAGGAATATTGCAACCAAATTCCAGAGTTCCAGGGTTGAGGAGAAAATAGAGCAAACAGCCAGAATGAAACATTTTGTCTATTGTGGAAATACAATTAGGGTAACACAAGATCTAGCAGGTTCTGTATAAATGGATTGAAGGCCTTGGGATGTGGTATTTCAGAAGTCAAAGGAACAAAGATAAAAACCAAGAATCACCTACCCAGCAAAACTGAGTGTAATGCTTCAGGAGAAAAAAAAATGATCATTCAATGAAATAGAGGATGTTCAAAAATTTTTAATGAAAAGACCAGCGCTGAATAGAAAATTTGACTTTCAAACATAAAAATCAAGAGAAGCATGAGAAGGTAAAACCTATATGGAAAGATAATATTTAAAACTCTTGAAACTTTTCTCAGTATTTGAGTAGCTGGAGGTAATTATACACACACACACATTCCCACACTCCCACACATACACACACACATACATACATATATAGATACATACATACATACATACATACATATATATATATATATATATATATAGAGAGAGAGAGAGAGAGAGAGAGAGAGAGAGAGAGAGAGAAGGGTGAATTGAATAGGAAGGGATGATATCTAAAAAATAAAATTAGAGGTGAGAGAGTAATATATTGGGAGGAAAAAGACAGAAATGGAATGGGACAAATTATCTCATAAAAGAGGTAAGCAATTAAGCTTTTTCAATGGAGGGGCAAAGAAGGAAGATTAGAGGGAAAAAGTGAAGCTTATTCTCATCACATTTGGCTCAAAGAGGGAATAATATGCACACTCAATTTCGTATGAAAATCTATCTTCCACTACAGGAAAATATGCAAGAAGGGAATAAGTGAGATGTGGGGGAATGATAGAAGGAAGGGCAAATGAGAGTAATTAAAAGTAAACACTTTTGGGGAAGGACAAGGTCAAAAGAGAGAATACAATAAATGGGCAGACAGGATAGGATGGAGGGAAATGTATTTATTCTATCACATCATGATTGTTATGAAAGTCTTTTGCATAACTATGCATGTATAGCTTATATTGAATTGTTTACCTTCTCAGTGATGATGAGTGAGGAGGGAGGAAAGGAGAGAAGTTGAAATTCAAAGTTTTAGGCATGAATTTTGAAAATTGTTTTTGCATCCAACTGGAAAATAAGAAATACAGGTAATGGGGTATAGAAATCGATCTTGCCCTACAAGAAAATAGAGAAGGTGGGGATAAGGGACAGGAGGGATGTGAGAGAGGGGAGGACAGATTGGGAGAAAGGTTAATAAGAATGAATGGTTTCTTGAGGTAGGGAGAGGGGAGAGATGGAGAGAAAATTTGAAACTCAAAATCTTGTGGAAATGAATGTTGAAAACTAAAAATAAATGAATAAAAAATAAATTTTAAAAAAGACAGAATTGATCAAATGCGGGAAAAAAAGTTGTACGAAATTCACTGAAGGAAGTAAGTTCTTAAAATAAGTAGAATTGGCCAAATTAAAAAAAAGGAGGCACAACATTTCACTGGAAAAATAATGTCTTAGAAATTAGAATCTGGCCACTGGAAACTAATAATTATATGGAACACCAAAACCAAACAAAACAACAACATTAAAACCAGAAGTATTAAATAATTAAAAGGAAATGCAAAATATTTTATTGTAAAAGTACTGACCTGAAAAATAGATTAAAGAGTGGTGATTTAACAACTTAAGAATTACTGAACTGAAAGCCATGATAAAAAAAAAAAAAAAAGGACTGGATATCTTCTATCTAGGAAAACCTAGACTGACAACCTAGAACTAGTAGATAAAAGAGAAATTTTAAGTCTACTGATCATGTCCTGAAAATTATCACAAAATGAAAACTCTCAGATATATTGTAGACAAATTCCAGAACTCCTGGTGAAGGAGAACATATTATAAGCATTTGGGAAAAAAAAATGTAATTCAAATATTGTGAAACCACAGTCAATATAAACCAACATTTAACATTTTCTTCATTAAAAAATGGGAAGGATTGAAATATGACCTTCTGAAGGGAAAAGGAAACAGTGTTACAACCAAAAATCACCTACTCAGAGAAACTGAGTACAATCCTTCAGAGAGCAAAAGAATATTTAATGAAATAGAGAAATTTAAGGATTCCTGGAAAAAAAGTCCAGATCTGAAGAGACCGATTTTCAAATACAAGACTCAAGAGGAGCATAAAAAGACTAATATGAAAGAGAAATAAGAGACCTGATATTATTAAATTGTTTATATTCCTACATGAGAAGGTCATACTTATAACTCCTGAGAGCTTTCTCATTTTAGGGAATTTAGGAGTGTATATATAGACCAAGGGTAAAAATCACATTTACTATACTGGGATAATATTAAAAAAAAATCAGAATTTAAAAACTGAGAAAGAAGGATGCCCTAGGAAAAAAATGGGAGTGCTTGAATGGGGTAAATTATCTCACAAGAAAGAGGCACAGAAAGAGATTTTATAATGAGGGGGAAAATCACAGTGATGGCAGGCAATGCTTGAACCTTATTTTCATCATAATTGGCTCAAAGAGGGAATTACAATCTCCCTCTGTTGGTTTCATAAATCTTTCTTCTTATAGGCAAGTAGAAGAAGGTGATAAGGGCAGGCTCACTGAAGGAAGGGCTAATCAAGGGAGAAGGTGGTCAGAGGCAAAACACTTTTGAGGAGGGATGGGGTAAAAGAAGGGGGAAAAATAATAAGGTGGGGAAACAAAAGCAGTGTTTAGTGAAATAAAGTTAATGGTTATATAAAGTTAATGCTAAGAAAATTAAAGATCTCTCCCATCCATTAATGGGCCTTTAAGGGGAATTTGATTAGGGGAGATTTGTAGGAAGGCACACACCTTTGGTTAATGAGGCACTGATTCTCAAGGGTGGTGATGCCCTCTGGCTCTGAAAAGTATATGAATACTCTGAGGTAAGGTTTTACTTTGGGAATTACTCATTTAAAGTTTTTTTTTGGCCAGATAAGACCCTGGACAGCCACTAAGTAGCCCCCCAACTTTGAAAACCCAGATGTTGGTGTTTCTCTCTTTGCTAACAATGTATGAATGATCAGACACATGATCTGTGATGTATATATTGCTTACTGTCAGACAATTGGAAACCCTGTCTATTGATTTTGATTTCTCTGAAGTTCAGGGTGCTAATTTTTATCCCTGAACTGAGTGAATGATATATGTGCTTGATCAAAGTGATTGTTGAGTTCTCAAAAGTTGCCTTTCCTTTTAGAAAATCAGATCAAAGAACCTGAACATCAGGACCTCCTATGCATTTCAGGTTCCTTGATGATACAGAATGTAATTGTGAAAAACTCACCCATATAAAGGAAGTGGGTACCAGACTGGATGAAAATCCAGATTCCTACAATTTGGTATTTAAAATAAGGTTACTTAAATCAAAGAGACATAGGGTAAAAATAAGGATTTGGAGCAGCATCTATAAGGCTTCAGCTGAAGTAAAAGGCAATCATAATTTTAGGCAAATTGAAAGAAAAATATATATCTAAACTACTGTAGGGAAACTACAGTAGCCAAAAGGTACAGTAAACAATAAAGTAATATCTGTACTAAACACATATAGTTGGTTGTTGCCCTTTGTCTTTGAAGAGGACCAAAATGACATCACTATAATAAAGTGAAATTTCAGTGTGTCTGACTGTGGCTGATCATACCAATACAAGCTCAGAATGCTCTACCACAAGTTGGGCACAGAGAGTCCATGTCAGTATTTTGGCGTGTATATCTGAAATTTATGCATATTACACTTATTTTGTGCTATCTCAATTCTGCTTTGCTCAAAGAGCACAGCACCCTTTCTGATGTGGGCATACAATAATGGGTGGTCCTGTCCCAGTGTCTCCCATGTTGCACAGTCAAATCCTAAGTTCTTGAGAGAGACCTTGAAAATATCCTTGTATCACTTCTTCCAGCCAACATGCAATCCCCTGCATCATGCAGTTCTCCATAAAATAGTCTTTTTGGCAAGTGTACCTTTTGCGCTCGAACAACGTGGCCTGCCCATTGGAGCTAAGTTCTCTGAAGCATAATTTGAACACTTGGCAGTTCAGCACAAGCAAGGACTTCAGTGTGTAGTACCTTATCCTACCAGGTGATCCTCAGAATCTTCGTTAAGACAGTTCAAATGGAAGTGATTCAGTTTCCTGGCATGGTGCAGTTAGGCTGTCCATGTTTACAAGCATGTAACAATGAGGTCAGCACAACAGCTCTGTAGACTTTCAGTTTGGTCGTCAGTCTAATACCTCTTCTCTCCCAAACTTTTCTTTGGAGCCTCCCAAACACTGAGCTAGCTCTGGCAATGCATGCGTCAACCTCATTTTCAATGTGCACATCCCCGAAAAGAAGACTACCAAAGTAAGTGAACTTATCTACAGCATTCAAAACTTCTCCATTTGTTGTAACCGATGGTTCCATGTATAGATGGTGTGTTGGTGGCTGATGAAGCACCTGTGATTTCTTGATGTTAATTATTAGACCAAAATTAGTACAGGAAGCAGAGAATTGATCCACTCTTTGTTGCATCTTAGTTTCAGAGGCTTCATTGAGTACACAATCATCTGCAAACAGAAAATCATGCACTGACACTCACTTCACTTTGGTCTTGGCTTGTAGTCTTTTCAAATTGAAGAACTTACCATCAGTACAGTAGTTGATCTTGATGCTATGTTCATCCTTATTGAAAGCAGTTGTCAACATGGCTGAAAAGATTATGGTAAAATGCATGAGAGTAAGCATACAGCCTGTTTCACTTCACTGGTGACTGGGAAGGCATGAGAGTATTATCCATTCTCTAGAACTCAGGCAAATATGCCATCATGAAATTGATGTACAATATTGATGAATTTTCCTGGGCAATCAAATTTTGACATAATTTTTCCATAAATCCTCAAGACTAGCAGTGTCAAAGGCCTTGGTCAGATTTATAAATGTTGCATAGGGACCTATGTTCTGGTATTTCTCCTAAACTAAACATATATAAGTGAAATGGTATAGCATTCAAATACTTGAAAGGAAAATTAAATGAATTACAGGAGGAAATGGAGAGTAAAATTATACTAGTGGGGGACCTTAAACTTTCCATTCTCAGAAATAGATAAATCTAACCAAAATAAAAACAAGAAAGGTCAATACATTTTTAGAAAAGTTTAGATATGATAAATCTTTGAAGAAAATTAAATGATAATGTAGAGAAATGTTTCTTTTCTTAGGCACCTCCACAAAAATTGGTCATGTTTTAGGTTATAATACCTCTTACCAAATGTAGAAGAGATATTAATTACATCCTTTTCCAGATCACAATGTAATAAAATTACATTTAATGGGCTGTTTATAAAAAGATAAAAAATAATTCGAAACTAAATAATCTGGTCCTAAAAAAACTAGCAGGTCAAAGATCAAATCATGCAAACCAACAATAATTTCATTAAATGTAATAATAATAATGAGAGAATGTAACAAAAATATGGGATACAGTCAAAAAAGGATTTAAAAGGAAATTTTGATCTTTAAATGATCACATTAATAAAACAGGGAAAGAAGAGATCAATGATCTGAATCTGAAATAAACAAAAGAACCCTAAGAAACTAACACTTCTTAAAAAAATCCACAATTAACCAATTTGAAATCATGAAAATCAACTAATAAAAAATGAGAAAGAAAACAATTGATTAATAAATAGTGTGGGGGGCAAACAATAAATTAGATGAACCATTGATTAATTAGATTTTTTTTAAAGAAGAAAAACGGAGTTACCAGTATCAAAAATGCAAAGGGTAAACTCACTTCAAGTTAAGATAAAATTCAAACAATCAGTACCTATTTACATGACAATAAATCTGACAATCTAAGTGAAGTGGATGAACATTTACAAAAATGTAAATTGCCTATATTAACAGAAGAGGATATAGAATGGTTAAATAATCCTATGTTAGATAAATAAATTGAACAAGCCATCAATGAACTCACTAAGGCTGAAAAACCAACAAAGAAACAAAACCCCACTAGCACTAGATGGAACCACAAATCAGTTCTACCAAACATGTAAAATACAATCAATTTCAATATTTTACAAACTATTTGTAAAAATAGGCAAAGAAGAAGTTCTACAAAATTTCTTTGACAACACAAATATGGTGCTGATATTTAAACCAGGAAGAGCAAAAACAGAGAAAGAAAACCATAAACCAATTTCCTTAATGGATGTTGTTGCAAAAAATTTGAATAAAATACCAGTGAGAAGACTATAGCGATACATCACAAAGAGCATACAATATGACTGAATCAGATTCAAACCAGATGACCTTGGCATCTTCAATACCTAATCAAGCTCTAAGCACTCCACATCATCTGCTTCAGCCACTGTTGGAATAAATTGTTCTCATCCACCCATTCAACCAGGGGACTCAAAATTAAAAAAAATATATATATATATATTTTAAATTATTATTTTTATTTATTTATTTTAATTATTAAATTTAAATATATGTAATATATGCATATAATATAATTATATATAAATATAATTATAAATTAATTTAATTATTAAATTAACATAGAAAATATATTTTTAAATGTTTTCATTTAATGTTACAAGAAAAGAAAAAAATGACAAAAAGAAAGGACTAAGAAGCAACTGTCCTTTCCTTTCTCAGACATTTTTACTGATTTCATATATTTTACTATCATTTCTCCTCATCCTGGTATATTCCATTAATTCTATGACTCTCCCATTCTGGAAATCCTTCAGTCCCTTCAGTGTCCTCCACTCTTTCATGTTCTCCTACTGAAATCTCATTTTTCTTCAGCACTTTTTTGAGTCTCCTTTAGCAATTGTTGACTTGCTTTTCATTATTTTCTTGCTTCGCTCTCATTTCTCTTCCCAATTTTTCCTCCACCCCTCTTCCTTGATTCCCAAAATCTTTTTTGAGCTCTTCCATGGCCTGAGACCATTGCATATTTATTTAGGAGGTATTGGATCCAGAAGCCTTGACTTTTATGTATTCCTCTAATAGTATGCATTGTTCTTCCTCATCTGAAAGGATGGAAGAAAATACCTGTTCATCAAGAAAGTAACCTTCTATCTCATTTTTTCCCCTTTTTTGTATATTTTCCCAGTCAGTTACTTGACTTTTGAGTCCTTTGTCAAGAAGAGGGTATAATCTGGGGACCTGTAAGTTCTCAGTTCCTCCAAGGTGGCACAATCAAGAGAGAGGAATTTATTCCTCTTCTGGCCTGTGCTCTGGTCTGGGAGCTACTGCAGGCTTTTCTGCCCAGGATCTGCAAATATAATTCTCTTTCTAGAGCCTCCACCAGCTCCATCAGCCAGTGCTCCTCCTTACCTCAGGACCACCACTCACGGCTGAGACTCAGATCAACCTCTCAATTCCCCCAGTGTCTTTAGACTGAGGACTCCAAAAATGGATGCTGCTGCTGCTGCTGCCTGTGGCTGGGGCTAAGGGAGGACTGTTGAGGGCCAGGTCAGGATAGACCTTTGGGTAAACTGATCTTTGAGACTGTGCTCATCATCATCTGGAATGGCTCTCCATGCCCCCCAGATGTTGTTGTCTCTGTGAGACAAACAAGAGAATTATAGAAAACAAGGGATATGTAAAATAGATGCTCCTAGGCTCATGGTCTGATTTAATCAGAAGACTGATTTAATCATCCTGATTGATTTAATCACATGTAGACTTGCAGTACCTTGTCTATGTAAACTGGAACCCTCAGATCAATAAACAGAAGTGGTCTATCTTTTCCCGCCTCCCTTGACTCTTTTCTTTCAACCACATCACTGAGCTGTGTAGGGATGCGGGCTGTCTGCTACAGAGGACCCTGCTCCCTTCTCACTCAGGTGAAAGAGCTTTCTCAGTCACTGACTTTTGAAACTGTCTCTGGCATTTGTGGGTTGAGGGATCTGGGAACCACAGCTGCTGCTGGTGGTACCCTGAAGCCTGCTCCACTCCTGTCCCTGCTATACTGTGCAGCCAAGGCTGAACTGCGCTCTGCTCCCAGCCTCGTGCCATAGACACTTCCTGTCAGCCTTCCAGCCTGCCTTGGGATGGAAATCTCTTTCACTCTGTTGTTTTGTGGCTTCTGCTGCTCTAGAATTTGTTTAGAGTCATTTTTACAGGTCTTGTATGGGCTGTGGGGACAGAGCTCCTACAGGTTGCCCTTCTACTTCTCTATCTTGATTTCACCTCCTGAAATCTCATTCGTGATGAATTGCCAAATTCAGCCATCTTTTACCCCATCCTGAACCTCTACTGACTCTAAACATTTTACCACTATGGTTCCTTTGGGAATACTTTATCTGCCACTCACTTTTCAGCTCCTATACATGTGTTTTCTCTTTCTTTTAGAATGCAAACACTTGAATACAAGGACAATCTTTTCACTTGTATTTATGATAATTCGCACATAGCAAACTCAATAAATGCCTTTTAAAATTTTACTTGACTTCTACATACTGGATTGACTCTCCATTTTAAGGTCAGGAAACAGGACAAACACAACTGACAAATGATGGAATGTCATCCAATGACCTAAGGCTTATTAGGATTTTCTGTACACTATACCCGTGAAGTTTCTGGTTCAAGTGAAAAGAGTTATAAACTTAAAGGTTTGAATTTGGCATCATTTATCTTGATTTTTATGAAGCCCACATTTATCAGCACTAAAACTGAAGGGGTTGGAACAAAATACCTCTAAAGTGATATACAGCTATAGATCTGTTGTCAATCCTGGTAACTAAAGAGGAAAGTAAGAATGACAAATTTGTATAATCAGAGACCCACCCACAACTCTTTACACTGCTAGATTCCCTATCAAGATCTCCTTTGAAGACTACTAGATACAAATATGGTAGTGGGATCCACGGATGTGGTTATTTCAGCAATTATCAAATAATCATGGGTCATTACCAAGGATGACAAATTCAATGCATATGTCTAGGGACACTTTCTCTTCTAACTGACCCTTCTTGTGTTTGATCGCTATTCATTCAATGTCTAAAACTTCTACTATTTCCTTCTCTATGTACCTCATTCCTTAGACACATGATGTATCTATGGCATCACCATTATTCACTCCACCCCACAAATCTTAATTTCAGGAAGAAATTCAATGTCAAAAATAGAATTTAAAGTTGGAAGAGACTTCTGTGCTTCAACATGTAGTTTAATAAGAATTCAGTCTATAAACTATTTCTTCAGTATGTGGTCTTTCAGAAATCGTTTGAAAAACCCTAATGAGGGGTTCTCCCTCCTCCTAAGTTTTCCTGTCCCACTTATGTATTGATTTAATCAATATCATATTTTCCTTTATATCAAATCAAAATGCTCTCTCCTAAAAAAACAAAAAAATCCATTCATTGTTATTGGATTTACCCTCTAAGACCAAATTGAGCAAATCAAAACTTCCTTCCACATGACAAGTTTTCAGATAAGTAGACATCACCATGTTATCTATTCCAGATATTTTCTTCCCTTACCTAAATACCTCCAGTTACGTCATTCAATCTTTACATATTGTGATTTTGAAGGATTTTTGTTTTACTTTGTTTTACATTTACTACCATGATTACCCTCTTCTAGGAACATTCTATACTACTAATATACTTCCTAAATGTGGTTCCCAGAAGCAATCTATCAGTCAATGAACAAATGCTTTATATAAATAAATAATTTGAGAATTTGATGGGATCCAATTTAACATCATCTTAATCATAAATAAAAATAATTGCTACTCTAATCTACCTGAAAAAATGGTTGTCCATACACTACTTGAGGGTAATTAAGGAAGTAGAACTCAATATCACATCAGTTATGCCATTCCACAATTTTTGGACAACTGTAATTTTTAGGAAGCGTGTTCTGACATCAAGTCTAAATATATCGCTTTGCAACTTCCACCTACTCCTATCAATTATGCTATTTGTAGGAAAAGAGAACAAGTCTAACTCCTCCTCTACAAGTCAGTCCTTCAAATTCTTGAGCACAACAACCATATTCTACTGACTCACCCATATATCTTTCATTTTCCATATTAAGTTCCTTCAACTCATTCTCATATGGTGAAGAATTAAACTTTTTAGTAATCTGGTTTCCTTCTCTCATTTATTAATGTCCTTCTTCAAACAAGGGTGTCTGAACCCAAATCCAGTACACCAAATGACTGGTAACAGGGGAAGAGTAAAATTTCCATTGGAAACTTCACATCATTTTGCCACTGGGGCCCTAATACGTACCTCTACATCTGGTCATCCAACAAGTCTGTATGAATCTAATCCTATCAAACCCTACCAACTAAAAGGTATCAGGGAAATCTAGAGCAGAGTTCTTCACTTTAGGGCCATAGATACAAATTCAGCTGGTTCATGAAAATGGAATGGGAAAAAAATGTTTCGTCACTTCTAATTTAAATTTAGTATTTTCTTCCATTATTAAAGATATGATTCAGTACAGGGGTCCATAGACTTCACCAGATTGCCAAAGGGGTCCATGACACACACTCACACACACACACACACACACACACACACACACATACACACACACACAGGCACGCACACACATCCACACAGAAACCAACAACCATTAGTGCAACAGGGTTTGTTTTGGTTGAAGTCATGCACAGTCATTGACATTGTCTTTTTATTTGCTAGGGTTTCATGAGCCTTTCTTTTACAAATATATTCCAGAACTCTGTTATAAATCAATTTTAGTGGCATTTAGCCTGTAGACTCCATTATCTTCATTTTTGGAAAATTGAACATTTTCCCTTCTCCAAATCCGAAGCACACCCCACCTTCTCCAGGAGCTGTTCAAAAAAATTGATCTTTTTCCAGAAAAAAAAATCAAAAAGACAACTTCCATTCCAATATCCAGAATGTAGTTCATCTGACTCAGGTGACATTAGGAGCACTTAGATGCTGTCTTACGAATTTCTTGTTTTCTTACTAACCATTACTTCTCTGTTTTTTTTCATCTTCAACAGTCATTCACTTTACCAGATAAAACAGAATACAAATGAATATTAAGCAGCTCTCTTCTTCTTTGTGATCACACCAATTGCCTAAGCTGAAGGTCTGTGCTTCCTCTCCTGCTCCTTTACTTAATTTAAAATCTAATCAAGGAACATATTAATAGGTGATTGTGAATGACTCACATCATGTTAAAAGTCTTCCAATCAGGTCCTTATCAAGGGTACCCTTGTTTACCTTGAAGGATTTCACCAGAAAACTGACTGAAATGGCCTATATCTGAGACCCTCAATGCCAATACTTAACAAAATAACACCATCTGACATTTTTATGGCTCTATATAGATGTGATACCCTTAAAGGATCAGGTTCATCAGACCATATATTCAATATTTCTCTTCTGTATAAGTAGAAGAGTTAACTGAAAGGGACCCAGGGATAAGACATTTTATTTTATATGCTTTGATGGGCTATTGTTGCTAGTAGACTTACTATCTTTGTCTTCCATGAAGTCACCCAACATTGTGATATTAAGAACAATAATATATCAATCATTTAAAGCAGATGTACTTGTATGCATTGTCATAATGGAAGAAGTGCTATTCAAAACCTTATTCTGAATGTATGAATAGTGAGATACTGGGCAAGTTACAACTTTTCCAACTCTCAATTCCCTTATATGTACAATTATAGATATCTTGATGATCCAATTAATTAAAGAATGTTGAGTATTTTGAAAATACTGCTATGGGAGGGAAGAGCCAAAATGGCAGAGTAGAAGGACAGACCTCCTCTAGCTCTCCCCATACAGCCCATAAAATACCTGTAAAAATGGCTCTAAAAGAATTCTAGAGCAGCATAAGCCACAAAATGGCAGAGTGAAACTGATTTCCAGGCCAATACAGCCTGAAGGCCAACAGGAAAGGTCTATCACAACCAGCTTGGAGCAGAGTGCAGACTGTGTGGCAAGGAAAGGACTGCAGCAGGCTTTGCGGCATGGAACCACAGCTGTGGCTCCCAGATTTCTCAAACCACAAACACCTTTTGGTGTTTGACAGCTTCAAAGGTCGGTACAAAAGCTCTTTCACCTGGGTGTGAGGAGAGCTTGGTCAGATCCCAACTCCAGGGCAGCAGCAGCTACTACAACTGCAGTAGTAGCAACAAATTTTGGAGCCTTCAGTCTAAAACCAAGGAGAATCAAGCAGCTGATCTGAATTTCAGCACAGAGTGGCAGTCCTGGGGTGAGGAGGAGCACAGGGGAGGTAGAATTGGTGGTGGCTGTGGAGAAGATAAGATGATAGAAGGTTATTTTCTTGGTGAAAAGGTATTTTCTTCCATCCTTTCAATAAGGAAGAAAAAAAGCATACCATTTGAGGAAGACATTAAAGTCAAGGCTTCTACATGCAAAACCTCTGAAATATATATACAATGGTCTCAGGGCCATGGAAGAACTCAAAAAGGATTTTGAAAATCAAGTAAGAGGGGTGGAGGATAAATTGGGTAGAGAAATGAGAGCAATGCAAAACATCATGAAAAGCAAGTCAACAGCCTGTTAAAGGAGACCCAAAGAAATGCTGAAGAAAACAACCCCTTTAAAAATAGACTAATCCAAATGGCAAAAGAGGCCCAAAAAGCCAATGTGGAGAAGAATGCTTTAAAAAGCAGAATTGGTCAAATGGAAAAGGAGTTTCAAAAACTCACTGAAGAAAATAATTCTTTAAAAATTAGAATGGAGCAGATGAGAGGTAGTGACTATCTATCTATCTATAATATATATATGTATATGTGTATATATATACATATATATATGTATATATATATAGGCAATGGAGTATAGAAATCTGTTTTGCCCCACAGGAAAATAGAAGGGAAGGGGGATGGAAGAAGTATGGGTGGTGGACAGGAGGATAGACTAGAGAAAGGGTGGATGGGATGCATACTGTGCTGGGATGGGATGTGGGGAGAGATGGGGAGAAAATTTTGAATTCAATTGCTTCTGGAAGTGAATGTTTAAAATTGAAAAATAGATTTCATATTAAAAAATGAAAATACTGCTATACACATGTGAGAAATCGTTGTTGTCATTATTGTTTTCTGGTGTATCTAGCCCTTTCATATTACCTTAGCTTATAGACTGAACAAAATTATGCTTTCCACCGCCCTGGTAGACCACTGGGGAGAAGGGGCACAACTCAGTCAACAATACTCTGAATATAGATGGAATTGATTTAGACATATAGAGTATGATTTCTGGGGTTCCAGGTCAGCCGATATACCCCAAATACCACCTGTTGGTAGCTGCAGAGACAGCTGGGTGGCACGGTAGATAGAACACCAGGACTGCAGTCAGGAAGACTTGAGTTCAAATTCAGCTTCAGACCCTGTGTGATTCTGGGCAAGTCAAAACCCTATTTGACTCAGTTTCCTCATCTATAGAATGAGTTGGAGAAGGAAACAGCAAAGTACTCCAGTATTTTTGCCAAGAAAATGCCAAATGGAATCCTGAAGTCAGATATGATTGAAACAGCTGAACA
The DNA here is from genome assembly GCA_023548195.1 of Bettongia penicillata ogilbyi. NCBI lineage: Eukaryota > Metazoa > Chordata > Mammalia > Diprotodontia > Potoroidae > Bettongia > Bettongia penicillata. The sequence continues at coordinate 2,227,089 of JAJHZJ010000257.1, forward strand.
GCAACAAAGAAACTCTAATTCAACCCTGTCTATAGCCATAATACCCTGAACATGACAGTCTTATCTGATCTTGGAAACTAAGCATAGTTAGGCCTGGTTACTAGTTGAATGCTGGACTACCTTGGAACACCATATGTTTTAGTCTATTTAAATTGTTTTGCCCTTCTTTATGACATAATCAGGTAGTTTATTTAGCTGTTGGCCAAAAAGTTGGTGATTTGAGCCTACTCAGGAATTTTTGTTTCTTTGTTTTAGCTAGATGGCATAACAGAGAAAGGACTGGAACTAGAGTCAGAATGGTTCATCTTCCTGAGTTCAAATAGAGCCTCAGACATACTGCCTATGTCTTAAGCTTGTCTTGATTTCTTCACCTGTAACATGATATAAAGAAGGAAATGGAAAATCACTCCAGTGTCTTTGCCAAGAACTCTGCAAATGGGGTTGTGAAAAGCCAGACATAACTGAAGAAAAAATGACAATCTACCACCACTTCTTTCCCTTTCTGACTTATATACTTTGCATACTTATGAGCTATTGTCCAAACTTCTGTAGCTGGTTGACTAATTTTTGTTCTATTATTAACAATAAACCTGAAAAGGTATATTCCTCTGAAAGGAGACTCAGTGACCTATATTCACACTTAGACATGAATGACTGATATTGGAACCTGTACTAACATTATGTTTTAATAGGGAGAAAAGGGAGAATACAAAGTTACTGGGAGCTTACAAATTGTAGTGGAAATGGTTATATAGGGTAAAGAGGAGGGGAAGGGATGGGTCACAGATGAAAGGCTAGGGACACAAAGCAAAACTTCACTTTCTTTATATGTGGGTTGAGAATGAGCGGTCATCCCAGTCACATGATTTCAGATGCCTATAAATGAAGGTCCCAGAAGAACTTGTAGCAAGATATGGTGTCCTCCAAAATTCCACACTCTTTTTTGATCTTTTACTGACAGTTTCATAACTCCTAATAAAACAAAACAGAACAACACAGAAATGATTTAACTCCTTTTCTAGCACATTTACCCTTTTGTTTCATCCCTTGTGTAATTGATTCCAATGACCCTTGTAGGCTCGTAGAGTCACATATATGGTTCATGTTGAAGGAAATATTTGTTTTAGAAGGCAGAATTTCTATGAGCAGCATTCATCAGTCTTTAAGGTCAAGTTCATGAAATTCCTAAAATAGTAAATGACTTATACAAGTGGGAGTATCATAATGTTTAAAGATGAAGGCTTATGGAAAAGATACCATTTCCCTGTTGCTTTCCCTTTCTTTTATCCTTTCCTTTTTCCCCTTACCTCTTCTATTCTTCTCTTCACTTTTCTTCCTTGACCATGATATGCTTTTGAATACCCTCTATCTCAGCCAAACTGTGCCATGAGCTCTCAGCCCAACATGATAAACCATTCTCCTCTAGGAATTTACAAAGACCTTCCCTTGGTTATGATGTACCATTGTCTGGCTCTCATATTTCTACTTATTCCTTAAGGGTCATTTGAGGTTCTACTGTATCTGTTTAGCCTGCTCTGACATCCAGAAGCAACCACCAACTTGGACATTAACCATTTCTAGGGCATATATCCAGAATTCTAAGGTTATGCGGTGGTCAGTGTTTCACATTATTCTTTTAGCTTTCAGAGGACAAAACTGCATTGTCTGCTTTTTGTGTCTCTGAATGTGCTCCTTTTCCTGTCTAGAAAGTCTTTTATTCTGTTTTTCAAATCATTCCCTTTCTTTAAAATCTAACTTAAATATCCCTAAATAGTAATCAAATTCTTTCTCAGATTTAATTTGTTTCTATGCCTCTAGTAAACATATCATGCAATGCTGTGCATTCAAATATCCTGGGTTGATGTGTCAGCCCCTTACTCAGTTGTAAGCTTCACAAAGGCAGAGACTGTCTCATCTAAAATAGATATTTTCACTTGCAACAGTCACCATGCAGTATACCACCATCAAATGAATGAATGAATGAATGAATGAGTGAATGATTCTCAAGAATGTCTCTTCTATAGCCTTTAACCCTTCCTTGTTCTGTCACAAACAAACAGCAATTACCATTCCTTGGTTGCACATGTATGGAATACTAGTGTAACTGGAGACAACCTCTATATGGAAGAAACTGGGCAGTCTGATCATGACAATGTATGATCACATGTAGTGGAACTTCCCCTGCTCTGTGATTTAGAAAATGCAGACTGATTTAGATTCCAGCTGATCAATTAATATCCAAAGTCAGTTACTTTTCCTCTATCGATAGTGTTTAAGAAGAGGGTCTTTCTATAAGTGTCTGGTTAGATGGAAACTTGTGCCATCCTTACCCAAGACTCACACGTGTCCTATAAATACAGGTCTGTTTTTTGACCCCTACATTTATTTTCTTCCATTTGAAGTGAAGGGGATTAAAAATATCTATAATTTTACAGTAATGAAAAGTGATGATTGCAACCTTTCAGAATCTAGGGAGCCTGGGTCATTACTGAAACATACCAGAAGCCAAAAAGTGTGCAGTAAAATCCTAAATGCACTGCCTGGCCAAATTGAACAGGAGTAGAGTTACAGATTTATTCATTCATTGACAATGCACATTTAGAAGTGCATATGATGGGGCAAATGTAATGTAGGAAACATTACATTTGAGCTCACTGACACTAGGCACCAAGGTGTTATAGAGAAGAGTGTTTTCCCAGGTTTTGGTGTGGGAGAGATGTGTGTAATTCTGTTCCTTTATTTTCAAACTAAATATACCTTTGCAAAAGCTAATTGGTGTTAATAGGTTAAATCAAACTGGATCACTAATCACTGGCAATTAACTTTGGGGAGAAGATATTGGAATGAGGGCCTGAGCCTGTAGAATTAGGAAATGACACTCCTGACCCATCAGAGGCATTTCTAAGGTCCTTAATAGAAAGATGTATTTATCCCCATTCCGAGTATTCTGCTACAAATTGAAGAAACCATCTGTCAGAACATCATGAAATAAATTGGAACTGATAAATTACACAGAAGGGGAAAGTAAAGTTTAAGTCAAGAAAATGGCATAGTTGACCCTTGTCAAGAGAATGAAGTAGTATTCAATACAGGCTTACTAAATCTTGAGGCATGACAACTATAGAGGTACACCCCTTGAAAAAAATGATATTTAGAATAAAATTTTAAAAAGTTATTCCATATGTTGAAATTTATAACATAATTAATCTCAAATGAAGTCCTATCACTTGATACCCTGAAATGATGTTCCCATGACTAGCTTCTAGTGGAGGTATAACAAGTTGTGGGACCAATTAAATGACCCTGTATCTTCAGTCCTCAGTTTGTTGAGCTGTAAAATGAGAGTTTTGGAGTAAGAGGTTTTCAGTGTGCACTCTCGTCTGACATATCATTAAGGAAACTAAGTTTACCCCATTTTCAAATGAAGAAAGGCAATTATAACCTCCAGAACGTCCCCTGTGTTTCTTTTCACATTGCAGGGTTGGATGAACTCATGCACTAGAACTCAAACCCTCCCAGGGTAATTTTGTGATGTATTTGCTTTTTCTTCTAGCTCCATTCTTCCTTCTATAAAACCCAGAATCTAGCATCAATTCCATATTTCCTTATTGTCCTCCCCATCACCTTTTTATTTATTTTTTAGGTATAAAGGAAGTGATTGAGGATAATACAAAGACTGTGGACTCATAAAATGGGAAATGGTCAAGAAGACTCACATATGTACTTGCATATTCAGAATGGAATTTGATTCAACCTATATGATTCTGGACCATTTGCCTCCCTTCTCCCTCTAATACTTTATGTCCTTGTATTATTTTGCCACACCATCCCTCTATCAAGTCCCACTTTATCATTGCCTCAATCAGGTTTTGTGGTTGGAACAAAATTTTCTTGTCTCTGATTTTAGTATTTTCCCTTCCAATAGATCCAAAGTTATTTTGCATGTGGGCTTTTTAGTCTTCCAGTTCAGCATTATAAGTCAACCACAGTTGATAGCCTACCCTAATTTATAGTCCTGGATGCTGTCCAGAAATCTCTAATGATTAGCATTCCAAAGAGAACAAGCCAATAGCTTTACCTTGAAATGTTGAGAAATTGCCATAAAGAGTAGAAATGTACATAGGCCCTAGCATAAAGGGAAGACACAGGAAAGTGTGTCTCAGGGCTATTTATCTCCTATTCATCAGGCAAGCCATGGTGGTAATGTAAAGTCAACTGTGAGTTCTTGAATTTACATGTGCACCATCTCATTCCCTTGACTATCTCTGGATTCCTTGGTAAAGAAATACTCCCTCTTCTCAGTGTTTTATTGTCTCATTTAAATGGGATTTTAAAATGCAGGAGATTCACTCCCAAGACATACTTCTTTTAGTTTACTCTCCCTAGGCAAAGTGAAATAGATTCTTTGGCAAAACTTTGGAAACAATTAAAATGAAAAAGAAAAGGAGGGTAGTGTGTGGTTCGAACGTGATGTGTTACAAGGCATCTTGCTCACATATTTTTTTTCTCAATAGTATGTTACTTTTCCCAATTACAGCAAAGATAGTTTTCAACATTCATTTTTGCAAAATTTTGAGTTCCAAATATTTCCGCCTCCTTCCCTCCCTTCCTTCCCTCTCCCTCAAGATGGTAAGCAATCTGATATAGGTTATACATACATAACCGTGTTAAACATATTTCCACATTAGTCAAGTTGTGAAAGAAGAGTCAGAAAAAAAGGGGAAAAACATGAGAAAGAAAAACAAAACCCCCAAAGAGAAAGTAGTATGCTTCAATTTGCATTCAGACTCCATAGTTCTTTCTTTGCATGTGGTTAGCATTTTCTATGATGGGGCTTTTGGAATTATCTTGGATCATTGCATTGCTGAGAATTGCTGTCTATCACAGTTTATTATCACATGATGTCACTGTGTATAATGTTCTCCTCGTTCTACTCACTTCATTCAGCATCAGTTTATGTAAGTCTTTCCAGGTTTTTTGTTTCTGAAATCTGCCTGCGTATCATTTCTTATGGAATAATAGTATTGCATTACATTCTCATACCACAATTTGTTCATCTGTTCCCCAATTGATGAACATTCCTTCAATTTCCAATTCTTTGCCACCACAAAAAGAACTGCTATAAATATTTTTGTATATATAGGTCTTTTTTCCCCTTTTTAAATGATCTCTTCGGGACATGCATGTAGTAATGGTATGGCTGGATCAAAGGGTAGGCAGTTTTATAGTCCTTTGGGCATAGTTCCAAATTGTTCTCCAGGATGGTTGGATCAGTTCACAACTACAGCAACAATTCATTGATGTTTTAATTTTCCCACATCTTCCCCAGCATTTATCATTTTCATTTTCTGTCACAGTCAACATGATAGATGTGATATAGTAACTCAGAGTTGTTTTAATTTGCATTTCACTAATCAATAGTGATTTAGAATATTTTTTCATATGAATATAGATAGCTTTAATTTCTTCATCTGGAAATTGCCTATTCATATCCTTTGACCATTTATGAATTGTGGAATGACTTGCATTCATGTAAACTTGACTCAGTTGTCTATATATTTTAATTATTTGACCACATCCTCTGCTAACAATCAAGAGGGAAGGTTCAGTTAAAATGGCTTTGAAAAGAAAAAAAATTAGAAAAAAAATGCTAAAATGAACAAATCTTCCTCTTCTACATCTTCCCTTTATCTCACCTGTCATGACTCATCCTACATCACCTCACCACTTTCCTCTTCTCTCCTCTCTTCTCTTTTTTCCTTTCTTCTCTCCCCCATTTCCCTTTCCCCCTCAACTCACTTCCAAATCATGGTTCTACTGCTTCTGCATCCACAACGCCTCTCATACAGTTAAGACTCCAGTTACAGCCCTGATTACTTTCCTCCAGGATTAATTAGAATTTCAGTTCCTGTCTTGAATTAATTTTCCACACAGCTGCCAAACACCCCCCCCCATTTATTTCAGAGCTTAGAACTGCACCTGGCACATAGTAGGTACTTAATAAATATTCCTTGAATTTACTGAATTGAATAATGCACAATTTTGACCATCTCACAAAAGCTTTCAGTTTCACCCTGTTGACTTTCAGATAAACTACAAACTTCTCAGACTGGTATTTAAGGGTATTTCCAACTTGGCACTTGTCTATCTTTCCATTTCATATTGATCTCTTTCATGTACTCTGTGCTCCTGCCAAATTGGCCTATTAGATCTCTCCTATGCTGAACATTCCATCTCCTGATTTTGTGTTGACTCACTTCATCTACCATGACTAGAATATACTCCCTCCTCATCTCTATATCTTTCTTCAAGCCTCAGAGAATCTGTATATTCCCTCCCCTCTCTTGCTTGTGCTTTTTCACTTCTTCAAATTATGAAGCAATTTTTACAATGAATAATGTTTTATTTTTGTGTTAGGAAAAATTTCCCAAGACTAATTGTTATCCCAGGGTGAAATATAATGCAGAAGTGGGTAGTGAGTTCCCCATCACTCATGAAAGCTTCAAGATCATTTGACTGTTGTGTTATAGATATTATAAATTGGCCATAGAGCAAGTGGTCTCTAAAGTCGTTTTCTGTTTTTCAATTTTATCATTCTTTTCTAGTAGGACTGAGTGAATGTGGAATAACAAATAACAATGTTTACCAAGATGATTACCTGAATTTTTCACTCCCTTTCTCTTTTTAACTCATTCTGCCTGTTGCAAAGAGGCTGTGTCTATAAAGGACATATTCCTCTGGTAAAATGAAGGCATCTCATTTCTCTTTATCACTGCAGCCACTAGTAAATGGTGGGAGAGAGTGAGAACTGTCAAAAGCAATCTGTTTTGGAAGCTTAATGAGTGGAATTGAGCCCAAAGACTTCTTTAAAGAAGTATTCAAAGATCTGAATGCTTAAGTGACAGTGGAATGAGCAGTGAGATTTGCTTTAAACATATGTTCGCTGCTAAGTGCTATTGAAGTCGTCCTGAGTGATCTGTATCTCCCTTGTCACCATCCTACAGATGTTTTCATTAGGCAAAAATCCCAGGTTGCATATCTCCTATTAGTCATGTCCCTGGTGAGTTTGGGAATCATAAAGCAATACAATATTTGGAGGCCTTAATTAGATGTTTCTCTGTACTGAAGGCATGGTTTTGATGATATGATATAAGAGTTTGAAAAGTACATGTAGCACCTTCAGCCAAAGTGGATAAATTATGGAGTTTGCCTTTTTATCTGAATGGAGAATAAAACAAAATAAAAATGTCTCCATGGTGATTTTAGCATGTTCATTGTTGATGCCACTCAAAATTCACAGCCTGTAACATTAAAATTTTCCTTAAAATTATTGAATTAAAACATTTTCCTCTATACAATTCAATTATACACCTGTACGATAATTTAATATTGATCATCAAGTGATGTTCATGTGTATTTCGTGTTTTTGTATTGTTAAACAGCGTATATGACCAGAGAGTTATCTTCACAAAATTCTGTTCATCTCTGCCCTGTTTCATTTTGTACTCCCAACCCAAACTTACCTGTTATTCCGATTAACTTTTGATTTCCTATTTTAGCACTCTAGTCCTTTATGATGAATGGCATATTTTTTGTTTGTTTTTAATATTATGATGCAGGTTTTCATGGAACTGAGCAACTTTGCCCTCTTTGGCATCAATGGTTGTAGCATAAACTTGCATTACTGCAGTACTGAATGGCTTACCTTAGATTTAAACAGATATCATTATGTTATTTGGGAGACTGTAGCCCAGCACTACTTTTCTATAACAATCACCTGAATTAAATTCATCCAGTTAAATTCATTGACACCCAAGATGTCAGTGTTTAACCTTTCCATCTCCTGTTTCACTACATCCGGCTTACTCTGCTCCTCAGATCTTATTCTCCAGGTCCCTGTGCAGTATTAACCTTTTACAACACCAGACTTTTCTTTTGTCATCAGGATTATGTCTCATCCATAAGCGGGCTTTCTCTAGGCATTGACCAAGTCACTTCATTTTTTTCTAGAGTTACTTGTAATTGCACTCCACTCTTCCCCAGTAAGGTGTTGAATGCCTCCCAACATAAGCAGCCCATCTTCTGGCAACATCTGTGTTATCATTTTAAAACTGTTGAGAAATTGACTGGCACATCCACCCTCAGAGATCATGAGAGGCCTTCTAAATTCATACTCTTTAAAGCTTTAATCTTCCTTCTCCCTCTCACTTTTCCTAAACTAGTTTAATCCAACAAGTATTTATTAAGCACTTGGTGCACACTACATGGTGCTTTGGCATTGGGGATAGGAAGATGAAACAAAAATAGTACTTATTCTCAAAGAAATTGTGGTATTCTGGGATGGAGTATCATGTAAAGATACATACGCATAATCTGACATATACACTTACATATATACATCATGTAAAAATACATCTTTATGTGACACATGTATATGCATATCTTTCTACATGGGTGTATATATACCTGTACACATATCTCCATCTACTTGACTATCTATTGATACTATCAACTAGGAAAATCAGGAAAGGTTTTCCATAGGAAGTGACACCATAGTTGGACCTTAAATGAAGATAGGGATTCTAAGTTGCAAGAGTAAAGAATAAGCACATTTTGGCACTGGCTAATAGTCTTTACAAAGGAACATAGGTAGAAAATGAAGGGTCAGTTTAAGGGAGCCCCAATTAAGTAGATTTGTCCAGAACTTAGGATGTATTTAGAGGAGTGATGTGAATCTACTTGGAAAAGTAAATTGGTACCAGGCTGTCATGGGATTTCACTGTCAAGCCAAGGAGTTCATAGTTTATCCTAGATAAAATAGAGAACTATTAAAAGTTTTCTCCAAGCAAAGGAGGGGCATGGCAGAGTGTTGGGGAAAAAGAATTTTGGCAGGTGCATGAAGGACAGAGTGAAAGGCATGATTAAAAGGAAGAAGTCCACTCAGAAACTGATTGCAACACTGTAGGTCAGAGGTAATGAGGGCTTGAATTAGGCTAATAGTTGTGTGTGTAAGAAATGGTTTAGCAAAATTTCATATGCCATATATTATTCATCCTTATTACTGTCATATCCATCCCTGTCTCACTTTCCAGGGGAGAGAATACTAGGTTAGTTTCCTAAGACACTATTTAAACAAGGAGACCTTTCAAATACCTAGTTGGTAAATTGTTTTCTTTTTATCTTTTTTTCCCTCACAGACTGCTTCCCTTGGCCATGGTGTTATTATTTTTTTCGATGGTAAACTCCATATGGGCAGGGAATTTGCTGTTTCCTTAATTGGTTTTATGTAGCACCTGGAACTGTTGCCCGTGAGCCCAGTTCAGTCATGAATAACATCTACCTCAACCCTCTCGGCACTAAGGGAATGCAACAAATAATACTCATTAAACACTCATCTTTTTCTTGGCTTCATCAGCCTACTCCTCCCACGCATGAGTCAGAGCTGGATTTGTTTGCAATTATAGGAGGGAAACCCTGTGTGGATTGCTGCGAGAAGAAGGAAATGTCCACACATCAGCAATTAAATATGATTTATAATGTGTGAGCTACAATTGCCCAATATAAAAACAGCTCCCCCAAGTGATTCCAAGTTACTGAAATGAAATCAGGAATTTGCCAGAATTCTTTTTTATCTTGACACTACACTTTAAGATGAAAAAAAAAATAGAAATAAATTCATATTCCAGTATTGTTGATCATAACTGCCTCACATACACACACACGTGTGTGTAAATAAGATAGACAGACAGACAGACAGATAGACAGATAGATATCCTGATTATTCATGCTCTGCTTAATTCCAGAAAATAGAACTTGAAACATGGTTTGGAAGATCTAAAAAAGCCAATTAATACATGAAATAAAAATACTGAAAAAAAAAATTCTTAATATCAGGAGCTGTCCAAAATCTGAAAGTACTTCCAGGGAAGACATTGGGTATTTACTTAGTAGAAACTTTCAAATACAGGCTGGAGATTTGGTTTTGATGTAGAGGAGATTTGTGATTGAGTAAATCTGAGAATAGATGCCCCTGGGCCCCTTCGAAAACTGAGGTTCTACAGACTTAAATATATGAGCCTGCAAGGCCAAATTAGAATGTACATTTAAGGGACTTGGGTTTGACTTTCATCTCAGAAATTTAAAGTTCTGGGATAATGAGTAAACCACTTAACTTCTATAGATTTTAATTTTATCATCTTTAAAGTGGGGGTATTTCTATTTATACCATCTTCGTGGATTTTTTTAGGAGAAAAGAGGTTATATAAATGTCACATATTATTCTTTAATGTTCAAAAATAAACAGAACTTCTGGGGAATATACTAGCCTCTGGAAATGCTAAGATCACTTTCTTGTCTCTATTTAAATCTATTTTAAAATTATGCTAAATACTTACTAAAGTTCAGGATGAACCTTTTATGGTATCAGTAAAATATCATCAAGGTTGAATAAGAACTTATTTTCTTCTTCCTTTCTGTCTCTTCTCCTCCTCCTTCTCCTCAAACTCCTTCTCCTTTTTATTCATCTTCTTATCTGTCTCTCTCTTTACTTCTTTCCTGCCTCACTTCTTTTTTCCTCCTTTTCTCCCTATTTTTCCTCATCCTTACCTCCTTCCTTCCCTTTCAACACAAAAATTCATTAAACACTAGCTTTGCTGTAGTCCGAAGGACTTTTAGTTTTGATTGTTGACTGTCCCCTAACTAGATATATGACTTTAATCAAGTAACCCCACCTCTCTAGAAACTTACAATAATATATCCATGGATGCAGATATATAACATTTGTTAGAATATAATAATCATATTTTGTTTTGAAGTTCCTTCTTGTAATACTTGTGGTTTCCAATATCAAGGTATTCTGCTCTACCCATGAGTAGTTTGTGATCAACTAACGGAAAAGTTGTTTTATATCCCATCTCCTGGTAAGTGATAATTGTGGAGCTACTTTTCAACAGACTCATACTGTCATTAACTGGCCCTCTCCCAAACTCCCCTCCATTTCTTGACTGTATAGTATAAATTTTCAGTTTTACCCCACCAGACCTTGAATATAGTCCTTCAAGTCAAGTCAAGTCAACAAATATTTTTTAATCACTTACTCTGGTCCAGGTATGGTGCTAAGTATAATCCGAATACAAGAAGAAATCCCTAACCACATGCAGCGTAGATTCTAATTGTGAAATACAGTACATAAAATGAAGGCTTTAAAGAGGAGGCATGAAGAAAATACCTTCTCAGGGGTATGGTAGAGAAAGAACCTTGGAAAAGTTGGTGGTAAAGCCTACCTGGAGAAGAATGAAGACATGGATGGACTGGATATTTTCCTTAAAATGGAGGTTTGGGGAAGAACCAGTCAATGAAATTATGGAGCAGTAGTTATCTCACAATATGTCTTAAAGATAATGTACACTTCTGCTCTGAAAAGTTGGAAGGTACTTTCAGTGTGAGAAAATCAATGCCCAACGTTAGTCAATGGTTGGAATTCAGGATATGATTAAAAATACATCCCAGAAGAGAGGGAAAAAATACTAGTAAATATATTCTTCTACTGAATCCACGTGTCACATGACCATAGAGGTTTGGGTCCCAGATAAATTTAAATCTTGGGGAATATCACTTTTTTCTGTTTTTTAAAGGTATTACGATGTGCAGAGTGATTGTCTTTGTAAGCAGCAGTTGTTAAACAATTCTGGGGCTCGGTCTGAGGGAAGAGAAAGGAAATCACATGACATAGTCCAAGATTCAGCTGGTGCAGTGTTTCTTTAGTGGCTTGAAAATACGTTGCTCTGAGCATCTTCTCTCTGTTTGGAGAGACAGAAATGAGTCACATTTTTCAGATCATCAGTTCTGAAATAAATTTCTAATAAAAAGAAATACAAATGAACAAAACCTCTGTTCAATAAATGATACAAATTATTTTTTCTGGACATGGGAAAATGTTCAGTCAATCAGTGCATTCCCACAAAGAATGAACCCTCATGTGCTAAGCATTCCCCTAATGAGTATCTAATGGGAACTATGTTTGGAAAGGGTCAATTTACCCAGGAAATCTATTGTTCTTTTACTAATTTTTGGTAGCATTATCTGTATATGGCTTTGAATTCTGGGAAACAATACTTTATTGGACATTTTGGACTCTATGTTCTACTTTATTTTATTGAAGTGAAATAGTTACCATTTGAACATAAGACCCCAAAGAAAAATTAGAAAAATAATGAATAGGTCATTGAATAATATTGAAGCGAGAGGACAGGGGAAGCCAGAAATGAAGTTTCTATATGGTTTTAAATGAATAATTGTTCTGTGATCTTCTACCACATATAGTAATAGACTCCCACACTGCTAATAAGAGCAATAAAGAATTCCCCAGAGGTGAAATATGAATAAGTATTTGATAAAAACCTATTGTTTGCCAGAAGCTGTGCTTAGAAAATGAAATAAAACCTGTACTCTAGAACTTTCTGGAGAAATATTAAATATATATGCAATAAATACTGTATCTATCTATCATCTATCTATCTATCTATTATCTATCTATCATCTTTCCACACGCACAATAATAAGTTTGCATATACATACCTACTTACCTACTTACCAACCTACCAACCTGCCTACATACATACATATGAAACCCTTACCAGAATCTTATAAGAGAAGGCACACAGAACTATCAATCACTGTTATCCTCCCACTCTATTTCTGGTTGGATTCATTTATCCTTTGAAATATGACATTCTCTTTAGACATTAGAGAAATTTTCAAAGACACACACATGCACGTGCACATACACACAGAACAAACATATATGTGTGTAAATTATATATAATATACAAATATATCTATATATAAATAAATATGTAGACAATCATATATTTAAATATATTATATATGCCCATACATTCATGTTCATATAGAAATAGATTAGATACATTACTTCTAGATGACACAATAGATTGAGTGCCAGGCATAGAGTCAGGAAGATTCAGCTTTGTGAGTTCAACTCTAACCTCAGAAGCTTACTAGTTGTATGATCCTGGACAAATCACTTGATTCTATTTGCCTCAGTTTTCTCATCTGTAAAATAAGCTGGAGAAGCAAAGGGCAAATCCCTCTAGTATATTTTTCAAGAAAACCTCAAATGGTGAAAGTGAGAGTCAGATGCAACTAAAAAATGACTGAAGAAAAAAAGATGGATATTAACAAACATTTCTTTTCTCTCTTTCCTTTACCTCCCCTCATTTAGTTTTGCAAATAATTGTGTGCATATTATCTCATTTAAATCGCACAACAATCCAACAGCACCTATGTAGGTGCTACTGTTATCCTCATTTTACAGGTGAGGCAGCTGAGGCCCAGAGAAGCTTAGTGAGTTATCCAGAGTCACACAACTAGTAAACATCAGATTCAAGATTTATATTAAAGTTTTACTGACTTTACTAATCCAGCACTCTATATCCACTACCACCTAGCTCTTAGGATGGACCATAGTGAGCATCTTGTTCAACCTATACCAGAGCAGGAAAAAAGAATTCCTTCCCAACATATTACAAAAGTAATCATTAGATTTCTGATTCAAAATTTTCAGGGAAAAATACCTCCCAAGGCAATGCACTATACTTTTGGACAACATTAACAGTTATGAAGATTTATTTATTTCTGTTCTAAATCTTCTCCTTTCAATTTTCCCCTCTTCCTTCTAGTTCTACCCTATGGGATCAAGGAAAGCAAATCTGATGTTTATTCTTCGTTGTACTCTTCAAATGCTTGCAAATGACCAATCGTCCCCACAAACCTTTTCTCTAGGCTTAGGCAATCTTCTAGCTGTTGATCCTTCTGTGACATGGACTCAGTTTCAAATATGCTTTTCTAGATATTCTTCAACTTATCAAAGTTATTTCATCAGTAACCATTAAGCCAGATTAACTGAAGATTTCACTGTTAAAATGGTAGTTTCTGATTAAGTACATTCGAAGAAAAATAAATGCAAACATTTAAAAAACATATCTGTGGTCTCTCAAAGGAGATTAGCCTAGACAGCCACCTAGGAAGCTAAAGTGGATTGAACACTGCACAGATCATAAAGATAAGCATATTCATGTAAGGTCCCAAAGTGATATCAGTAAAAACGAAAGGGGATATAGTCAAAGAGATCTCCTTGAAGTAGAACTATACACACACACACACACACACACACACACACACACATACAGATTCACATACACACAAATCGATACATACATACATACATACATGCAGAGGATGTGATCAAAAACAAGGATAAATGTTGAAATGCCACATCATTTATTTCTAAAAAGATATTTGCAAATTTTCTATAATGAAACTCTGTTTCAAATAAATACACTACAGAATATTCCCTCTTTTCAATAAGACTCTGTGGGCTGACTAATGTCAGGAAGACTCCACTATTTAAACAATGTAATTCATGTGACAAGCTGTTATTCTATAATAGGGGATAATGCATTTTGGAAAAAAGAAACAGTTGGGGCTTTGGAAATTGGATAATAGTCACCCAGGGGATATTTGGGGAATTTATTCACTTTATATGCATATGTTCTAAATAAATTGTCACAGGAATCTGAGTCACTAGAATATGCGTTAAAATTACATATAAATTGATCAACCATTCAATTATTTCTTTTAAAAGTTATTAGGCAGCATAGGTACATATTTAAAGTCCTAGGATGTGAAGCTCAAAGTCACAGAAACACAATGGCATTCAAACCATGATGACATCACGGCTGAATTCTAGTGACTCTTACCATTGCTCTATATCTAAACTTAGTCTCTTTTGTTGTGCACACTAGGTCTGACTCAGAACTAGGAGATAACAATTATTCCTAAATCTAATCTCTCTTTCTTGAATGGGAAGAAAAATTGGATCAGTTGAGCAACTGACATAAGCCTAGGTAAAGAATTAAAACCCATATTTCTTAATTGTCCTTGAGTCAGTAAGTCAGAGATGGTGAAAACTTGTGCCTTTCATTTGATATAGACTATGAATGCTGTTTAGAGATGGTCTACTCCATTGTTTCCATGGTTCTAATGAGGAAATTTTGACTCAAGGGACAAATACCTGGCTATTCTTGGTCCAACATGTATTGAGTTTATAAGAGTTGCAATTTGAACTCAGGTCTTTGAATTTCAAAGCCAGGACTAGGAATTTTTGCACATAGGGCAGGTACTGCACACAATTTCTCATTCAACTATGAAGAAGTTTGTCCTAATTTTTGGGAGAAGTGCAGGGGAATGGGGATGGTGGAATAGACATTCCTCCTACCCATCTGGTTGTTTTTAACAACAATACCACTAATAATAATGTCAATGATGATGACAAGTAGCTAACAATTATATACTACTTTAAAGATTATAAAATTTACACTTAAATTTTATCCTTTCAATGTCCCTGTGAGGCAAGGGTGGTATTATCATCCTCATTTTAAAGATGAGGAAACTGAGCCTGGGTCGTTATGTTTTTCCAAAGGTTCATGAAGATAGTGTGAGAGATAAGATTTAAATTTAAACCATCTTGATATCAAATCCATTATTCTATCCAACACTTGTCTACAGTTTAACAAATTATCCTTGCCACCTAGATTCTAGGCACTGGTTTTTTTTCTATTCTGCTCCACTATGGGAGGAGGGTAAGTCAAAGCTTTGTACCTATCAAGTAAGATTTAGCAAACTCTTTTTACTTAAAACAAAAGAAAACCTGTTGCATATCCATGACAAAGTTAATCAATGCCAGAAATACAAGAATTTCCTACTTTAAAGAACATAAAATAGATAGATAGATAGATAGATAGATAGATAGA
The DNA here is from genome assembly GCA_023548195.1 of Bettongia penicillata ogilbyi. Taxonomy (NCBI): domain Eukaryota; kingdom Metazoa; phylum Chordata; class Mammalia; order Diprotodontia; family Potoroidae; genus Bettongia; species Bettongia penicillata. The sequence goes on from JAJHZJ010000257.1 coordinate 2,242,919, forward strand.
TAGATAGATAGATAGATAGATAGATAGAAACATAGAGATAGATAGGTAGATAGATAAACTCTTCTTGGGTCAACCAATAGAACCCTCAGTCCTTGCTTGCATTTAACTTGGAGTCGTAGGACCTCAGATCTAATACATGTTTTTTTGAGATTTAATATCTGACCAAATCACTTTACCTATCTGGGCCTAAGTTTCCTCAATTGTGAAATGAGGTGGTTGGACTTTGATAGCCTCTAATTTCACTTCTCATTGTAAACCTATGCCTCTATGTCCCTTTAATTATAAGCTCAGTCAAGGAACATTTTTAATTGATGAACTTCATGAGATGAATGAGTTAAATCTAATAATTCAATATATTTCTACTGTTTAAGGAGCATAGTTGTTGCATATAGAAAAGTGAAACAGTCCCTGTTCTTAATGATCTTACATTCTAATAGAAGAGAAAGTATATATAGGAGGTTTCAGAAAATGGTTATGTGTCTTCTTTATAATTTCTACTCCTTATATCATATGTATTTCTGACTTTTAACCATTTGACAATAATAAGAATTTTGGGCTTAGTGATTTTCTTTCATGGTTCTATAATATCTATGGTTGCTAAGAATCCAGGGAATATACTGAGGACAGAGAAAGTTGCCAGATCTTATCTTCATAGGATTTGTTTCTTGGTATGTTTTTTAGCAAGGGATGAGCTTGTAGTAGGATTATTGTTTTTTTTTTCTTTTTTTTTGAGAGGAGGATGAGATTCCCCATTCTTCATGGTTCTTGCTTTTATCTGGCCATTAGGGGAGAGGGGGGAAGGAAGAGAAATACCTTTAAGATAAACTGTCACTACCTTTCAAGACTCTGGTCTTTCCATAGGTTGGTTAACTGGACACGCTAAACTCAGAATCTCTGACCTGCAAAGGCATCACAGATGATCCAAGCCAACCTTTCATTGGCCAAGGTCACACTGTTATTTATTTTGAAATCCATATCAGAAAGCAGGTTATGTATATAACCTATATCACACTGACATTTTGGGGAGGGGGAAGGAGAAAAAATTGGAACTCAAAATTTTATGAAAAATGAAGGTTGAAAATTGTCTTCTCATGTAATTGGAAAAAATAAAATACTATTAAAAATTTTTAAAAGAAGGTGGAGGAGGTGGCAGAAGAAAGGCAGAGACTCACCTGAGCTCTCTCCAAAATCCCTCGAACATTGGTGGTGATAGGTCATTGGTTAGTATTTGTGGTAGCAGGAAGATAGGCCTGTTCTCTAAAGGGATTGATTTTCTCAATAACCAGTATGGGAGCCAGATTTGAAGTAGGACTATTGGTCTGGCGGAATCTTCTATTGCTGGAAGCAGAGTCCTGGACTGTGTCCATTTTTTTTTAATTTAATATGAATTTGAATGTAGTTGGTACACGGATAGGGTGCTGTGAATGAAGTCAGGAACGTTCATCTTTGTGATTCAACTCGAGCCTCAGATGGCTACTTAGAAGTGTGATCCTGGACAAGTCACATAAATCTGTTGGCCTCAATTCCTTATCTGTAACGTGAGCTGGAGAACGAAATGATGAACCATTGTAGTATCTTTGACAAGAAGACCTTAATTGACATCCCAAGGAGTTGGATGTGACTGAGATGACTTAAAACAACAACGAAGATGGTTTTCAAAAAGCACTTGATTGTACCTTTAATATTTAGATATCGGCAATCATTTGACTCATTTTTCACATACTGCTCATTCTTTCCGGGTGCTATGCATCTTCGGGAAATTGGGTCTGCCAAGTCCTAGCTTTTGCCTGAACTGTGTTGGTAATTTGTCAACAGGTGGCAAAAATGGCTATTCTTTTTTCCTGGTAAATGCTTCCTGAGATGAAAGTGTCTTAATTGATTTTCCTGCTACCGGTCTTTCGCCTTCCTGAACCATTCACCAAGCCTTCCAAAGTCACCTTCCTTAGTCTTGACATCACTCACCAGATCCAAAACTGTCTGATGTTCCCTGTTCTTCTAAGGATAAAATGCCAACTCTTCAGCCTAGAATTTGAATCTCTCCCCAATCCAATCCGAACCTGCTTTTTGAGTATTCTTTCGTCGTTGCTCTTGACATTGGCATATTCCTTCCAAACAGAACTAAAGTCTATTCCCTGAATTCAACACATTATTTTCCATCTCCATCCATTCACATTCCTCATCATATTGACCTCTTAGCTTCACTACTTTTCTTTTAGACTAAAACCTTCCCACATTACCTTGGGAGATCATCAGTCTCAATTGCCCTTGAAGTATATTATTTTGAATACATGAACACATAATGTATCTTCCAATAGAATGTGAACTCTTTGAAGGTAGTGAGATATGTATGTATGTGTATATGTATATTATATATACATATATGTGTATGCAAAAATACAGAACATTTATGCATGCATATATGTGCACATTATGTATAGGTATATATGTATGTATGTGTATATCTGTATATATATATATATATGCACACTTAAACATACACACGTAATGTTTGTGTCCCCAGTCCAAAATCTCATAAATATATTATGAATATCTCCAAAAGCAAGTTTCATGAATATATCAAGTCTCATATGTATACATTTGTCCACTTATGTTATTCATATCACTTTCTCCAGTTTCTAATACTATATTTATTGGGTTAAACTGAAAGGCCTTTGGAGTCCTCTTCAGCCTCATGATGGCATGATTTGTCCAGGTACTTTCCTTTCATAAATTAGTGTTACCCTCTTCTATAAATAAAATGTGCATCTCTAGGGAGGATCACCAAGAGAGTCTGAGAGCAAATTCAGCTGAATCACTTAGAAATCAATTAGACTAAGTGCACCTTGGAGATAATTATGGCCTAAAAGGGACTAGAGATGGGTAGATTGGCCTCTTAGCTTCTATAATTTAAAATGTGTTTTACATCTAATGATTGGAATGCATTTGAGGGATTACCATCAATTTTCCTTTAGATAAAGAAGAAATACAGTCTCAGAGGTGGTAGTACCTGTGTATCTTTGTGTTTTGGAAAGCCTTGAGAAGACTGCAGGGACCCACTAACCTAGATTTGGAGAGACACTAAGGATGTTTTTTTTTTCTTCACAAAACATATACATGTATGTCTGAAAGTGGAATTCTCCAGATAATTAAAGGAACACTTGGCTTTGGCTAAATCACTAAATCTCTCTGTGCCTCAATTTCATCATTTGTAAAAATCAGGATATTTGAGGTCATTTCTGGCTCTAATTCTATGATCCTGTGATATGCAATCTATGTCAAGGGGGAAAATTTGTTGCATTCAAGGTTTTTGGAGGGTCCTAATATGGAAAGGGGATTGAATATTTTCCACTTAACCAGAAAAGGGAGAGCAGAAACATTATTTGAGTATTTAGAAAGCTGAATTTCAGCTTAATATAAGGAAGATTTTTCTATCAATTAACCTCAAGAGGAATAAGCTAACAAGGGAAGCAGTGTGTTCTACTTCACAGATGACCTTCTCAGGATAAAAGGATTTCTGAGGTGGAAGAGAACTGAGCAGTCATCTATTCCAACTCAATGCCCCCTTCATCCCTAGTATAATACACCCAACTAATGTTTGCCTACCATTTGCCTACCAAACTGCAAAAACAAGATATCCACTTGTTAGAGATGACATTCAGTGGGAAAGAATTTTAGTTGGTTTGACATTTCATAATTTCTAGAGTCCTTACAAGTATGAGATTCTAGGATCTTGTGATGCTTCCCCCCACCCCAGAGCCATCAAGACCCTTTGAGTCATTTGACTGCACGTTAATGGATCTGAATTCCAGTCTCAACTCTTCCAGCAGCTATTGTTTTTGAGAAACACTTGTTTTAGCCTTTTTAGACCTCAATTTATACCATTAAAATAAAGAACTTGAAAGAGATGAGCCGTAAATCTAGGAGGCACCTACAAGTTTATCCAGGACAGTTCCTTTGTTTTACTGATGAGAAAATTGAAAACATCCAGGTTAGATGACTAGTCTAAGGTCACAGGTTATATGTGTCAAAGGATTTGAACTGAGCTATTCTGTCTTCAGAGCCACCCTTCTTTTACAGCATCACGTTGTTCCCTTAAGGCTTGATGATACTCTTGTTTATGTCTCTTTCATCTACATTTCTTGAAGTCAAGGAAGGATGCAAGCAATTACTCAGTTAATTTGACTACTTTCACACAATTATTATTAAAACAAGTAGAACCATAACTAGCAATAATTCCACCCATGGAAAGTACCATATGATGTCTCCTTTTTGAAATTTAAATAGTATTTTATTTTCCCCAATGACATATATTTTTTTAAATATAAATTTATTTATTTAATTTTTTACATTCATTTTCACAAAATTTTGGGTTCCAAATTTACTCCCCTCTTATCCCCTCCCCCCACCCGAATACAACAAGCATTCTAATTTTCCCTGTCACCAATCTGCCCTCTCTTCTATCATCCCTCCCTTCTCTTGTCCCCATCTTCTCTTTTATCCTGTAGGGCCAGATGACTTTATATTCTCCATTAACTGTATTTCTTATTTCCTAATAGCAAGAACAATACTAAACAGTTGTTCCTAAAACTTTGAGTTCCAAATTCTCCCCATCCCTCCCATTCCCTTTGGGAAGGCAGACAATTCAGTATGGACCATATCTGTGTAGCTTTGCAAATGACTTCGATAATACTCATGTTGTGTAAGACTAACTGTATTTCCCTCCATCCTATCCTGCCCCACATTGTTTCTATTCTGTCTTTTGATCCTGTCCCTCCCTGAGTGTTGACTTCAAATTGCTGCCTTCTCCCATTGCCTTCCCTTCCATCATCCCTCCCTCCCTGCTTATCTCCTTCTCCCCCACTTTCCTGTACTGTAAGATAGGTTTTCATGCCAAAATGAGTGTGCATTTTGCTCCTTCCTTTAATCGAATGTGATGAGGGTAAACTTCATGTTTTTTTATTCTCAGCTCTCCTCTTTATCCCTCCACTAAAAAGTCTCCCGCTTGCCTCTTGAATGAGATATAATTTACCCCATTCCATTTCACCCTCTCTCCTCCCACTACATTTCTCTCTCACCATTTACCTTAATTTCTTTTAAGATATGGTCCCATCCTATTCAATTCACTCTGTGCTCTCTGTCTCTGTATGTGTGTGCATGTGTGTATGTGTGTGTGCATGCATGCATGTACGTGTGTGTGTGTGTGTGTGTGTATGTGTATGTGTGGTCCCACCAACTACCCAGATACTGAAAAGTTTTAAGAGTTACAAATATTGTCTTTCCATGTAGAAATGTAAACAGTTCACCTTTGGTAAGTCCCTTATGACTTCTCTTTGCTGTTTACCTTTTCATGCTTCTTCTCATTCTTGTGTTTGAAAGTCAAATTTTCTTTTCAGCTCTGGTCTTTTCATCAAGAATGTTTGAAAGTCCTCTGTTTCATTGAAAGACCATATTTTCCCCTGAAGTATTATACTCAGTTTTGCTGGGTAGGTGATTCGTGGTTTGAGTCCTAGCTCCTTTAACTTCTGGAATATCCTATTCCATGCCCTTAGATCCCTTAATGTAGAAGCTCCTAGATCTTGTGTTATCCTGACTGTATTTCCACAATACTGGAACAGTTTCTTTCTAGCTGCTTGCAATATTTTCTCCTTGACCTAGCAATTCTGGAATTTGGCCACAATGTTCCTAGGAGTTTATCTTTGTGGATCTCTTTCAGGCAGTGATCGATGGATTCCTTCAATACTTATTTTGCCCTCTGGTTCTAGAATATCAGGGCAGTTTACCTTGATAATTTCCTGAAAGATGATGTCTAGGCTCTTTTTTTGATCATGGCTTTCCGGTAGTCCCATAATTTTTAAATTGTCTCTCCTGGATCTATTTTCCAGGTCAGCTGTTTTTCCCATGAGATATTTCACATTCTCTTCCATTTTTTCATTCTTTTGGTTTTTTTTTTTTTGATTTCTTGGTTTCTCAGAAAGTCATTAGCCTCCATCTGTTCCCTTCTAATTTTGAGAGAACTATTTTCTTCAGTGAGCTTTTGAACCTCTTTTTCCATTTGGTTATTTCTGCTTTTGAAAGCATTCTTGTCCTCATTGGCTTTTTGAACCTCTTTTGCCAATGGAGTTAGCCTATTTTTCAAGGTCTTATTTTCTTCAGCATTTTTTTGGGTCTCCTTTACCAAGGTATTGACCCGTTTTTCATGCTTTTCTTGCATGTCTCTCATTTCTCTTCCCAGTTTTTCCTCCACCTGTCTAACTTGATTTTCAAAATCCTTTTTGAGCTCTTTCATGGCCTGAGCCCACCGGACATCCACCTTGGATGTCTGAGACAGAGAGGCCCTGACCTCCACATCGTTCCCTGATGGCAAGCATTGTGCTTCCTCATCAGAAATGAAAGGGGGAAGAAACATCTGTTCCCCAAGAAAGTAGCTTTCTATGATCTTATTTTTCTTCCCTTTTCTGGGCATTTTTCCAGCCAGTTACTTGACTTCTGAGATTCCTCTCCACCCCGCCTAGATTTGCCCAGCTAGTGCTTGGGGTCTGAGATTCAAATGCTGCTCCCCAGCCTCAGGGCTTTCAGCAGTGGGCACAGCTACTATTCAATGTGACCTTAATTTCTGGTGCTCAGGTGGGGGCAGGGCTGCCTCCCAGCCTCAGTTCCCTCAGAGGGTTTATGCAGAGACCTTCTGTAATGGCCCTGAGCTCCTGCCTGCTTGGGGAGTCCCGGGCAGCCACTGCCTCTGCCGCTCCCTCCGCTGCTGCCTCCCAAGGGGGCCCATGTCACAAAGACATCCCGCTCCCCTCTTGGACACCCCAGAAGTCTCTCTCACTAACATGTAGCACCTGTGGGTGGAGGGACCTTCACAGCTGCCAGAGGTTCCATCCCTGAAGCCTGCTTGGATCTGCTCCTCTGGGGCCATGTGACCAGGGCAGCAAAGGGATGGGCTCCACTGTTCGGTGCACGACGGACCTTTGGGGTCGGTTTTTCAGGGCTCTCTGGAATGGAAATCTCCTCCACTGCATTAGTGCATGGCTTGCTCTGCTCCAGAATTTGTGGGGAGTTCTTTTTACAGGAAATTTATTGGCTGTGGATTGGGAACCAGCAAATGTGAGTCTTTCCACTCTGCCATCTTGGCTCCCCCCCCCCCCAATGACATATTAAAGAAATTTTTTAACATTCATTTTTACAAGATTTTGAGTTCCAAATTTCTCTCCCTCCCTCCCCGCCTTTGAAAATGGTAATCAGATTGATATGTTATACATGTACTGTCATGTAAAACATATTCCTTGTTTATCATAGTTGTGAAGAAACAGATCAAAAAGAAATAAGACCATGAGAAAGAACAAAGTAAATGAAAATAATGTTTTGAGCTGCACTCAAAGACCATCAGCTCTTTGTTTGGATATGGATAGCATTTTCCTTCTTGAGTCCTTTATACTTGTCTTAGATCATTGTGTTGCTGAGAAGAGCTGACACCTTCATAGGGCATCATTAAACGATGTTGGTCATATTATGTACAATCTTTTCCCCATTCTGCTCATTTTTACTTTGCATGGGTTTATGCAAATCTTTCTATGTTTTTCTGAAATTTGCTTGTTAATTATTTAGTATTGTACAATAGTATTCCATTGCATTTATATTCCACAGCTTGCTCTGACATTCCCCAATTAATGGGCATCCCTTCAACTTCCAATATTTTGCACCATGAAAAGGGCTACTACAAATAGTTTCCCAGGTCCTTTACCCTTTTTTAAATGTCTTTGCTATTGCTGGATAAAGAGTATGCAGAGTTTGGTTGTCCTTTGGGCATGGTTCTGAATTACTCTCCAGAGTGGTGGGATCAGTTCACAACTCCACAAACAATGCATCAACATCCTAATGTTTTCACATCCTCTGCAACATTTAGCATTTTCCTTTTTTTTGTCATGTTATCTAATCTGCTTGGTGTGAGATGGTATTTGAAAGTTCTTTTAATTTGCATTAATCTAATCGATAGTGATTTAGAGCTCTTCTTCATATGCCTTTAGTTTCCTTGATTTCTTTATCTGAAAACTGCCTATTTATATTCTTTGACCATTTATCATTGTGGAATGACTTGTATTCTCATAAATTTGACCCAGTTCTCTATATATTTGATAAATGAGGCTTCTATCAGAAAAATGTGCTGTAAAAATATCTCCCAGATATATTTTCTTTCTAATCTTGTTTGCATTGGTTTTGTTTGCATGAAAATGTCTCAATTTAGTATGATCAGAGTTACTCTTTTCCACATTTTGTAATGCTCTCTATTTCTTGTTTGGTCATTAATTCTCCTTCCCCAACCCATAGATCTGACAGGTAGTCTATCCCTTGTTCTTCTATTGACTGTTTGATTGTCTATGATGCCTTTTAGCAAGATGTAGTTTTCTTCTTTATCTCTTAGGTATATTTTTACTTTTACATTTACTCGTCTAATATCAGGATTGTTACCCCTGATTTTTTTAATAAATAGATTATGCTCTAGCCCCTTACCTTTATTCTGTGTATATCACTCTGTTTCAAGTGAGTTTTTTTGTAAGCAATATATTGTGGTATTTTTTTTAATTTTTAATTTATTCTATCTGCTTCCATTTTATGAGAGAGTTCATCCCATTCACATTCACAGTTATGATTACTACCTGGGTATTTCCCTCCATCCTATTCTTTCTCCTGCTTGTTTTCTCTCTTCTTTCATCCTTTGTCACCTCACCAGTGTTTGCTTCTGTCTACCACTTCCCCTGATCTTTTATCCAATATGTCAGAGTTGCAGCAAGCACACATTCAGGATGACCTGCTGCCACTGGTTCTTAGATCTGCTTTTCCAAAAGAAAGCAACTTTTGAGTGGTCAATAATCTTCTTTAATCACATATACCAACAGAGAAAATACAACCAGAGAAATAAAGACCAAGAGATAGGGCTTCAGTCTGACCATAAGCAATATGTACATTAGAGATCAACAGACAGATCCAACTGTCTGACCTTTACATACACATATAGTTACCAAAGAGAGAAGCACCACATCTGGTTTCCAAAATTAAAGGCAGCGGGAGGTGGGGTCCTTAATACCTACCAAGAGTCCCATCTGGCACATGAATCTTCTTCCAAAGAGTAATCCCCAAAGGAAAATCTCACCTCAGAACATACATTTTTCAGAACTGGAGTATATCAAGACCCTCTTCACCCAGTACCTCATTTTTTAACAAAAGTTGTGGGCCTTCCTACAAAACAAGCCTCCCCTAATCAAACTTCCATTAATGGTTTCACCTGACACATATTAATGATCAGGGAAGATCTTTAACTCTCATTACAGTCACCTTTTTCCACCATTAACATAAACTCCCCTTCCCTGTTGAGTGAGACAGATTCCTATGTTCAACTGATTGTGTATGTTATTCCCTCTTTGAGCAAATATTGAGGAGGGTATGATTCAAAAAATGTCCATCATCCAGCCTCCTATCTTTGCCTTCACTGTAATAGAACTTTCTTGCCTTTTCATATAAGATAATTTACCCTAATCTACTCCTCCCTTCTTCTGTACCCTTTGTACTCCTCTTCCTTACCCTTTAATTACTTTTTAATGTCATTCCCTAAAACTTTATATCCATATCCTCTATGTATCATGAGATGTCTCCTAAACTAATGTGTAAAAATAAATTCTGTTCAGGGGGAAGACATCTCAGAAAGAGATCTTGAACTTTGAGTAACATGGTCCCATGGATGAAGAGGCACAAATATCTTTCTTTATAAGCAATAAAAGTGCACCCATGTTTATAGACTATATGAATAGAAACCATGAACCCAAATCTAGGGAGATTTACATTAACATGACAAAGAGCAGCACAGGGATTATGGAGAATTAATCTGCAACATAACCAATGGGAGTTGTGGGTAAAAAAAAAAAAGCATGCCATCAGGTAGCTCACTACTTTAATTAATTATTCTTGCTAGTTGGGTACTAATTACAGTTATTTCTCATTTCTAAAATGCTATCAATCTCATCAGAGTCCCTAAATTTTAGTACCGTGACCAAAGTCATGGGTACCCTATCCTCTTGAGCTAATAATGCCTGGCATGTAGAAAGCAAGCATTTACATAGTCTTTTAAAGTCTTTCTATTTATGTATTATTTATTTATTATTATTTATTTATGTATTAGCTTTTTTCATTAGTTGCTTCCAAATAAAGTTTCCAAAAAACAAAAACATAAACAAACAAAAAAACCCAAATGCTTGTGAGCCTACCTGTCTGCTTGTCTGTGTCCTCTGTCTCTCTGCCCTAACTTCTCTCACTCCCTCTTAGTTCTGCCCTAGCTCTGCCTCTTCCTATTCTACCTATTTAGTTAGCTCCTCTCCCCACAGGTTTCATGTGACTCAGACCTCCATGTAACCTAGGCAGGTCATATGGGCCCATTAATGAACGGAGAGATCTTTCCATTAAGAAGCAAAATTACATTAACAACCAGCAAAAATACACCATCAACACAGTGTCACAAGTTGTTCATTCATTCATTCCCCTTGTTTTGGTGGAAATATTTAATATTTTTTCTGTTACAGAGAATGATTCTATTAATATTTTCACATGAAAAGGAATCTTTCTTTTCCATTCACTTCCTTATAAGTTCAGGAATGTGATAACTAGACCACAGGGTATGAATAATTTCATATCTTTTTAACACAATTCAAAATTGTTTTCCAGTAGAAATAAGAACATTAACATTGTCACCACCAATGAATTAGGGTATCTGTCTTTACATAATCCTTCCAGTGTTGACCCTGACTATATGAAAGACCATAAAAATATTTTTAAGTTCCTACTATATTTCAGACAGTATACTAAATACTGGAAATGCAAAGTCAAAAATGAAGTAGGACCCAATGTCAAGTAACTTAAATACTAATAGGAGAAAATACATGCTTTGTTTAGTGAAGGTATTATTTTGTCTGAGGAGTTACAGGGATTGTGTGTGGAGACATAGGGAATTCCATTGTCAAGTCTCTTTCCAAAAGTGATGTAGTATTGATATGATTTCTATGACAAAAGTAAGAGGGGGGAAGAAGGAGAGGAGTAGCCATGCAGGTGGCAGACATAAGAGATGCCTAGGATAGATGATACATATAGTCTCATCTGGGTCAGATAGATGGAGTTTTTTAAGCAACTTTGCCCTCTTTCAAATCAAGCTCAATCCTGGTACACATTCAAAAGTGAGGGGATCAACTGACACTTTTTTTTAAAATTATGTAAAGTATTATTGCTGAACTGTTTTAATTTGCATTCGGCAAGTCAATTTTTCTACATGGATTCTAATGATTTATATTTCTACATTTCCAAGTTCTTTGTATATATTGGCCACTTTTCCTGAGGAAATTGATTTTCTTCTTTAGGTTCGTATCAATTCCTTAAAATATTTGGATATTAGACTTATATCAGAGAAGCTTAAAATATTGTTTTCTTTAATTGGCCCTTTTAAAATTATAATACATTCATTTGTCTTTGTGAAAAATATTTCAGTTTATGTAATTGAATCTATGTTGTTTCATAAATTTCTTTACTGTTATCATAAATTTTCAGCAAAATGTTGAAGAGATTAAGAAATTTTTTTACAGTTTTGTATTATTTTGGACTTTCCCCTCTTTTTGTGGGTATGTGTGTCTCTTAGTTATCTACAAAATGATTTGTTTTGTTTTATTGACCTTAGCCAGGTCCCCAATTTGTTCCCTTAAAAAGCTGTGAAAGATGGTGAATTTCAGTAAACTTAACTAATGTGTTTTCTTAAAATAAATTATCTTCTTTTTATTTTACATAGATATTCTTTCTTCTTTTTTCTCCTCCTCCTTCTTCTTCTCCTCCTTCTCCCCTCTTCCCTCCTCCTCCTTGTCCTCCTCATCCTCGTCCTCCTTGTCCTCGTCCTCGTCCTCGTCCTTCTTCTTCTTCTTCTTCTTCTTCTTCTTCTTCTTCTTCTTCTTCTTCTTCTTCACCTTCTCCTCCTTCTTTCAAGTATTCTTGATGAAAAGAACAGAGCTGAATAGAAAATTTGACTTTCAGACACAAGAATCAAAAGAAGCATGAAAAGATAAACAGAAAAGAGAAATCATAAGGGAGTTACTAAAGTTGAACTGTTTACATTCCTACATGGAAAGATAATATTTATAACTCTTGAGACTTTTCTCAGTACTAGGGCAGTTGAAGGGATTATATACATATAGACAGAGAGCAGAGGGTGAGTTGAATAGGAAGGGATGATATTCAAAAAATAAAATTAAGGAGACAGGAATGTATTTGGAGAAGAAAGGATAAAATAGAATGGGGCAAATTATCTCTTTCATAAAAGAGGGATGAAAAAACTTTTCAATGGAAAGGAAGAGAGGGGAGGTGAGAGGGAAAAAGTGAATTTTACTCTCATCACATTTGTCTTAAAGAGGGAATAACATTCACCTTGAATTCACTATGAAATTTTATTTTACACTACAGAAAAGTAGGGGAGAAAGAGGGGATGTGATATTCATTCACAACAGGGCCCCATGCAGTGATTGAATGGAATAAGGCATACCTTTCCTTTCTTCTCCTTTTTACCCAATATCCCTAAGAAATGAGGTTTGGGTTTTGTCTTTGCTTCATTGTTCCTTTTCAATTGTAAGAACAGGTGGTAGAATCCTTATTAGACCAGAAATAAAGACATGGCTACCTTAGAGCTAGGATGACATTACAGCTGTGTAGCCAGTTAGCCCAACAGAGAAATTCTGAGACCTCCTCTAAAGGGGGTTTTGGACTTGTGAATTAGTGAGATTGTGTTATATAGGAACTGAACTGAGGTACTACTATTCAAGAAGATTTATAAATCAATTCTTAGGTAAATGTGTTTATAATTCATATATATTTGAACAATATATTCTTTAGCAAAAGTAAAACAAAAGTGAATCAGTAAGGGAGTTTTATCAGCTCTTAGTTTGAGCATGAGAAAGTGAGAAAAAGGAACTTGTTCAAGTACCAAATGAGTCTTAGTCCCTGATGTCCAATTTCAGTACATTCTCAAGATTAACATCAAATACTTCTTAACATTTTCCTCTTCACTCCATCAAGATTCTTCTAATCACTGTGTTTGAAGACTTTGTGGGTATTCTTAGGTCCATTTCATTTGAAATCACCTTTGACCACCTTTTCCTTGACCTCAGTTGTTTGTGCACATTTACCTATGGTCTTTTTCAATGCCTTACATAGTCTGTTGCAGTCCATATGTAACTTAAAAGTCAGGGATTTGGAACAAAGGATTGAGTTATCCTTTTTCTTCAAGATGAGATAATAATCTATATTTGCCATTTCACATACAGTCTTCTGATCTAATAGACATCTGAAAATGATCAATTTATTAGGTGTTCATTTAAAACAAAAAAAATTAAATGTAAACAAGGGATTGAAGTGGATCATAATAAATGGAAGGGGTTACATTTAAAGATTATTTTTAATTTTTCTCCTCAGATTCATTTCCATAAAAACACAAACAGACCAACTCTCCTGAGAGAAAATGCATGTGTGTGTGTGCGCGCGCGCGCGTGTGCATGGGTGTGTGTGTGTGTGTGTGTGTGTGTGTGTGTGTGTGGTGATGGGAATGGGAGATGCTGGTTTAAATCCAATCAGTCTTGGTAGGATTTTTTTTGACATAACTATCCTTAAAAGGATTCTGAAAAGATGCAATATACATCCACACATGTGCTCAGATGATATCTTATATGCCATCTATCTAATGAAGCAGAGATGGTACAATTTTCGTTTTAAATGAAATGTCAAAACACGTTTTTAATAATTTCATCATTGGTCGAGTAACAGAGAATTATTTAAGTAACCTGGGTGCCGTTTTGAAGTCCAGGGCTTACTAGATTCATGGTCTTAGATAATCATTTAATTTTAATAAGCTTCAGTTTTCTTATATGTAAAATGAGACTTTTGAACTATGTGATTCCAAAGATCCCTTTCGCCTCTCTATTATGATTCTGTGAACCAAGGAACATTCCACAACAGTCCTAGTCTTTTGAGGTTGAGGATATTATTATTGCTGTTTTCAAAGAGGACCAATGAAATTATGATTTTATGGCAAAATAGTGGATGATGGGTAATGTCTTGACCTGCAGATAAACTGGATTTAAGTGAGGCACAGTTGCACAAAGTTGGTTCCCCCACTCTCTCTTCAAGAGTGATTGAAGGTCAGTGGCAAAGCAAAACTTGGAATGACTGATGACAGCCCAGGATGAAATGGAGGACCTTGGCATTTTCAATGTCTGACCAACCTCTAAACTTTCCAGTGCATTTGCTTCAATCCCCTTCATGTCAATCGCAATAAATTGTTTTTGTCTACCCATTCTACTAGGGGAAGTCTTCACATAGTTGGGGGATCTTACATGATGATATGGGAAAGAATATATCTTGGGCTTATAATTCAAGAAAGCTGCCTTCCAAATGCAATGGATAGCCATGAGTATTTCATATTGCAAGGTAATTAGAAAGAATAAAATGATAGCAAAGGAGAATGAATAAAAATAAGGGGAAAAGTAGATTAATTAAAATAAACTCTATCCGAATTGATTGGAATTCAACATTTGTTAATGAAATAAAAATGTTTTAAAGTAAATTTGTATATTTTTCTTTGTTGCCTATTCTCCTGTATTGCTCATTCTCTTTCAGGAATAGTAACTGGCTTTTTGTCATGAAACAACATTATCTATGAAAAACTAACTTGAGATCACACAAAACTCAGTGGAGACTTGCATGCTGGAGACAAGTAGGTTGCCACTGTCAAAACCACTGTTATATAGAAGAAGCCAAGTAAGGATTCAGTAAAGACATGCTGGAGCAGATCTTTTTTCTTATTCTTCTTCCATGAGCAAAAGGAAAATAACACATGGCAAGGGCAAGGATGGTCAATAAAAATCCATCACTCATCATTGGAATATATAAGAATTCAGGACAATGGATAAAAATCTTAATGAGAGTTACATGGAATGGAGAAGTATAGATGAATTGTTATCTATATTAAAAGGGCAAATTGTGTGAATCAATGAAAAGTGTTTATTAAAAATTATCTACATGTCAGACACTGTGCTAGGCACTGTGGGTAAAAGTACAAAGAATGAAAATAATTCTTACTCCTTAGTGAACTTACTTTCTGATGAATTAGGTTGTGTGGTGTAAATAATAGAATTCTGGACAGTGGATCAGGAACACCTGACTTCAATCTGCTTTCCACACATACTAACTGAGAAGCTCCAGACTTTTCTCATCCCTTTCCTGTCCATGCTAGCAGCCCATGAATTCAATGAGTATTTCAGTAAAGATTTGTTAATCACCTATAGGTGCTATGCTAGGAAGAAAGATAATAAGAAACCTAGGTCAATGGAAGAATTCAAATCTTCCCTTAGATTCTGACTAGCTGTTCATCCTCAGGGAAATCAAAGAAATTTTCTCAGTCTCAATTTGTCATATTTAAAATTGGGATGACAACAATGCCACCTATCTTATAGGGTTGTTATGAGAACTGAAATGAAATAATATGTGAAACATTTTGTACACCTTATAGTACACATATATACTAGTTGCTATGATTTCATGACCTTAAGTAAGTCACTTCAATTCTTATTCTCAGTTCCCTTTTCTGTAAAATGAAGGAGTTGGACTCAGTGGCCTATAAGCTTCCTTTCAGCTCTAAATCTATGAACTGGCAGGTATTTGGACATAGAGCTCATTGAAAACACACTGTCTGTGTAACTGTTAAAAATTCAAAGTACATGAATTGTCATGCCTTCTTTCTAAATTGCTGATTTCCCACTCAAACTGTCTTTGAGAATAGCTATATGTTATTTGGCCAAAAACTAGAGGACTTAAAACTCATTTATATGCTTTTATCTGAAATGACTGGTTGTGAAAGCTTTTTTGGTGGCTGTAAAACAATGCAATACTATGGGACAGGGTTCTTGTTTTAAACTACATTCTTCAGATGCCTGGTCATGAGGGAGATGCTCAGTTGCATGTGATTTAATGTGTTTCCATTTTAATTAGAGATCAAAATGCAAAACTCAGCCCTCTCATTCTCTACATTTGCATCTTACCCTTGAGAAGGTTATAACATTGATATTCAAGAAGTATTCTCTGGTATCAGTTCTGTCTGCGACTCTGTTAGATGGAGTAAAGAAATGAACCTAGTGGGTCTGGATTATTTAATGTTCAACAAACCCCAATCTATATAAAAAAATTGAGGCAATCATCCATATAGTTCATGGAGATATGGAGAAAAATAATAGTTATAGTAATTTTACTTTCATCATTTCAAAAATGTTGATCAACTGTGTGTGTGTGTGTGTGTGTGTGTGTGTGTGTTTGCTTTGTAGGGATAAAGGAAGGTGCAGAAATTATGCAGATCACCATCTTGTCAACTATAAACTTCTTAAGAATTTGAAGAACCATGTTTGTCCCTATGTTGACTTCTCCATTTACACTATTCACTGACATAATTTAAATATTCAATGCCCTCACCTCCCCTGCTGATTTTATTGCTTCTGTATGATGGTAGTGTGACACAATTTGACATTTGCATCACACATTAATATTCTTTATTCTCTAATAATACATAAGATATCTCATGATGAAGGCATCCTGACGATTGTTATCCCTATTTTACATAGAATGAAAAGAAGCTCTGTGAGATTAAATTATTTGTCCATGGTCTTCCAGCAAGTAAGTATCAGATAGGGGATTTGATTTTTGGTATTACCTGTCTCCATACTCCTTGCTATTTTTTTTTTCTTCAAGGATGTTGCTTGGAAAGGACTTTAGTCTGAAAGTCAGGAGCCCTGGAAACTAGTCTATTTATTCCCTTAAATATACCTCAAGGAAATAATTTACTCTATGCCTTCTCTTCCTTATCTAAAAATAAATTGGCATTGAATTAGAAATTTGCAAAATTATTCACTCCCTTTGTATCTCTTCCTTAACTATATAATATTTGCATTAAGCTAGATATTTGCTAAAGTTCATGAAAATGGAGAAACCTGGAAACATTCATCTGATTCTAGAGCTGGACAGTAAAAGAGATTCATCAAACAATAAGAATTAACTCTGAGATTTTATTAAGTATTTTAAGAGTGAAGGATTTATAAAAGGGACAGCAGTTGAGCTGTGCTTTGAAGGATCAAGAGGTTAATAATGAAAATTGCAATGATGGGAACCATTCCAGGTAGAAGAATTAGCAAAGAAATAATTATGGTGATAGACAAGGAATGTCTTTGGAGAATAAGCAGAGAAATCTAGAGGAATAAAGTAGGAAAAAAATCATCTAGGGAATACTTAGAGGCAGCATGATCCAATGAAAATTGTGATAAACTTGGATTCCTGAGATTGTAGCTTGAGTACCAGCCCTGGTACTTTCTATGACGGCAATCAAATTAGGATCCTTTTCTGTATTTGTTTTACTAAAAGTGCCTCTGATTGAATAACGTGATTAAAGAAGACTTTCCCATCCATTGATAGTCTTGCCAATTGTGGGAAGCTTGGTTAGGGAAGCTGGTTTGTAGGAGGGTCCCAAGTATCTTTTGTTTTTTTATATTGAGGCACTGGGTCAGAGGGTTACACCCTCTGGCTCTAAAAAGTGTATAAATACACTGAAGGTGAGGTTTTACTTAGGGGCTTAGTTTTTTTTAAGAAGGTTTAGTGCCAGATGAAGATGCTGGGAAGCAACTTTAAGGAGCCCCCCAGCTTTGAAAACTCAGATGTTAGTGCTTCTCTCTTTGGTAACTACGGTCAGACAGCTGTACTTGTCTGTTGAATTATGGTCAGGCAGAGGAAGCTATGTCTCTTGATTACTTTGGTCTAACTGAAGTGTTTCTTTGGCCAGATGAGGACTCTAGGAAGCCTCTAAAGGAGCCCCCTGCCTCCCCCTCAGCTTTGAAAACTCGGATGTCTGTGCTTCCCTCTCTGGTAACTATGGTCAGAGAGTTGGGATCCAACTGTCTGTTGAGTTCAGACAGAGGAAGCCATATCTGTTGATCTTTTAATTTCTTTGTATTTTCTCTGACTCCCCTGAATTACATGAGTGATATATGTGCTTGATTAAAGGAATGATACACATGCTTAATTAAAGTGATTGTTAATCCCTGAAAGTTTCCTTTCATTTTTATGATTGCAGATCTAAGAACCTGTGATAGCAGCCCCCCTGTCTATGGTGGGGTGCTTACTGATACATTTTGTACCTAGTGACCATGGGCAGGTTCCTTAACCTTCTATACTTCAACTTTACAATGATCAGGTAGAATCTAAAAAACACTGACACCTCTTCCGGCTTTAAAAATGACTCTAAATTAGGGGTATTGTGATCCTCAAATGGGATAATGGATATAAAGCAATTTGTAGACCTTATAGCTCTACATAAAAATGAATTTTTTTTTTTGGTTTTATTGTTATCAATTGTTGTTACTACAACTGTTGTTGTTTGCCTACAGTTACTAGGTTTCCAGTCTCCTGGTGATGTCATTTTTTGAACCTTCTACTGCATTCCTGTTGCCTTCAAGTAATATTTATAGATGAAGAAAGGTGTGTGCTTCTAAATATTTAACTGACTTGGAAGTGGTTATATGCACATGCATTCACTTTTAGATTAATTTCCATTATTATTTTATTAAGTCTAGATAATCCATAAAATATTTATGAAGTTTTATTTTGTGTTCTCATTTCTGTGGTGTAAATGCTCATGCTGAAAATATAACAATGGCCTCTTCTATGGCAAAACTAATTAAAATTAGCTAGAGCACTCCACTGTTCCAACTCCTGGCCCCTTTTATAAATAAAGACAGTGTATGGATCAAATGCAATAATGGATGCAAAAGGTACTTTAAAAATTTAAATTATATAAATTAAATTATATATAAATTAAATAACCAGAATTATATAAATTAAATGATATAAATCATGACAGTATAGATTTAGAGCCAGAAACAATAGGCAATTGGGTTTAATCCTTTCATTGCACAGGTAACAAATTGAGCTAGCTCACCCAGGTAATAAGTTTTTAAGGCAAAATTTGAATTCAGATTTTCCTGACCTCAAGTCCAGCACTCTACCCACTGTGCCAAAATGTGAAGAATATTAAAGAGAATAGGGGGAAAATAGGACAGAGGAGTAGAATATAAGTTCTTTTTATAATTTTTGAAAAAGCACTTAGTATAGTACTTCATGCATGAAAAACATTCCTTTCCTTATTGAATTGAACTTATTGGAAAGAGAGGACAAAACATAGGCAGAGTTTATCGATAAAACTTTGAAGTGCTGTATAAATGCTAACCATTAAGGGCAACTAGATGGTACCATGAGTACAGCATTGAACTTGGATAGGAAAACTTAATGTCAAAATCTGTCTTATCCATTTACCAGTTGCATGATGTCAAGGAAATCATTTAACTTCTGCCATCCTCAGTTAACTTCTCTGTAAAATGAGGATATTGATGGTACTCATCTTAAAAATTTATGAGTATCTATTGAGAGAAGATGTGTAAAGTGCGTTGAAAATCTAAAGACAGTCTGTGATTGCTACCTATTATTAATTAGCTCTTACGAAAGTTTTAAAAAGGAAAATGGAATTCAGAACCTTCAGAAACACATACCTTTGTGGTATAGGAAGAGGAATGAAAACAAGTTACATAGGTAAAAGTGTCAGAGAGATTGAAGATAATTGGTAGAAATCAATGGTTTCCAAGAAGGAGATACAGTATTTGCTGCAATATCATAGTCAGGAAAAATTGGAAAAAAAAAGAAATATCCTTGGATTTGGTAATGTTCATGCTGATAATGATAATGAAAAACTGGCATTAAAAAGATGTTACTGTTGCCCTTTGAGAAAAGCTTTTGTCAGTACAAAAATTTTATGATATATGGACTCCTTAGGAATAAACCTTAGATTTTCCAATTTCATATTTTTAGTTTTTTCTGCTTTTCATTAAACAATACATACCTCACATTCATTCAACTTTTGGGTTTGGAGTCAATTTTGCTTGGAGTTATTTCCCAGAAATAGTCAAAGAATGCAATTGCAAAGGAAAGAACACCAAGTTGGAGAATACTTTGTAACTGCCCAGGTAACCGTTTTTCCCTGCACACAGAGAACTAGAGAGCTCCATTTACATTCATCAGGCATTGTCTAGCCATACAATTGCATAAAAGTAAATAAAATCAATTTCCATGCATGATTCTAGACCATCTTTCCCTATTGGTATCAAAGTTAGAAATATTCTTTCCTGAAAAATAGGCTTATATCCTCCAAAAAAGAGAAGATGACATGCCTATTTGTAAAGTATCGCCACTTGAGGATTTTTTCCCTTTTATTTCTATTGTACATCCTTGCTTCCCTTTAGTAATCAGACCATCCTTGGTTGAATTGTTCAAGGTGTTTATTCTCTAACCTTCAAATATTCTATAATCATGTCCTGCTGAAATAGAATAGAAAAGATCCCTGGAACTTGAATGTTACTCTGAACTGCACTTGTTCTAATACCACCCTCTGAATACTTGAGAAATGCTTCAGACAATTTTTATTTCCTTTTAACCCATTGCCCTTCTTTCTGGGCAAGATTTTTTTTCTATTTGCTAAGTTGTTTCCTACCTGATCTTCTGCCTCCCATGGAGACCAAGCTGCTCTGAGTTCTCCATATGCCAATGAGCAAGTATGGTAGGCTTTAACAAATCCATTACTTGGGAATGGAAAAAGAGAACAACTTCCCTGAGACCAAATGGAAAAGATGGCAACACAGCGTGAGAGTGAGATAAAATCACAGTTGTGAGTCCCAGGTTGCACAGTGGAGAGAGCAGTAGGCATGGAGCCAGGAAAACCTGAGTTTAAATTTGACCTCAAACACTTATTACTAGGCATGTCACTTAACAACTCTGGCTAACTCAGTGTCTTCAAATGTAAAAAGGCGATAGTGATGATGATAATGATTTTAATGATAATAGTAGTATAAAATGCTTAGCACAATACCTGACACATAGTAGGTGCTTAATAGATTCTTATGTCCTTGATTTGTGCAAGGTACTTTGGCAGTTACTACATACTTAACTGCCACATGGAGTTGTCAATAATAGTGTGAGATAAGACAGTGTTTTCTAAGTCTTAAATCAGAATAGAAAAGTTTTATTTTTACATGTCTTATCTTCATATTAGAGTGTAAGCTCCTGGTTGGCAGGGACTGTGTTATAATTTAATTTTAAATTGCCAGTAACTGGCAAAGTACCTTGTAGAGAAGGGTATGGAGAAAAAGGCATAGGAAACTCACAAGAGCTGATCAGAATGAGAAAACAAAAAGAGATAGGACAAAAAGAGCATGCTTGTGTGTATGTATGTATAATATATGCATATATACATGTATATGTATGTATGTATGTATGTATTTATGCATATGTTGTGTTTTTTTCCTTCATGGATATTGAAATATTAACAAGGGAATGTGTCAAAGTGGGTCAGATTAGGAGTGCAGGCAAAGAGATTCAACAGAAAAGGATGGGAACCATGAGAGAAAAGAGGGTGGATTTTGAAGAAATGCTGAAGCATATTTTGAAGGTTAGGATGGGAAATTTTGCGACTGGTTTCTATCTCATTGTGAAGAATAATCTTTTAATTCTTTACTTTTCTCTTTAAAATCTGCATATCTCTATCTATCTCTTCTACAAATCCTGCTGATTTCTCAGGAAATTTTAAGCTATGTGTTTATAGCTTCCAATTTCTTAGTTGCATTTTTTTTTCAAAACCCTGTTCTTACCTTAAGAAAGATCCATGAGTTTTTTCTTCCCAGAACTGGATCCCCTACCAGATTCAAGTCAGAACTTGTCCATGAAAACTAAAACTAAATGGAACCTGGTAAGTAGTATAGAGATGGGAATTGCAACCAATATTTTACCGTTGTAGCGAAGAACCTTCTTCTACAAGAGGTGATTGTCTTCTTGGTCAGAATTTGCAGTCTTTGATAATTGCCTGAACACTGAGAGTTTGTGGTGCCTGTCCAAGGACAGGGCTGTGTATCAGAGCAAGGCCTTGGACTTTGTTTTTTCTTGCTCTTTGGCCAGTGCCCTCTTTATTATGCCACACTGTCTCTCATGTCTCTAGGAAGAAAATTAATAAAACGACGATCAGGATAGGTCTGTTAAAAATGTCATATACTCATCATTGTTTTATTCTTATAGACAGGAATCAAAGCTTATATAGAGCAAAAAAAAGTATCCAAAATTGATAAGATTTTAAGCTTTTTAAAAATGGAGTGAAAGTAATCAATCTATGTGAAAGATGTTAATATACTCAAGCAATTAGACATATAAGATTTCCTGGTATTGTAGAAAAGGATGAAACTAGAACTTTGGTTCTAGGATTCAAGTCCTAAATCTACTGTTAACTAATGGTAAACATGAGACTCTCAGGCTCTTCATTTGGAAAATGAGTTACAATGATACATGCCTCATAGGTTCTTGACAAGCAACCAGGCAGATAAATTAGGCTATTTCAAAATGCAGTGGACTGTATTTTGCCCATTTAGCATCTGTCTGTATTTCTTTACCTGTTAAATGGGAATATTAATAATACCTATCTTCAAGGGTTGTGAGGATCAACTAAGGTATTTGTAAAGGATTTTGCACAGTGCTTGGCAAATAATAGATGTAGCACATAATATTAGCCATTATTAAATAAACTGAGAAGAATTGTTAATGTTATACTTAAGTTTCTTACAACAATCCTGATGAATTGAATATTAAATGAAAGTTTTCATAGTACATAAAAGTAGTAGAAAGAAGGTCATGTAACTCACTTGACAATTGAGCTAGAGTTAGATACTTGTTTCCACCCTTGGCTCTCTAAAATAGTTAAGGATCAGTAGATTGCTTTTGAGATAGCCTCTAGGGATCATTCCAAAATGTGAGTTCTTTATAGACTGTTGGGCTTTCTTTTCCATTATCATTACTTAGTTGACTTTTGAAGGCTTTTCTGTCTCCAATCCTTTCACTTTAAAGGAAAAAGTACCTTTTGGAAGGTTAAACATATTAAGTCTTAGCATTTTACATTATTCTTGTAAGTTCGTAGTTTAGCAGGAATCAGTCAACTATGAACCAAGGGCAAGAATGAGGCATTTTATCACCTTTTAGGTGAAGTAGAAAGGGAGAAGGATTATTGAGAGACGATAATGATCTTTCACTGGTGTTTTACCACACTTTATCATTGGTTTTGAGTCAGAAGACCTGTGTTGTAAGCTAGATTTCTTAGGGATGATACCTCCTCTCTCTATGCCTCAGTTTCATCATCTGTAAAAATGAATAAAGCAGACATGATGATGCAATATATCTTCCTATTCTAGATAATATAATTTCCCTTTTAGTAATCCATTTTTATAAGCAAATTATCATGTATGTTGTCCTCCCAAGGACCACTTCAAGATACTATCAGAACCGAACTTTTGATTACATTTATATAGAGGAACTCACAGATGAGAAAAGTCCCTCAACTAATTGCAGTCACGATCTTCACAGCAATTGATAGTCTCAGAGACTCACTGAGAGGTTATTGGTCTTACCAAGCAATTACTCAACTAGTAGGTAACAGAGAAAATACATCAATTTTTATTCTAAGTTCTTGTTTCCAAGGATAGCTCTCCATCACTCATCCCAAGTTGTCTTTCTTGTGCTTAAGAAGGTGAACTAACTTTACAGAGAAAAGATTGGATAAAAAAGAATGGCACATTATTTTAATATATTTAATATTTAGCATCTGTCTGTATTTCTTTACCTGTTAAATGGGAATATTAATAATACCTATCTTCAAGGGTTGTGAGGATCAACTAAGGTATTTGTAAAGGTTTTTACAATATGTTATAAGCAATGATAAATATGGATATTTCTAAAGAACATAGAAAATGTGTGAAGTGAGATCAAATGACGCATGCAAGAACATAATATACATAGTGACTAAGACAATGTAAATTCAAACAACAATAACAATGACAATGTTGTGCAATTTTAATGACCCTGCCTGGTTCTTGAGAAGACTGGACAAACTAGGTCTCCTTCCCTTCATTGCAGAGGTGAGAATAATGCTTGTAAAACATTGCATATACTGCTGGTCATAGTGGATATATTTATTGATTTTGGATGAATTGCTTTTAATTTTATTTTAAACTTAAAGATGTTTAAGGTGGAATGGATTAGTAACCAGGGTAAAGTGAAGGGATATATTGGGCAATGAATATCATTTTTTTTAAGACAGCAATTAGAAAAATAAAGGATGGGTCAAGCAACCTCTAGACAAAATTGTGAAGTTGAAAAGTCTCATCCTTATCTACTCTTTTTTTACTCCAAAGCAATTTCCATCTCCCCCAAAGAGGCTATATATCCTTGTTTTACCCAGTAGCCATAGGTGGCTTGACAGGATGACTCATCACAGTCTTCAAAGTAAGATGATTTTCTCAGTCTACTCTTTTAAAGTCACATATAACTAACTAGTATGAGTTTTCTTGAAACTATTTAACAATAGCATGCAATATTCTTTTTTAAAAAGAATTTTCAGTTCCAAAATTCTCTCTCTTCAACCTCTTTTCCTTCCATTGAGAAGGCAAGAAAAATAAAATCAATTTTTCATAGGAAGTTGAGCAAAACATATTTCCATGTTTAGATGATCATTTTCACAAAATCATAAAACCTACTGTTTTCCTTGTTTTACTTCACTATACTATTGTACAAATTACTTTCTCCTCCTTGTCATCATTACTATACATATATAGTACTTAATCTGTGCCATGCACAACACTGAAACACTTTACAATTATTATCCAATTTAACCCTTCTCCTCTTCTTCCTAATTTTAATTATTCTCTTACTCCTATTTCTTTTTAAGTCACTTCACTTCTCTCTCTCTTGAGATTTTTTTCCATCTCTGTGAATCTATCACCTTCAATTTGTTCCTTTTTATTTCTTACATGTTAAATCTTTCTCCTTCCACTTCTCAAGTCATTCCAAATTTCCTCTGCTCAAGTTCAACATTTGTCTTCTTCCATAATTCCCCATAGAAAATTTCATAATTATTTCACTTTCAAATTCACCTTAAATCTCTCCTTGACTATTTCTCCAACTCATCAAAACTCAGAAGCAGTCATATATCATATAATTCCCATTAATATGAGAGCTAAAGTATTATCCCTCTCTGGTTATTACATTTATTTAAATTAAAAAAAAAAGCAGACACTTTGAATTAAAAAGAGAAACACACTGTTAATGAATAAAAAGTTATCATCAAATCCAAAAAGGCCTGGATTCAAATTGTGCCTCCAGTATTTAATGGCTGTGTGTCCTTAGGGAATTCACTTAATTACTCTCAACTTCAGTTTACTCATGAGTAAAACAGGAAAAATTGCACACACTTAAAGATGTTATCATTTATAACCAAATAACATAACATATATAAAGTGTTTTGCAAATATACAAGCAGTATTTATCTATGATAATAATTTTCATATTTAATGACATATCATATCTAGACCCTAGCTCTGTTCCTAAAGCTGTATCAATCACATATGTCAAGACAGATGAATCTAACTGTGTGCATTTCAGACACCAATGTAAGCAGATGGGGGAGCTATTTGGGGAAAGGAGAGATTTTCTGAATTCTCTCATTTTACAGTACTCAAATAGACATCTAGTCCCATCTATACATAGTAAAGAAATTGAGTTGCAGTTATTGTTTATGGCCATTCCAATTTCCCTCTGACAATTGGCATTATGATTCCTTGATAGGTTTCTATGCCAGGGGAGATGGCATGCAGGCATATCATTTCAGAGTGAGATATGCACTTGCCATTTTTCCCTAAGAAGCTGCTATAAAGCACTGCATAATCACTGCCTACTGATGATTTACATTCTGATATCTCGTGTGGGAACATTCCCTGGAAGACAACTCATTTTTCTTCCCCTGCAAAGGGACGCGCTGACTTGCACTTTGGCCAGGGGCAATGTACTTGGCTTTTGCTGTGATATCTTCCTAAGTAGGCCATCAACACATGCCTTGCCTGGTGTAGATAAATGTTCATCAAGAAAACAGCATAATTATATCATTTCTCTTCCTTCTGTGAGCAAGGAACAGTATGGGAGGGACAGTGTGGTGTCCCAGAATGGGCAAACCATGGTTTTGATTCAATCTGGGTTTTGTTTTTTACTTATTCTTGAATGAATTTGAGTAGGACCTTTCCTCTTCGTAAGTCTCAATTTGCTCATGTATCAGATGTGTGGGAGTGCGTACTAAACGAACTGATTCCTCGGAGACTCATCAGAGGTTCTGCTCATATCTAAAAATTAATGGATGCTATCTATACTCAATTTACAACTTTTTTCATATATCATAGAGTAGAGCAAGCACTGACTTGTGGGGAAGTTGAGTTCAGTCCCATAATTTTAGAGATGAGGAAATGGAGACACCGAGAAGATAAACAACTTTCTCAAGGTCATATAGACAATAAATATCTGATGCAGGATTTAAATTCCCATCTTCCAGATACCCAGTTTGTCACTTCAAAAACAAGGTTACCTGCAGGCATTTCTACCAATAGACCCTGTTTACAGGACATACCAATGCCAATGAGAGATTGAGTCAGCATCAGATGTAATTGTCACAGATTTATTTGATGTATCTAAGCCACAGGCTTGACGGGTACTGATTAATAAGTAAGCTACCCAGTAGGCATAAGAGAATTAGTGAACCCCATGAAAGGCAGTAAAGCGTAGTGGGAAGATCACTAGATATTGGGTCAGAAAACCTAGGCTTCATTCTTTCCTTTACATTGATATTGTCAATGATACTCACATTTTATTAAAAATAGTTTAAGTTTGTGATTATGCAGTAGGAGAGAATGCCTACTTTATAGAGAGCATGATCTTGGACCGTTTCCCACTTCTGACAAATACTGGTGATGTGAACCCAGGCAAAAAATTTAACATAACAATTTCTTCATGTTCATTCGTTTCAGTCATGTCTGACTCTTTGTGATCCCATTTGGGATTTTCTTGGCAGAGATACTGGAGTGGTTTGCCATACTTTTCTCAACTCATTTTTACAGATGGGGAAATCTGAGGCAAATATGGTCAAGTGACTAGCTCAAGATCTCACAGCTAGTAAGTGTCTGAAGCCAAATTTGAAATCAGGAAGATGAGGAGTCTTCCTGACTCTAGTTTTGGTACTCTACCCATTGCACCACCTTACTGCCCAACATCACAGTGCCCAATACAACCCTTCAAATATTGGTTGAATGAGCTTCCTTACTGGGAACTTCTTACTTCAATGAAACCACAGGTACTGGTGATATGTAGACATAAAGACAGAAGAGTAGAAAAGAGGGAAGAGAAGGAAAAGGAATAAAGAATCTCTTAATTAAGAAATCTAAAAGTATCTTCTTCATCTTCAACTTTCTTAAAGTGTTTCTCTGAAACACTGATGTTGTTGACCACCTTTTTTTGGAGACTATTTTCTGTCTTTTTTTGACTGTTGTCTCTGGTTCTTCCTCCTGCTTCTCTGACTATACTTTATCAGTCCCCTTTATCCATATCATGCCCATGGACTGTGAATATCTTCTAAAGTTCTCTCCTGGGCCTTATGATCCTTTCTATTCTAATTCACTTGGTGATCTCATTATTTATTATACATTCAATTATCTTTTCTATGTTTATCATTCCCTGATCTATATGATCAGTCAATAAAATCAATCAAACTTTATCAACCACCTACTACTGGCAGTTAGGTGACTTAGTACATAGAACACTGAGCCTAAAGTCAGGAAGACTTGAGTTCAAATCTGACCTCAGACACTTACTAGCTATGTGACTTAGGTAAGTCACTTAACATTTTGTTAAGGAAGAAATAGCAAATAACTCTAGTAACTCTACCAAGAAAAACGCATAAAAAGAATTGGCATCCTATGATCACAGGGGTCATGAAGAGTTGGCCACGACTAAATAACTGAATAACAACATTTTCAAGGCACTATGCCAAGTAATAAAAATGCAAAAAAGGTGAAAGACGGCCCCTCATTTCAGGGAGTTTTTACTTTAATGAGGGAGACAACATGCAAATAACTGCACAAACATGCTTTATGCAGGATAAATGTGAAATAATCAATACAACGTAGGCAATAGAATTAAAGAGGTTCTGCATAGGATTTCTGTAGAAGGCAATATTTTGGCTGGACATTGAGGGAAATCAGAGAAACCAAAAGATAGAAATGAAGAAGGTGAACATTCCAGCCATGATAGAAAAAAAAATGCTTGAAATTGGAGGGGGGGTGTTTCTTGTTTGTGGAACAGCAAAGAGGCCACTATCACTATATTGTAGGATACATCTGTAGGCTCTCTTCTGATCTTGAGTCCAATATCACTAACTTACTTTTGATCATTTTGAACTGGATGTTCCATAGGTATCTGAAACTCAGCATATACAAAATCGAATTAATTATCTCATAATCATCCCTACTCCCAAACTTCCGTATTACTTTCTAGGGGACTATTGTTCTCTCAGTCACTCAAGTTTGCCAATTTCAGTGTCATCTTTGCCTTCTCACTTTCAACCACTAACTACATATCAAAACATTGCCAAATATTGTAATTTCATTCTCTACGATATCTCATACCTATGTACTATTGCTCACACAGTTGCCTTCATGATTCAGAGCCTTAATTGCTTGTCACATAGACTATTGCCATAGCTTTCTAATTGTTCATTTTGTTTAAAGTCTCTCCCCATTCCAATTTATCTTTCACTTTCCTGCCACAGTGATTTTCATAGATGTAGGTTTACCAGTGCCAATCCTACCTCTCATACACAATTCATTAAAATCCAACACTTCCTACTTGCCTCTAAGATAAAATATAAAATTATGGCTTTTTCCATTTAAATATTTTTAACCTTGACTGTCAGGAGACTGGAAACCAAGAGAGGTACGCATCTTCTCTTTCATCTTCCCACATCCTTGATGTGTACAGAACAAATACATGCTACTTGACAGATATAGTTTATACAGAATATGTTACCAACTCCGTTTCTCCCTGTGAGATGGAGAACCACTGGGGTTTTCTTTCTGCTTTGTGTCTATTTCTTCTGCACCACTGACACTGTAATCTATCTATTAACATAGCCTAAGGGAAGTAAGTCTCATCATCCCCCCTGGGACTGCATCTTTGGACTTTCAGTCTTTCCTTTCTCTCTGAAACTAAGCTTCCTTTTTAATGTGTTGTTTTGCCCAATTATACTGTGATTTTCTTAAGGGTAAGGACCTTTTTCTATCCCCATGACTTAGCAAAGTACTTGATACCCTTGCTGAATAAATGAATTTATGATTTATTCATTAGTTTACAGAATAACCACTATCTTCCTTTCCAACCTTCTTACATTTTATATTTCACTTTGCTCTCTAGCCAATATTAAAAGCCTATTGCTCCTCCTTGCATGAGATACTACACCTCTCACTTCTGAACCTTTGCACTGAATATTCCCTACACTTGAAATATACTCCTTCACAATCTCTAACTCTTAAAGTCACTGTTTTCCTTTAAGACTCAACTGAAGTACGATATAATACATGAGATCTTTCATAGTTCTTGTAACTTTTGATACCATGCTGTCTAACCATCTCAAGTTACCTTCAATTTGCACTGGATCCACTTAACATACTCTGATTTGGGCATGTTTCATAACCCTATCACAAGGAAAGCTCCAGAAAGGTAGGGGCTACTGTTTCTTTTTTCCTTACATCATTAGCCATAATTTCAGTGCCTGAAACATAATAACTAATATATAAATACTTATTGATTTTGAAAAAAAGAAATGAACATTGGTAGCTTTTCAGTATCTTATGAGGACTCAATATCACCATATTAGTTTGTTTGGAAATTATCATAGAATTAAAATTTTATAACAGAGAAAGACATTGACAGTTATCTTGTGCAATTATGTTTATAGATAAAGCATGTGAGATCTAAAGATGGGAGGTTTCTAGTCCAAATCCATACAGCTACTGAAGTGGCAGAGCTAGTACATGGAACCACATCCTTTGCCTTTAAATTCAACAGCTTTTATTCTCTCACTAAAGTCTGTTAAATATTCAATCACTCAACAGACATTTATCAAGTTTCTGTTATGTCAGGGCATTTATTAGTTACTGAGCATACAAAGGAAAAAACAATGAAACAATCCTTCCCCTCAAGGAGAAAAATATCATAGAAGTTTACATGTGTATGTATATGTATGTGTGCATGCACACATCTATGTTACCTTGTTTTATAAATAAAATCTTAACTTAATTTTCATGAATATGTATACTCTATACTTTATTTATGTCTATATCTATCTGTCTATCTATCTATCTATCTATCTATCTATCTATCTATCTATCTATCATCTATCTACCTATCTATATCTAGCAAGATGTGTATGTGTGTGTGTGTGTATGTATATAAAGTACAGGGTAAAGGAAGGGACAATATTCAAGAAAATGCTTTATACTTGATCTGGATACTGAAGAAAAAGAATATAAATTAAATAGGTACCTCTTTAGGGAATATTAATAAAATAATAATAATGAGTTAGTATTTCTGAGATACAAAGACATTAGAACAAAAAAAATATTGAATAGTAAAACAAGTGCCACTGGTAGGTAAGTAAAACAACTTGCCAAGGGCAGATAGATAGTAATGAAAGGATAAATGCTTTTCGAAAGCTCTATTAATAGAAGTCTATATGTGCATAAAAAAAAAAAAAACTGGTAGATCTTTTTAAGAATGACGGGATGGAGTTAGAATTGGGAAGTGGAAAATAATATTGGTAAGACAGAATTAGGATGTGCTTAACAGGGCAAGTTGAAATTGTGGAAAGTTGAATTGTGGAAATTTGTGGGCAAAGGAAAGTTGACTATGTACAGGAAAATTAGCATTCTCAAGAAGCTAATAAAAATAACTTTCTATTTATCTCCCATCTGCCCCAATCTCTCCAATCACCTTTATAAAACCTCAGATATGGTGGAAAAAGAAATCGATAGCTTTAAAAAAT
This sequence comes from Bettongia penicillata ogilbyi, assembly GCA_023548195.1. NCBI lineage: Eukaryota > Metazoa > Chordata > Mammalia > Diprotodontia > Potoroidae > Bettongia > Bettongia penicillata. The sequence goes on from JAJHZJ010000257.1 coordinate 2,274,021, forward strand.
TGCCTATGTATTTATGTTGAAAAACTATGCTTAACAGGATTTCCTGAATAATGAAGATAATATCTTCTTTCTATAAAATTATTTAGACAATTACTTCTATTCCCAGTTTAGGAAATGAACCCAATGAGAAAACAATGATAGTTTAAAATATTTCTATAACTCACAAAGTGGCACCCAAAAAGGGAGAAGTTTTTATAACTCAGAGAAAAAAAATTATCCTCTGTTGAAATTTTAACTTATGTTTATAATGGCTAAAGAAGATCTGACGTCAGGTTCCTCCTCTGACATATATTAGTTATAGGACCCTTATCAAATTTTTTGACCTTTTAGCATTCTGGGAAACTGAGACTGTATGTTGCAGAAAATATGCTTATTTCCATTAGTATTGGGAGTTTCCTTTTATCACTGAAATTCTACAGCTAGACCTATATATAATTCCTTTATGGTTCAAAAAATTTAGAGTTATTACTTAAATTAGATTTCATGTATTTCCTGTCAAGCAGGGATAATATTATACCTCTTATTTGATAAAGATAGAAACGGAGACACAAGAGAGGTCATGCAGAGATGCAATCATACTGAGACTTTTTCGGTGCCATTGCTAACACTTGCGGAAACATGGGCCCAAACTGGAAGTTCTCTTCACTCTTTGAATATCATAGATGGAAAGAGATACATTAAGATAAAATTAGAAGAGTTGGGTCCCTAGGCTTCTTATCAATGAGACATCAATTTCTTGCCCAACGTAGGCCCATAATGCTGCATTTTATGCCTTTCCACTACTCTACCACCTCCCTCCCCTTCTCCCTTTCCCTCTAATTCTTGGAGGCAAAAATAATCTAATTAATTTTATCATTCAATTGCTCCATGTTATTCATTCATTATTCCTATGAGGTCCCTTACAAAAACTATTACCTGATGATGTATCTCCTAGTGAATTCTATCTTTCCTTATTAGAATGTAGGCTCTCTGAGAACAGTGATTCTTTCTTTAATGTATGCTTCTCTGGTATTTAGTATGATTCCTGCAGAGAGTAAGTACATAGCAAGTATTATGCTTCCCTCCCTTTCCCTCTCCTTCCTTTCCTTCTTTCCTCCCTTCCTCAATTTCTACCTTCCTTTTTGACTTATATCAACAATAAAGATACTATAAGTCAATGTTAGTATATAATGCACATAGGGTCTCTGTCGTAGTTGGACTATCTGTTTTCATCATGCTAGTCAACAACATATAAAGATATATTATTTGATATTCAAAAGCTAAAAAAGTAAATCAATTATTATCCTGATTCTGGCCACTTAGAAATTATTAGCACCTGGAAAAATTAAGAGAGCCATGGCAGAAAGTACCCATGCCATCTGAACATATCTGAAAGAAAGTGCCTATGCCAGAACATTTCACTAGACTCACTAGAGATTCAAGGCTTTTATTTTTTGGGGGAAGGTCATTTTTAAAGCTAAGGAATCTGAGGCACATGGAACTGAAGTGGCTTTTCCAAGGTCAAACAACTATTTAGTATCAGAAGAGAGGTTTAAATAGAGACTGTTTGACTCTAGGATTGGTATACTTCCCATTGTGCCATACTACTTTCCCCACATCTCATAGATAATGATCATCACGGAGTCATTAGTCATAATATGTGAAACATTCAGGGAGGACTAACACTCCTGTTGTAAGGGTTTCCTGAGTCCTTTTCAGGGTTACTCACCCACCTTTGGCATACACCTGCCACCCAACTCTCACCTGCACCTCCAAGAACCTGTAGCTTCTTGTGCAGGAAACATCCCCCATTAAAATTTTCTTGGCAGATGAGTTAAACCAGGTTGAGGGTAACCAATAAGCTTTGAACCCATTGGTGAGTCTGGGGTATATTGACCCCAAGCATGTGAAGACTTCCCAGGATGGAATGGGTGAAAGAGGACAATTTGTTTCATTGACCATGAAGGCAACTGAAACAGGTGTGGTGGGGCACTTAGAGCTCAATCAGATGGCAAAGATGCCAAAGTCATCCATTATATCCTAGGCCATTACCAGTGGTCTTGACTATTTCTTCTTTACTGGAATTTGAAGACTCTGGAAGAGAGAGTGAAGCTAAAGATTTTGTGTAACTGCCTCGATTAAATACAATTTATACTCAAGTCAAGACATCACCTCATGATGACATTAGTTCTCTTTGAAATGAAAGGATGGACAACAATGACAGTTACATTGCAATAAGAGTGATTGGAAGTGGACAAGGAGGTGGTCCATTGAAGAGAGTACTGAACCTGACATTGGGAAGACTTGAATTCTAATCTAGCCTCAGCTGTGTGACACTGGACAAGTGGCTTAACCCTTATTTGTCTTTGTTTCCTCGTCTATAAAGTGAAGATAATAATGGCACCCAACTCTTAGGGTTCTTTTGAGGATCAGCTGAGATAACAGTTATGAAGCTCAGTGTTTGCCATATGATAAGAACTAAATAATGTTAGCAATGAATATCTTTGAGTTAGAGAACTTCCATAATGGCACTGTTGAAAGGTTCAACTTTGCTAGGTCCATCTTTGAGGAGCTTAATCCAATACTTGCTGAAAGAGATCCTAGAGATGACTGAAGATAAAGGGAGAAAGTGAATATTAGGAGACTATAAAACATATGAGTACACTTCTTTGTAATGAAAGAACAGACTAAAGTTTCATAGCGCAGTTAATAAACTTGTGAGTATTCAATTTTTTTGCAAATTGAGCACTTAAACCTTTGAGAAGTCATTGGGGAGTATAATTACATAATGCCAAGAAAAGATAGTATCCTTCTGTCTTGGAGAATCTCAACAAATACTTGGGGAAATATAGAAAGACAAATCAAGAAATAACCTTGGAGATTATCTAGTCCAATCTCCTCATCACTCATTTTCATTTTACAATTTTTTCTGCTGCAGTTTTGATATATCGCAGGTTGGTATAAGAAATTGAATAGAATTTTTTTTTTTGTGAAGTCACAGATGACATACTAAGTCAGCAGATAACACAGAACCTATGACCAAATTCTTTAGTCAAATTTTATAAACACTCCATAAAAGGAATTAAGAAAACAAAACAAAACTCAGTCTTCTTTTCTGCCATGAAGGGAAAGTCAAAAGTGTTTATGCAGATTTTCCAGATCACAGGCATTCCACTCCCTAACATCAACAAAGTGGAAGGAATAATTTTACCAATGCAAGAAATGAGAAATAAGGAGGAGAAAAAAGCCTTACCCAAGTCAACAACTTTACCATATAGCCTATATGTTGAAAATGATTAAACTTTCTTCTCTATATTGCCAAGGTCCTGTAGGTACAGAATCTGTCTGTTTTGTTTATTCCGACTCTTTCTGTTATAAATCTCTTGTTTGGTATTTACAATCCTTCATATCCTGAGCCCTTTCTGTCTTTCCACGCTTCTTACATATTTTCCCCTGCTCCAAAACCCAGTGACTATGGTTTCCCTGCTAGTCCTTGGATTAAATACCCATTAAATACCCACTGTGCATTTTCCCTGGTTATCTTTGGTCTCTGAAATTCTCTTCCTCTTCATTTCCACCCTCTTCTTTGTCTACCTTCCTTCATGCCCCCACTAAAACCTTATCTCATACAAGAAGTTTTTCTTGTTCTTCTTTAATCCTAGTCTCTTTCCTCTTAGATTTTCCCCGGTTTATGTTTTACAAATCTTGTTTGGACATAGTTGTTTACATATTCCTTCTTTTACAAAATGAGCTTTTTGACAGCAATGACTACTTTTTGTTTTCCTTTGTATCCTCAGAACTGAGTACATTGCTTGGTATAAAGTAGATACTTAATTTTTTTTAAGTTTGCTGACTTGCCTTAACTAGTGTTATCATTAATATTTTGTGTGTGTGTCCAGTAGCCATCGAATGCATCAGCCCATTTGATGCTCATACAGAAGTTTTAGGGGAAAAGCCATGGGGTACTTTGGAAAAAATAAAGGTTTAGAAGTCAGGAAAGCATGTTTCTAAACATAACTCTGACACTACTCAGAGAATGTAAACCTCTAGTTCCTTTTCTGTAAAGTGGGGATGATCATACCTTGCCAGACTCCCTTTGTAGTCTGATCATGAAGACTGAGTGAGATAATGCATGTAAGGGGTACTGTAAGCCATAAAGCAGTATGTAAATTTTAATGAGAAGTGTTGGGTTGCTTTCAGGAAATTGAAAATCTCCTTGAATGTCCCTAAGCTGTCCATGAAAAAAAACGACCCACATTTAAAATACTGATATTCTAACAGAGTTGCTGCATGTCAGCAAGTCATAGAATAAGACAGTTTATGAAAAAAACAAAAATGAATGTCACACAAAGGGTAATGGAGAGCTGCATAATGGGTGTGAGCAGGATACAACTTATAACCAAGGAAGAGCTCAGAAGAAAATAAGTAAAATATGCTGTCAGTGAAGCAAATAAATGAAAGAGGAGTTGGGCTGGTCCCATGGTGAGGGAGAAGGCTGTCAGGTGACAGTCACAGGGCTCCACTGGTTCCCACACAAGTTTGAGAAGAAGGGAAGAAAGTCTTTAATGTGTTGGCTTTGACTTCTTGTGGAGGGTTGACATTAGGACATGGGAAAGAGTCACACAGAAAGGGGAAGGACACATGCCTTGTAATTCATATCACTACAGGTCATTTACTGTCAAAGGCATCAGAGTTCCATTTTTTGTTCAGATATTTGAGGAGAAATGCTTGATTTTCAAGAGCAACCAACAGTAGCCTAAATCCTGCCTCTGCTATTTACTAGCTATATCACTATTAGCAAGTTATTTAACATCTATCAACCTCATTTTCCTTATTTGTGAAGGATTTTACATTTCTAAAAATTGTTTGTTCATTCTTTCTTTCTCCCTTCTAATTAGCTTTCAGTCTCCATGTCTCTGTCTCTCTGTCTTTGTCTCTGTTCCTCTCTGTCTCTATCTTTCTATCTCTGTCTCTATTTCTTTTTTTCTCTCTCCCCTCAAACACAAATACACACAAGCAGGTACACATCTCCAAAATAAAAGACAAGTAAAACAACCAAATTCATAGGGAAAAATAAAATTAATATGTCATAAAACATATGGGGCTTTCCAGAAAGAGCTGAGATCAAGTCTTATCCTTGAATTTTTCAATGTGGCAAGTAAGAGGGCAAGTTAAAAAAGAATTACCTCTCTGTCATTGGAGGATGGTTCTTAAACCAACACTTCCCCAATATCATTTCCCACCTGGATTCAGTACTTTGAGGTTTCTCTGACTTGGCAACCATGTCCCAGTAAATTAATGGTTAGGAAAACCTTATTATCCTGCAAAAGAATGTGTTTTGATATTTTCACCTTACCACCATCTGCTCATCTGATTTGGGGACAGAGATGTGAACTACAAAGAAGGGACTCAATGCAAGTAATTTCTCAGTTTTCATCTGGCTGTGCTCCTTTTCACTATCTACCATTCCCCTTAAACAGGTACCACTGTCCCCACTCTTTGCAGTTTCCTTTTTGTGTGTATTGTCTTCTGCAATAAGAGTTCATTGAAAATAGGAAACAACTTTATTTCTCTTTTAAAAATTTATATCTGCAAAACTTACACAGTACCAGGAACATAGTAAACACTTAATAAAAAAATTATTATTGGCAATGATAGCACAGAGCATCAAGGATTCAAGTAGGAAAGAAGGAGGGGGGGGGAAGGGACTAAGGGAAGATAGAAGGAAAAACAGGAAGAAAGGGAGGGAGGAGAGAAGGGAGTAAGGAATATATGTTAGAGAAAGAGAGATTAATTTCCTTATCATTTAGAGGACAAAAATGCATCAAAGAATGTTAATTAGTTATACAAGAACTTCACAAAAAGCATTTTTAAAAAATAAAATAAATACTGCATCTCACATTTCATAATCAGGGTAGATTAGACAAGTAAGGTGTTGGGCAGTCATTAAGACTTTGGCAGATGTTGGATAATCAATGGCTTAAAGCTTTTATGAAGATGGTAATGAAGTAGATAATAACATAAATGTTGTTATTGTTGGAGGCTGAATCTTCTGGATGGATCATCCATAATGGTGGATTTGGTGGTTTCCCACCCCCTTGTTAAAATAAAGAATCATGAAAAGAAAGTATTTGGGACAGTGTAATGAGCATTTTGGTTTCTAAAATATATTCCTTTTAATGATATAAAATTTTTTATTTCAAACTATAAGGTAGGTAACTGAGGTCACCAGCTTTTCCTGATTGACTGAACTAAGGAGCTCTCTTTGCTCCCTCTCCTTCTTTCCTCTTTTGTTTCTTTGTTCCTTCATTACATATCTCTTTCCTTCCTTTCTTCTTTCCTGTTTCCTTCCCTCCTCCTTTTTCTGCTTTCCTCCACAACGATTTAGTCACATTTACTATATGTCATGTACTAGGGCAAGAATAGAAAAAAATAAGGCATGGTCTTTGCCTTTTAGTATTTTACAGTCTAGTTTGGAAATAAGCACTACTAACAATATGTAACTATATGTGGACTACGTTACTTCACATTGTCAGATAAAGAATTCTTTAGGGTTTCTTCAAGAAGGCATTCAATAGCTATGGAGCTAAGAGAGATATAAATATTCTAGATAGAAGATCTAATTAGACATTTGTTAGGTACATGCTATTTTAAGATAACTCTGAAAGTGTGAAGGCTTATATAATCACATGTCTGACCCTCAAGATTCTGAGAGTGTTATGGGAAACAGAGATACATATGTATAATAACTATGATATGAAAGTGAATAAGAAAAATGGCTAGAAGTTTTGGGAAAATCCTTAATTATTGGTTGAATGACAGAACATTTTCAGTTGGAAATGATAAGAAAGGCTTCAAGGTAGAATAGGAACTTAGGTTAAGATTTGAAAGTAGTAGAGGACTATGGAGAATTAATTCTAGACTTGGAAAGGAAGGAAATGCATAGAGGGTGAAGAAATTAAAGTAAAAGATTCATAAATTTAACTGAGAGATATCATAGAAAATCAGAGACAGAAGAACTTGAATGGTCCTCTAATGCAAACTATACATTTGTCCTTCCTCCAGCCAAATCCATTCGAATGAACATAAATCAATTAGTTATCATTACTTCAATGGAAGAATTCCACTGAGGCCCACTATCTTCTATTGTACTCATTCTACCTAAGGATACTTTTGATTTTTTAACAACTTCTTTAAAATACAGTGTGAATTACTAACTCTAAAATGATTTATTTTTTCGAAGGTGATTCCCATATCTATTTATTCAGCTGTAGTTACCTGATCAATATGCAGTCATGTATCACCAACTCTGTATTTGTTATTTCAAATTAAATGTCCTATAGACACCTAATTCAACTTATTGAAATCAGGACTAAGTGTCTTTCCTTCCACACACATACATAAAAAAAAATCCCATATTACTATCCAGATTTCTACCATCCTTCTAGTAACTTACGTATTCATACATCAATGTCATCCTTGACTTCTCTCTGTCTCTCATCCTATATAGTTGTCAAATCATGCCATTCCTTTCTTTTTAACATCTTTTATATACTTTCCTTCTCTTGACTTGCCCAGCCATCCCCCTTATCAAGGCCTTCTCACCTGTCTCCTGAGCTATTTCAATAACTTCTTAATGGCATCAAATCTCTCTGAAATGCAAAACATGTTCCAAACAGTTAACAAAGTAATTTTGCTTAAGAGTAAGTCTGAATATGTCAGCTGAATGCTCAATAAATTTGAATGGTTCTCTTTTTTCTACAAGGATTAAATACGAACTTCATTATTAGAACTGAAAACTCTTTAGAAACTGGCCCCATCCACACTTCTTGCAATCTGTACCATAAATTCTATTATCTAGACACATTTCATTCCTCTCTTTTCATTGTACAAAGCACTCTACTTCCCGCCCCCTTGTGTTTACATTAGTTGTCCCTCATGCAATAAATGATCTCCTCCATACGCTCTGATTCCTAGAATCATTTGTTTTGAAACTTACCAGGGCACTTTTCACAGTCCTGTAATGAGCTTGTGTCATCTTCTCCTTTCATCTACTTATCTATTCTGTATGAATCTTGTATGTTTTGTTGGTTTAAAGTCCCATTAAAATGAAATGGAGGTAGGGCCTATTTTTTTTGTTATTTTTTTTCTTTTTCTTTGTATCCGTAAAGTGATGGGTTTTTTTTTTTTTGGTGTGTGGGGGGGTCTTTCTTTCATTAGGAAAGACAGAAAAAGATAATATAGAAAGATAGAGGTACAAAAAAGGCACAGAGAGACATAAAATGAGACAGAGAGATTCAAAGACAAATCAGAATACAGAAAGACAAAACTAGTGAGATTCACATATGGAAAAAGAGAGATAGATCTAGAAGAAACTTTTTTGATAATTTATTGAAATCTACCATTACTATGTAAGTTTTTATATTTGTAATTATATTTTTGAAGTAAATACTTCATAAGCGCTAAGCAGACTGTTAGTAATTAAGTGAATCTGGGGTGTAGGGGTCCCACTCCCACAACTGAGTCAAGAACAACTCATGGAGGTTGAATCCATTGAAAAAGAACCTAGCCAAGCCCAAATTCCTTTAGGATACAAGAGAATCCAAGATGATGGGTGATATGTAATATACTTGGTCCTTAAGCTATGAAGGCCAGGGTAGTTGTTGCTTAGATAAATAATACATGCATTATTTTGAATCACCTCTTCTGGGAGGAATTCTGGGAGCCAAGATGGCAGAGTATGCAGCAAATTGCTCTCTGTCCCTTATTGACCTCTGAAAAACCAGAAAATAACATGGAGGAAAAATGCTGGAATAGCAGAGCGGGTGAAAAGAGATGGTGGAGGAGTCTTTTAGCCAGGGAAACTTAGAGTATTACCAAGAAAAGTCCATCTCACTCAGGTCAAAAGGAGGCACAGGCCAAGATGGGAGGCTTCCCAACAAGTCAACAGCCTGCCCCACATTAGCAGACCAGCAGGAGATCCTGAGCCCCAGGGCAATGTCACAGTTACTGTAGAATAGCCAGGACAACAGATCAACTCCAGTTCATAGAATCACTATGGGCTGGTGCAGCCCTGGATGGATAGGCATCCTCCATCAGTCAGATCTCCATGTATTTCAGTGCAACCTAGAATAGGCAGGCATCTTTCACCAGCCAGAACCTGCCTGTGCTTCAGGATAGCCCTGTGAAAATGCGGAAAAAAAAAACACCTATCCTCAGCAGATGCCAGCCACCGCCACTGGGACCCCAGTTCAGTAGCAGGTAAGCTATCAGACTCCTACAGCCTCTAGCTACCAGCACCTGAGGACCCATAACATGAAGCTAGTGACCAGGCTACTGGACCACAACAAAGAAGCTTGGGATAGTTCTTCCTGTGCCCCCATAGAAGCAGTTTTTGGTCAATGTTCATTTTTGCTTCTTGCTCATCCTGTTTGCCTGTTTCCTGACTTTTAAAGTTAAGCTCTGGACATAATATACCAAGATAAATTCAAAATAGGTATATGATTTAGGTATAAAAGCTGACACTATAAACAAACTATGAGGACAAGAGACAGTTTTCTTGTCAGGGTTTTGGTGAATGGAAGAATTTATGTACAAACAAGAGTTAGAAAACATTATGAAACACAAAATGGATGATTTTAATTACTCTAAATTGAAAAAATTTTGCTCGAAGGCAACACAACCAAGATTGGAAAGGAAGTAGAAAGTTGGAAAACATTCTTTTTTACAACCAGTGTCTCTGATAAAAACTTCATTTCTAAAATACATAGATAACTGAGTCGAATTTACAAGAATACAAGTCATTTCCCAATTGATAAATGGTCAAAGAATATGAACAGTTTTCAGAGGAATAAATAAAAGCAAGGTATAGTCATATCAAAAATATGCTCTGAATCACTATTGGTTAGAAAAATGCAAATCAAAACAACTCTGAAATACTGTATCACACCTATGAGATTGGCTAACAAGATAAAAGAGGAAAATTATGAATGATGGAGGAGATGTAGGAAAATTGGAACATTTTTGTATTGTTGGTGGAGTTTTGTACTGCTCCAAGTATTCTAGAAAACAATTTGAAACTATGTCCAAAGGGCTACAAAACTGTGTAATCCCTTTGATGTAGCAATACCATTTCTAGGAATATACCCACAGAGAGCATAAAAATGGGGAAAGGACCTATATATACAAAAATCTTTATAGCAGTTCTTTTTGTGGTGACCAAGAAATTGCCCATCAATTGGGAAATGGCTGAACAATTTGTGGTACATGAATGGAATGGAATTCTATTGTTCCATAAGAAAGGATGAGCAAATGGACTTCAGAAAAACCTGGAAAGACTTACATGAACTGATGCTGAGTGTAGTAAACAGAACCACGAGAAAATTGCACGTTGCAACAGAAACATTGTGAGATGGCTAATTGTTATAGACTTAATTCTTCTTAGCAATAAGAGCATCCAAAACAACTCCAAAAGACCTATGAAGTCATTAGCTTCCATCTGTTTCTTTCTAATCTTTAAGGGTTACAGAAAAATAGAGGAGAAATTAATTGAAAACTAAATAACCTAATCCTAAAGAATGAGTGGGTCATTCAACAAATGTTATAAACAATAAATAACTTCATCCAAGAGAATGACAATAATGAGATAACATACTAAAACTTTGGGGATGCAGTCAATGCAATTCTTAGGAGAAATTTTATATCTCTACAAGCTTACACAAATAAAACTGAGAAAGAGGAAAACAACGAATTGTCATACAAGTAAAAAAAATTCTAGAAAAGATAACAAATTAAAAATCCCCAATTAAATACCAAATTAGAAATACTGAAAATTAAAGGAGACCTTGACAAAACTGAACGTAAGGAAACTATTGAACTAATTATTGTAGTAAGTACCCGGTATGCAAGGGGGACTGCTATCACAGGTTCTTAGATCTGCATTCATAAAAAGAAAACAACTTTCAAGGGGTTAAACCATCACTTTAATCAAGCATATATGACATTCCTTTAAACAAGTACATATATCATTCAGTTAGTTCAGGGAGTCAGCACCCTGAATTTCAAAGAAAATACAGAGAAATCAAAAGATCAACAGACATGGCTTTCCTCTGCTTGAATGCAATGGACAATTGGATCCCAACTGTCTGACTACCGTTACCAGAGAGGAAAGCACTACATCTGGGTTCTCAAAGCTGGAGGCCTCCTTAGTGGCTTCCCAGAGTCCTCTTCTGGCCAGCCAAACATTTCCACTCAGTAAGCCCCAAAGTACTCAACAGACATGGCTTCCTTTGTCTGACCATAATTCAGCAGACAGGTATAGCTGTCTGACCATCATTACCAGAGAGGAAAGCATGACATCTGGTTTTCTTAAACCTGGGGGCTCCTTAGCAGCTTTCTAGAGTCCTCATCTGGCATCCAAACCTTTTTACAAAAACTAAGCCCCAAAGTAAAGCTTCAACTCAGAGTATTTATGCCCTTTTTTAGAGACAGAGTGCATCCCAGCCCTTTGACCCAGTGCCTCAACAGAAAAAAAAATGTACATGAGACCCTCCCTCCTACACAGTAACTCTCCTAATCAAGCTTCCTACAACGGGCAGGTCCATCAAAGGATGGGAAAGATCTTTAATCACATAAACAATATAAATACATATATTGTTTCTAGTTTAAAAAAATTAAAAAAAACCTCTTCTTTCTGTGTTTTTCTCCTTATAAAGACTCCTGATTGATAAAGGCAAGATTCAATCAGAGGTATTTGATTATACTAAAACAAAAACAACAAAAGATCCTATTTTGATTGCTATCACACTAATAAATAAAACTGAGATTTTTTTTTAATGAAAAATAGTTTGATCATCCTTACAATATTGCTTTTACTTTGTATAATGTTCTACTGATTCTGTTCACTTTGCTCTGCATGAGTTCCAAGATTTTTCTGAAAAGATCCTGCAAATCATTTCTTATAGCGCAATAGTTTTTATCACCATATATACCATATCTTGTTTAGCCATTTCTCAATTGATCGATATCACCTCAATTTTAAAATCTCTATAGCTGAAAAACAATTGCTATAAATATTTTCAAAAACATATAGGTCAGTTTTGTTTGATCTCTTTGGGATATGAACCTACTAGTATTATTTCTGGGTCAATAAGTTTTATAGTCTTTTAGGCATAATTCTAAATTGTTCTCTAGAATGGTTGGTTCATAACTCCACCAAGAGTGCATTAGTGTTCCAATTTTCCCATATCCCTCAAACATCTGTTATTTTCCTTGTCATATTGGTCAAATTTCACCTGTGTGAGATGGGACCGCAGGGCTGTTTTAATTTCCATTCCTCTAGTCAATAGATATTTTGAAGAATTTTCATATGACTAGAAATAGCTTTGATTTCTCTTTCTGAAAACTTCTTGTTTATCTCCTTTGACCATTTATCAGTTGGGGCATGATACTTATTCTTTTAAATTTGACCCAGTTCTATCTATCTATCTATCTATCTATCTATCTATCTATCTATCTATCTATCTATCTATCTATCATTAGTGAAATGATGCCTTTGTTAGAGAAACTTGTTATAAATTGTCCCCACTCAGTTTCCTGTTGTCTGTCTAATTTTGGGTTACATTGGTTTTGCTTTAACCAAAGAAAAAAATAGTTTGATGTAATCACAATAATCCATTTTGACATCCCATAGTATTCTCTATCTCTTGTTTGGCCATGATCTTTTCCCATATGCATAAATCTGATAGGGAAACTTTTAATTTACTCTTTATATCTAAACCACATATTCATTTTTACCTTATTTCAGCAAATGATGTGTAATGTTTGTATATATGTATTTTTTCCCAAACTACTTTCTAGTTTTCCCAGAATTTTTTATCACATAGTGATCTCTTAATACCAAATCTTGAATCTGTGAGTTTCTCAAATGCTGGATTATCATGGTCATGTTCTACTGTGTATTATGTAGCTAATCTATTTCACTGATCTACGCTCTATTTGTCACTCAGTGCCAGATTGTTTTGATGATTGTGGCTTTGTAATACAGTTTGAAATTTGCTACTACTAGTCACAGTTTGCATTTTGTCATTTATTCTTTTGATATTTTTAATATTTTTCTTCATTTTCTTATTTTTGAGCTCTTTTTTTAGTGATTTGATTTGTACAGCATTGAATAAGTAAAATAATTAAGATGATATTGTCATTTTATTCCATTGATTTGGTCAAGCAATGAACAATTAATATTTCTCTAATTGTTTAGCCCTGAATTTATTAGTGTGAAAAGTATTATGTAATTATGTTCACAAAATTATTGGATTTGTCTTGGGCGAGCCACTTCTGAGTATTTTATACTGTCTGTAGTTGTTTTAAATGTAAATTATCTTTCTATCTCTTCCTGTTGGACTGTTATTAATATAGAGAAATGATGATTTTTTTGTGGGTTTATTTTATATTCTCTAAGTTTACTGAAGTTGCTAATTATTTTAAATAGTTTTTCAGGTGATTCTCTGGGATTCTTTAAGTATACCACCATAATATTTACAAAAAGTGGTAATTTTGCTTCCTCATTGACTTACTCTAATTCCTTCGATTTATTCATTTACTTTTCTTTTTCATAGCTATAGTTATCACTACTGGTTGGTTTGTTTCTGTCCTTTGTTCTCATTATCGCTATGATAAAGTCAAGTTTCAATGTGTCTGATTGTGCCTGATCAGACCATATGATCTCAAAATGCTCTACCACAGAATGGGCACAGATATTTCCATTTGGGGTGGATACTCTAAATTTGTACATCCAGTTTTCTTTGAGCTCTTTAATTACGCTTTGCTCATAGAGTTCAACACCTTCTCTGATGTGGATATGCCATGCTGAGCGATCCTGTGCCAGTGTCACTCAGGTCACATAATCAATTCCAAAGTTTTTGAGAGACCTTGGGAGTGCCCTTATATGGCCTCTTCTGATCACCACATGATCACCTGCCCTATGGGAGTTCTCCATAAATGAGTCTTTTTTGCAAGGATATGCTTTGTATTCAAACAATGTGGCCAATCCCTCAGGGTAATTATTTCTTGGGAAATAATGAATAACACCAGAGATAATGGATATCGTTGCTTCACCCCTGATCTTATTGGGAAGGCTTGTAACTTATTACCATTACAACTAATGCTTGCTAATGGTTGTAAATAGATAACTACTGATTTTAAATAAAGCTCCATTTACTACTGTGCTTTCTAGCGTTTTTAATGGGAATGAGTGTTGGATTTTTTCCAAATATTTTTTTCCGCATCTGTTGAGGTTATCATATGATATTTGTTGATTTTATTATTGATAGAGTCAATTAAGCTGATAGTATGCCAATACTGAATCAGCCTTGCATTCCTGGTATATATTCCATGTGGTCATAGTGTATTCTCTTTGTGATATATTGCTGTAATTTCCTTATAAGTATTTTATTTAAAAAGTTGCATCAATATTCATTAAGAAACTGGTCTATATGTTTCATTCTTTGTTTTTGATCTTCTTGGTTAAGGTATCTGTACCATGTTCATGCTGTCATAAAAATCTGATAGAACTCCTTCTTTACCTATTTTTCCCAAATGCTTTATATAGCACTAGAAGTAGTTTTTCTTTACAAGTTTGGTAGAATGCACTTGTTAAACCATCTTGCCATGGGGATTTTTTCTTAGGGAGCTCATTTTGGCTTGTTCAGCTTGTTTTTCTAAGATAGATAAGTTTACTTAAATATTCTGTTTCCTCTTTTGTAAATCCAGACAACTTATATTTTTTTAAATATTCATTCATTTCATTTTGATTGTCAAGTTTATTGGCATAAAATTGGGCAAAATGTTATCGCTCTCTCATTTAACTTATGTCTAATTCTTCATGACCCCATTTGACATTTTATTGGCAAAGATATTGCACTGTTTTGCCATTTTCTTCTTTAGCTCATTAAACTTAAAAAGGGTAAATTTAGCCCCAATGAAGATGAAATTAAAGCAGTTATTAGTAGCTATTTCGCACAGTTGGGCAACCAAGTGGTTCAGTGCCTGGAATGCCAGGCCTCAATTCAGGAAGATCTGAGTTCAAATCCAGTGTCCCCATTTTATAAATGTGTAAACTTTGACTTATAAGGGCAGCTAGGTGACACCGTGAATAAAGGTCTAGATCTGTAGTCAGGAAGACTCATCTTCCTAAATTCAAGTCTGGTCTCAGACATTTACTAGCTGTGTGACATTGGGCAAGTCACTCAATTCTGTTTGTGAGTCAGATAAAAAGAATTTCAAATTGAATGGCAATCCTCCACACTTAGAAGTTCTCCTTCTTAATCTCTGTCTTTTGGAATCTTCAGTTTCCTTCAAAATTCAATTCAAAACTTACCTAGTACAAAAGATTTTCCTTATCTTGCCAGTTGCTGTTGTCCTTTCATCCCCCTACTCATCCATCTGAAAAGTCAGCATTTATTAACTGGTAACTGGGTAGCTGGCATTATGCTAAGCTTGTGGAATACAAAAAAAAAATGCTTCTGATTTTAAGAAACAATGTTATTTTGCATCTGCTTTCTGTGTCTTCCATCTCTCTCTCTCTCTCTCTCTCTCTCTCTCTCTCTCTCTCTCTCTCTGTCTCTCTCTCTCTTTATCTATCTATCTATCTATCTATCTATCTATCTACCTATCTATCTATCATCTAGTTATCTGTATATTATCTCACCTGTAAGAATTCCACGTCCTTTTTATTGGCTGCCTTTAAAGCAAGAAGGGCAGTGTCATTACTGTCTTTGTATATGCCATGTTTAGCACAGTGCCTGACACAGAGAAGGCAGTTATGGAAAGTTTATTAATTGATTGATTGTATACAGAGCAGAAATGGGACTCAAGTTATTCATGCACAGAAAGCTTGTTCCCCACAGAGTTTAGTTAGAGTTGTTAGCTTAATAAATTACAGAGATCCTTCTAGGTTTAGTCTATCTCACAAATTAACAATGAGTTGAGTTTTGTATTAAATAGGATGAAGAGAGTGGGCAGGATTTCCTTTGGGAAATTACAAAGCTCTTTTAATGAGCCCAAATTTTCCTCTGAAACAAAGAGCCATCTTTTTAGTACTGATACACCCCCACTGTTCTTTTAAGACTGTAAGACATGAAACGTTATAATCTCTAAAGAACTGAAAATGAGTATTGCCCAGAGGGCAATGGAAAGGTACATGATGGATACGAGTTGACTGCCAAATATTACAAATGAGGAATTACAAAAAGAATCCAGGAAAAAGTTGTCATCAAATAAAAAAAAGTCAAAAAAGGAGATGTGGTAACCTGGAGGGAACAGTTCATGTATTCAATTTGTATACTCACAATATCAAGAGAAAGTAAGGATTGCAATAAACACATAAGGTGGATGCAATGCAATGAAATTATGAGAAGACATAGGCAGGAGTCACGTAGTATGGGTAGTTATAAATTGGTTATAAACTGCATTTATGAAGTAAATACTCACAACTGTAAGTAGATTGATCTATTAGATAATTTATGTAACATACTACTCTTGAGGCTACAGCAAAAA
Source organism: Bettongia penicillata ogilbyi (assembly GCA_023548195.1). Lineage (NCBI taxonomy): Eukaryota > Metazoa > Chordata > Mammalia > Diprotodontia > Potoroidae > Bettongia > Bettongia penicillata. Next base: position 2,290,554 of record JAJHZJ010000257.1, read on the forward strand.
GGAAGGTCTGTTAACAATATCTTTTTGTTGTTTTCAGAATATTACTAAATTGACTTTCTATCTCTTTGGAGCTGATTGTGAGAGAAAATTGTTTAGAATCAAGTAGCCTTTATGAATATTCATCACAAACACACACACATGATTTTTTTTAGTTTCAATGATAATGCTTATAGGTGATAGATGAAATTTTCACATGGAGAAGAGGATACATGACTATTTACTACAATACTTAATGTGTGGAATAAATTCTTTCCCTTGGAAAAGGAGGTCATACTATCATGAATATAGGAAAATAGCATATTACATTTCATAGACTAGGCAGCATTGAATAATTAAATAATTGGAAATAAAGATGTGATTCAGAGTACTTGGCACAGTAAATCTCATGTAGTGGTCTACTGTTTGATTAACCCAAGGATCCTAGTTTCTGGGGTAACAACTCACTATTTGACAAAAATTTCTGGGAAAACTGGATAACACTGTGTCAGAAACTGGGCATAGACCAATGCCTGACACTGAACACAAGAATGAAGTCCAAATGGATATTTGATCTAGGCATAAAGACTGATACTATAAACAAATTAGGGGAGCAAGGTGTACTATATGTGTCAGATGTATGTGGGTACATAGGTATAGTTGAAGGAAATTGAGTAGGAAGAATATTTGACAAGAAGGGGGAGAAAGCTCAATAGTATTCCACTACATTCATATACCACAACTTGTTCAGGCATTCCCCAATTGATTGGCATCCCCTTGATTTCCACTTTTTGGCCACCACAAAAAGAGCTGCTATAAATATTTTTGTACATGTGGGACCCTTTCCCATTTTTATGCTCTCTTTGCGATACAGTCCTAGAAGTGATATTGTTTGGTCAAAAGGTGTGCACATCTTTGTACCCTTTGGGCATAGTTCCAAATAGTTCTCCAGAATAGTTGAATCAGCTCACAACTCTACCAACAATGACTTGGTGTTCCAACTCTCCAATATCTTCTCCAACATTTATCATTTTCCTGTTTTGTCATGTTAGTCAATCTGATAGGTGTGATGTGGTACCTCAGAGTTGTTTTGATTTGTATCTTCCTAATCAGTAGTTATTGAGAGCATTTTTCATGACTATAGATAGCTTTAATTTCTTCCTCTCAAAACTGCCTGTTCATATTCTTTGACCATTTTTCAATTGGGGAATTACTTATATTCTTGTACATTTGACTCATTTTTCTTACATATTTTCAAAATGAGGCCTTTATTACAGACACTAGTTACAAAAATTCTCTTCCAGGTTTCTGCTTCCCTCCTAAGCTTGGTTGCACCAGGCTTGTTTTTGCATAAACTTTTCAATTTAATGTAATCAAAATTATCTGTTTTGTATTTCCTAATGTTCTCTATCTCTTGTTTGGTCAAAAATTTCTCCATTCTCCATAAGTCTGAGAAATACACAATTCATTTGTCCCCTAATTTGTTTATAGTATCAGTGTTTACACCTAGATCATGTATCCTTTTGGACTTTATTGTTGTGTATAGTGTCAGGCATTGGTCTATGCCCAGTTTCTGCCACACTGCTATCCAGTTTTCCCATCAATTTTTGTCGGATAGTGAGCTCTTACCTCAGAACCTGTCATCCTTGTGTTACTCAAACAGTAGATTGCTATATTCATTGACTCTTTTGTCTTTAGTACCTAACCTATTGCACTGTTCTACCACTTTGTTTCTTAGCCAGTGCCAAGTGGTTTTGATGATTGCTACTTTATAATACAATTTGAGATCTGGTAGGGCTAGGCCACTTTAGCATTTCTTTTCATTAGTTCTCTTCATATTCTGGACCTTTGTTCTTCCAGATGAACTTTAATATTATTTTTCTAGCTCTAGAGAATAATTATCTGATAGTTTGATTGGTATGGCACTGAGTAAGTAACTTAATTGTACTCTAAGAAATGATGAACAGGAAGACTTCAGAGAGGACTGGAAGAATTTATATTAACTGATACTGAGTGAAAGGAGCAGAACCAGGAGAATTCTGTACACAACAAAAACCACAGTGTGCGAGGAATGTTTCTGGTAGACTTAGTCCTTCACAGCAATGCAAGGACCTAAAATATTCCCAATGGACTCTTGAGGCAAAATGTCTTCCACATCCAGAAAAAGGACTATGGGATTAGCAGACCATTTTCTCTTGTGTTATGTTTTGTTTTGTTTTATGACTTCTTCCTTTCATTTTAATTCTTCTACGCAACATGACTAAGGTGAAAATGTATTTAGTAAGGATCTGTAGAACCTATATAAGATTGCATGCCATCTCAGGGAGTGAGTGAGCAGGGAGGGGGTAAGGAGGGGAGGGAGGGGAAAAAACATAAGATATATGGAAGTGGTTGTAGAGAACTGAGAACACATTTAAAAATTTTAAAAAAGAAGGTGAAAAAAGGACCTAGGTGGATTACAAAGATTACTAGGCAAACTTTAACAAGAGAAATAATTAGTGAACAGAAGGAATAAAAGGTATATTGGAAGTTGAAGATAGTGATCGTGACATGTCAGTCATCCATCGGTGAATATTAGTTCTGACATAGTTATTTACAGGCATTAAAGGAATATTATTAACAGTCAGCAGAAAAAGAAAGATTTTTATGATGGGCTAATATCACAGTTGGGTGTAAATTGTGATTCAATATCCTTGACACTTTAGGGTTGCTGCAAAACCTAGTTAAGAAAAGGGGAAAAGGCTCTTGTTTTGGGGAAGTAAATATAAGGGAGCAGCATGATATAATGAAGAGAATTTTCAATTTAGAGAGAAGTCCAGAATTTAAGTCATAGGTCTTACATTTACTCTATGTAATCCTGGACAAATAACTTAACTTTTATGGACCTAAATTGGGAAATTGGACTGGATGACTTTTAAGGTTCTTTTCATTTCAAAATATGAATCTTATATAGCTTGTAAGATGAATGATTCATTTAGGGTCTTGAAAAGTTAGGTTGAGGAGTGAATCTCACGTTGGAAAATATCTGAAAGAATGTCTTTTTTGGAGGAACTGCAAGGGAAAGAAGAAAGAAATTATGAAATTACTGTGGAAAGTCAAGTGTATCAAAAAATCTAATATTTATTCAGCCCCTTAATATTTGTGACACATTTTGCATACATTCTCTCATTTAAACCTCATAATAATCCTGTGAGTTAGTTGCTACAAGTATCATTTTTCCCATTATAAAATTAAGAAAGTAAGGCTCAAAGGCAGAGATTTGATCTTGATCATGTGGTTAATAAATGTCAGTCTCCAATACTCCAAGTCCAGCATTCTATCCTTCACACTATGCTGATTTTTGTAAGTGCAAGTATCTCCAGAACAAGGAATTGAGGAAATTGTCAAGGAAACAGATAAAACATAGCACAGTTAAGAAGAAGGTTGCTCTTTGGAGGCACTATTCCTGTTTCTGTTGTTGCTTGTTCTTTCATCTTGAAAAGCACTAATGGCATAGGGCGATGGTGTTTTGATTTTCAAGTGAAATGGTTTTACCTGTGGGTACTCAGCTTTAAAAAAAAACATAAAGTTTGATTATGAAAACCTTGTAATATTTCTTGGGGTTTATGGGCTAGATTTTTTTCTCTTCTCAACTTACTTATTCTCTCATTAAAAAAATCAGCATGGGGGAGGTAAGAGATGGGAAAGAAATTGAAATTCATAATCTTTTTTTCTCCTTTTATTTTACTCATTTATTTCTTTTCAGTTTTTAACAATCACTTTATTATGTTTTAAATTTTCTCCCCCTTCCCTTCCTAAAACAGCATGCCATCTTATATGGATTTCACAATACATACTTATTAAACACATTGTCATATTAGTCATGTTGCATAGAAGAATAAATATGAATGGGAAAAACCATAAAACCATGAAACTAAAACATAACAGAAGAGAAAATAGTCTCCTTCATTCTGTGTCCTGATTCTATGGTTATTTCTTTGGATGTGGATTATATTTTGCATCAAGAATCCTTTGGAAATATTTTAGGTTCTTGTGTTCCTGTGAAGGGCCAAGTCTTCAGAAACAGTCCTCATATATTATAACTGTCACTCCCTACAATGTCCTTCTGGTTCTACTCATTTCACTAGGCATCAGTTCATATAAGTCTTTCCACGTTTTTCTGAATTCCAGCCATTTGTCATTCCTTATAGCACAATAGTATTATAATGCATTCATATACCACAACTTGTTCAGGCATTCCCCAATTGATGGGGATTTCCTCAATTTCCAGCTCTTGGCCATCACAAAACAGAAGCTGCTATAAATATCTTTGTGCATATGGGTCTTTTCCCCATTTTTATTATCTCTTTTGGATACAGCCCTAAAAGCACTATTTTGAGGTCAAAGGGTATGTTAATATTTATTGCCCTTTAGACTTAGTTCCCAATTGCTCTCCAGAATGGTTGGATCAGCTCACAGCTCCATCAACCATGAAGTAGCATTCCAACTATACCATTTTTTCACCAACATTTATCATCTTTCTGTTTTGTCATATTTTTGTCATATTAGGCAATCTGAAAAATATGATGTGGCATCAAAGAGTTTTTTTTATTTGTATCACTCTAATCAATAATGATCTAGATCTTTTTTTTATATGACAATAGATACTGTAAATTTCTTCCTCTGAAACCTACCTGTTCATATCCTTTGACCATTTATCAATTGGGCAATGACCTTAACTGTAACCTTAACCTTATTCCTAAACCCTAAACCTTAATCATAAATTTAACTCAAGTCAACACATCAACTTCCTGATGTCGTTGATCCTCTTTGAGAACAAAGGACAAAGAGCAATGTGTAAGTAGCAGTGCCTGTCCTACTGGAACCCAATTGACCACTTCCAGTTGAACAATGCTGCCTTCCTTCCTTCCTTCCTTCCTTCCTTCCTTCCTTCCTTCCTTCCTTCCTTCCTTCCTTCCTTTGGAGGTGATCATGAAGTTGGGGAAGAAAAGAAAGAAGAATAGGAGAGTAGGAATATTGCAAATGCACTCTAGTTCATTTCGCTAGGAATGCTTGTTGAAATTCAATCTAGAATGCATCTAGGTCATGGGACAAAGAGAATAGATGACTATCATGTAACTAAGGGGGAACCAGGAACATATCAATAACTCAGCTCTTTTTTAATGTTATTTTTAATTTTTGGAATAAAATGAGCATATCTATAACATAGTACAATAAAAAAGATGCTTGTCCATGAAACTCATATCTTTCTTCAGCTCCTTCAAGTGATATTGACCAGTGTACCCAGGTAATGATGGTGAGATTAAAAGAGAAACCCAAATCAATTTAGATTACACATAGTCATGTTTTGAAGTCAAATAGCATAGCCATGAGATAGTGATTCCCCCAGAATGGCTCAATTACTCATACATTTTAAACCCAATTCACTTTCTTAAAAATAAACACTAGTGAACTTTCTCAATGATCCATGCAACTGAATGTCATCGTTTGTGAAAGAGGCATTTTTCCTCACTGATTATTACATAGTTGCTCATTGTGTTGATAGCCTTGGCACTCAGTGAGGAAACCTATGATTCTCTTGGGACTTGGCGAGATCAGTACAATTCCATCTTCAAAAATCATTCTCAATGTGTCTGAGTATTGTTTGTTCATGCTTATTGCACATTATTCTCCTAAATTCAGCCAAAATGGATAGATTTTTCTTCCCTTTACATGGCATTCCATTTCTTGCCTCCATGCATTTGTATGAGTTGTTTGCCATGAATGAAATGCTGTCATTGATCATTTCCATCTCCAAGTATCACTAGATTCATTTTTGACTCCAATAGATCCTCCACTCAGGTGCTAAAATGATTTTCCTAAAGAGCAAAAAAAAAAAAAAAAAAAAAAAGAGCAAACATCACCTCACCACACCTCTATTCAATAAACTTCAGTGGCTCTTTATTACTTGCATGATCAAGTAAAAAATCTTCCATTTGGCTTTTAAAATCCTTTGCCATTCTGGAACCTTCTTAACTTAGTCTTCCTAAAATTGATTCTCTTCCATGTGCCCTAAAAATCAAGTGCCATTGATTTTTTAATTGTTCCTTTCACATGGTGTTCTTCCTCCTGATGGTGACTTTTCTTCTGCTGTTCAACAGTTTTGAAATGGTCTCCCTCCTTGTCTATGCTTCTAATATTCGTTAAGTCTCACATCAAACTTCTTTTTCTTTAAAAAGCTTTTCTTGGTCTCTTTAATAATAATGTCTTTCCTCTGCTGATCGTCTCAAATGAACTCTGTATATTTTTTAGTTTATATACATTTATTTGCAGGCTGTCTTCCCAATTAGACTGTGAGATCCTTAAAAGCATAACACTATTTCTGGCTTCCTTTTTTAAAAAGTATATAGAGTATTTAATACAGGGTCTGACATATTTTAATTGCTTAATATGTGTTTGTTTACTTGACTTCAATGCTAGCTCAAGTTGCAATTCCTACAGGTGACATCATGCCCTCTCAAATCCCAGTATATTTGCCCCCAGAAAATTGGTATTTAATTTTCTATGTTCCATATTCTTTCCAATCAACTAAGAAAGAGAAGCTCCTTGAGGAAAGAGATTATTTTTTTCATCTTTCCCCTTTTAACTGAAGCACTTAGAATGGAAGCTGATCCAAAGTAGGTGACTACTAAATGTTAGTTGAATCAAATTGCTTCTGAACTCAAGGACTTCATTGCCCATAGGACATTCTTTTTCAATTTGTTCCTTATTCAAAATATCCTATATGACAGTGGTGAACACTTGAGGAGTATGTGTTTTCCTGATTTTGGTCTTGGGTAATATTGGCAATAAAAAGGTCTTTGAATAGATTTCTTTCTGTTATTGCTTCTTGAAAGTATTGTCGGTTAATGTTGGCACAGGGAAAAGTTGTTGAGAAAGATGATTGGGTTTTTTTCTTCTTTCTAGTGATTCCAGTGCTTCCTGAAATCAACAAAAATAACTTCTGTGGAACTGTATGTTTTCTACTCCTTTTAGCAAATTGATTAACTATGAACATTTGTTCGGCTGTATAAAACTTGCCTGTTAAAGATGTCTTGTGCCTTTCACTGAATTTCCTATAGGCTCTCCTGGATACATGTGGTGAACATTCCCGTAAAGGTTTTATAGGGATGAGAAATGCCTATGGGTAGGTAGTTACTGATGTTTTCCATTTACCCTGTTTTGGTGATAATTCACTCCTTGATTTTCATGTGAAAGGCTGTCATTGTCCACATTTTGATATAGCTTGCAAATAAATCCGTCTTTTAAAACTGGGTCTGCTGCAGATTTTTTTTTTCCTTTTTTGTTTTATTCTGGTTGCTTTTTCTGATGCATCGTAACTGTTTAATTTCAATACCACATGTAGCAATCAGAAATTAACATAATAGAATTCAAATGTGCTGGTTCCATTGCCTTTGAATTTAAAAAAAAAAACAACTAGATTTATACATGATTTAATCCAACCTGTTCATTTCTCTGGTATCAGATAACATATTTTATTATATTGTTAATTGATTTTTTAAATTTTATATCATAATCATTTCTGAATATTCTGTCATATTCTCTCATTCTGTGAATCTTTCTTTGTAACAAATATTTACAAGATTATTTTCTATGAAGATAGGACACAAACAAAAGTATAAGTATTTTACTCCAAGACCCCTTATTCTACCTTACACTATGGGGGCTGTGGGCTCAGAATTGGTTTAGTTCCCTACAGAGGGCTGGTTGCACCAAGTACACATCAAAATGTAGAATCGTTACCCAATGATTACTTTTTTAAAACACTGAGAAGATAGTCCTCAGAGGTCACTACTGAAATCAATCCTTGCTTCTTTAGGAATTAATGCTAGACTGGATGACAAACCTGAGTGCTGAAACCCTGGCACACTGGGATATCCAAAGGCATGTTTACCTTTGCTTTCAAAATTCATAAGACCTGAATCTCTGATCTCTTTACCAAAACGGAAAATAACAAATCCAAGCTAAAAGCATGAAATTCCTTTTCTGAAACTTTGGAACACATATTTGGTCCTTAGAGAAGAAAAATAAAAAGTCCTCCCTTCTTATCCCATTTTCCCTCAATAGATAACATCAGCAAAGGAAAAGAAGCAATGAAATAATGAAGGAAAGATAACTTTGTCCCACACCTTTCTTGAGTGAAGACTCAGAGGTTCATTTGGTTTTTATCTCTTCTTTAGGGCCATGTGGTGGATATAATTACATAACATTCAGTTGAATAGCATTATTCTTTCCATTTTAATTCTTGAATTTGTCATATATCTTGTAATCCAAGTTCAATTTAAATCATTTTATATTAGTTCATAGAAATCTTAACATGTTTCTCTGAATTCTTTAAATTTATTGTCCTTTGCGATATCATTTCATTAAATTTATTTCTCACAATCTGTTCAGATATTCTACCATCACTGGGCCCCAAATTTTGTCTTTTTTGCAACTAAAATGCTGATATCTATTTATCTAGACACAGATCTATATCTAACCACACACACATATGCTTAGTTATATGTTATATGTGTATGGGTGTATGCATGCCTGTTTCTATGTATATATTTGTGTATATACATAAATATACACATATATGTATATGTGTACGATTTTTCTTTACTTTTCATCCTCGGGGCAAATAAATAATATAAGACAATTTGACTCAACGAGCATGGTTATTTTGCTCACATTTAAAACATATTTCTAAAGAGTTTTCCAGGCTTTTCTGACCAATTCATGATGAAAATATTTTTTATGAGCAGGCTGCAGCATGTAGGAAGTAAAGAATTATGTAGTAGAATAAGTCTCTCATCAAAAAATCCATGAATTTAAAAAATACATATATATGGACTATTAATGTTATAGGAGAGGATAGCTGGTGGATGATTCCTGTGTTGCCCCAATATATTTAGCATGGAAGAGGGAAACGAAGCATGTTCAGATCCACTTATTGATTTGGTCCCCTTTGGCAAGCTTATACCTGACCATGGATAAAAATCAATTAGGTGGCACAGTGGATAATCAGGAAGAATTCTGTCCCGGAATTCAAATCTGACTTCAGACACTTCCTGACTATGTGACCCTGGGTAAGTCACTTACCCCTTTTTGCCTCAATTTCTTTATCTGTAGAATGAGCTGGAGAAGAAAATGGCAAACCACTCTAGTATCTTTGCCAAGAAAACCCCCCAAATGGTAACTAAGTGTTAGATACAACTAAAAAAGGACTGAACGACAAATGGATAAAAGTTTTACACAATGTACTGGCATTGATGGAATTTGACCTAAGTCAATTATATTACTGAGATCACACTTCCATTTCAGAATGATTGTAATGAAATATTACATTTACAAAATTTTCTGGAGATTTATATTTATCTCTTCAATATATATATACATATATATGTTGAATATATATACATATGTGTATGTGTCACAGTCATATTCCTCTCATAGATAATGAATATAGATTCATTGCTGTGTTCTTCACAAGATTTCCTACAGGTACAGTTGAGTGATTTAGTCTTATTTCCTTAACTAAATTTTCATGTATTTTTTTCTCATGAATTAACAAACAGCTGCTACCTTCAATGATAGGGAAATTAATATCATGAGGAAGACTATATTTGTTCAAGTTGCTTTGATAAAAGGATCATTAGCTTTGGACTCAAGGCATATGTTCAAATCTCGGCTTTGGTTTCCTTTGGCAAATCACCTTTGGAGACCCAAGTCTTCCCATCTCTAAAACAAAAGAAGCTGGATTATACAATTTCTAACATTTTTTCTAGTTTTTGGTTCAATGAGTAACCACAGGATGCTGACTCTACCAATAACTATGTACTTTTGGGGGTACGGACACAGCCCTTCTTTTATGTTGGAAATATCATTGAAGTCAAATAGTTTAGGAGTTTTCCAGGTAAAGGAAAATTACAAGAATAGAAAGGACACTATACTTTAGAATATATAAGGATAAGAGAATTGAACTGAGAGTGAGCTTGAATCAGCTCCATCTTCTAGGCATCAAAGCACAACAGAAATATATACAGATGGGTATTTGTGTATAATCTGTGACCAGTTCACATTTGCTCTTATGTAAATTGCCTTACACTAATTCTGTCCTTAATAGTAAAAGGATACAAAATTCTCAGTTTAGCCTCTATAAAATCAAAGTAACTAAACTTTCAAAAATTGATGTAAAACAATTTCAAGTATCTCAAAAATCTCATAGGATGGATCTTTGGGACTAGGAATTGTTATTGCTGTTGTGTCTGTCCTTTGTTGCCAAAGAAGACCATGCCATCAAAGACATGATGACATGACTTGCACTTGACTTTGTTTTGAGTGAGGGAGGGCTGTGCAGGTCACCAGTATCACTTCTCCTCCAGAGCCATCTGAATCCAGTGACCAGATATTCATCAGGATGACTGGAGATGGCCCAGGATGCAAAGGGAGACCTTGGCCCCTTTAGGCCAAGTTCTATTCAGGTATTCACTTAGGGTGAGGTAACACCCATTCACTGAATAGGTCTGTTTCAGAAGTAATCAGGGGATGGCCCCTTTGATGATGCAAAGAAAAATAACTACATCAGGCTGGGAGGAAAACAATAACAGCAACAGTTACTATGGACAATCACTCTTAAGCCAGGAGGATCCAGAATACAGTCCTTAAGTGGAGCTTTGGCAGGGGTCTAGTGTTGTCCAATCTATAGGCTCCAGGGTGCAGCAGGTTTAAGGTTTTGGGGAAAAAGGAAAGGAAAGAAGAGGCGAGGAGGAGAAGGGAGGGAAGCAGATGGGAGGAGAAGAGAGAAAAGGAGAGCAAAGGAGAGGAACAAATCTAGCCAGTAAACATCAAGTTAACCAGGCATCCTCTGACCATACAAATTTACCTTCCTTTGGAGAGGAGAAGAGGAGGGAGAGATAGACAGAAGAGGAGAAGCTGAGTTACTCAGCTAACTGGGTCCCCATACAGAATGAATATCTGGTCACTGGATTAAGATGACTCTAGAGAAGAAGTGGGGCTGGTGACCTGCACATCCCTCCCTCACTCAAAACAAAGTCAAATGCAAGTCATGTCATCATTTCTCTGATGGCATGGACTTCTTCAACAATGAAGGGACTAGCAGTGATGCTAAAACTAAAGCAAAATCATTGTCCTCTTCAGGTATTCCAAGTGCTTTTTTCATTTAGACAAAGAGGCCACATTTGTGGAGGCAGCAAGAGTGAATCTGTATTTTTTCTTGATAGGAGTGATTCCACTTTAAAATTCCTTCCATTTCATGGCAAAATACTAGGTATGAAATCTCCCTTATGCTAAAGATTTCCTTCTACCTCAATGATTTATAAATCTTCACTAGGTGGGAAAGAAAACAAAAGAAAACAAACAGAGCAGCTTGATTTCTCAAGACCTGTTATACTTTTGTAAGCTTCTGTCCACATCTAAAGTTCTTTGAGATGTTCCAGATATTTTTTCTGTTTCTTCTTGATTGATATAGGTAGAAAAAGATGACAACATAAACAACATGAATCAGATATAGACTATATAATTAGAGATATCTAGATATAGAGATGATATTGAAAATATATAAAAGTGGATGTGGCTATGGATACAAATATATATGTATATATACATATATTTATATAATGAGATAGTGATAGAGATTTATGCATATAGATGATACAGATATTGAGACAGATAGACAGATAGATAGAAATAGAGATAGATATGTAAGGTTTTTTTTTCATAGGAGGCTATTTAGTGGCTATTTTTCCTTTGGTAAGACAATAAATAAATCCTTGCTGTTGTTTCCAATATTTCTCTCCTTCTCCCTCTCCTTTTCCTTCTCCTTCTCCCTGTCCCTCTCCCGTTCCCTCTCCCTCTCCCTCTCTCCCTCCCCCCTCTTCATTTATTTATTTAAAATTGACTTGTATTTAAACTTTAAGATGGATCTTGAGTAGTCTTTATCTCCTTATCCTAAAAAGGCAAAAACAGGAACAAATGCCCCAAATTACAAAGGAACAAATTTAAGTTTGATCTAAGGGCTCACTTTCTAGCCAGTAGAAAAGTAATTGAAAAACAGAGTATGCTGACTCAACAGATAGTGGTTGATACTTAGAGAATTTTCCAAATAGAGAATATGTGGCTGCAGCTTTATTATTGTATGGTTAGTAACACTCCTTACTACTACTTACTACTATTATTAACATTATTTTTGTTGTTAATTATTTTGTATGGATTGGTCATACAGACACAAATTCTCTTTAAACTGTGATATTCTTTGGCTCCCTGCTTCCTCTTTATCTACTTTTATCACCTTTTAAACTGTATTCTTGCTTTATTCCTGGCAGAACTTGGGAATTTTTTCATAGTCATTTTCTTTCTCTTTACAAAATTCAGAAAAAGTAGGAAATGATCACTTTTTTATTGGAATTTAATCCTTTTATAATTCTGACATGTTAGGACAGAACCTCTTCTACATCTATTTATTTAAAATGTGCTTTCAAAGATCACCAGACACATTTTTGAAAGAAGGACAACAAAGAAGCTACTGGGGACCTTTACAAGTTGTGGTTGAGCATTTAAGATATGGTTATTTTTCCAATTTAGTCTGTATGGTATTTCCTACACGAAAATGCGATGACATATTTCTCTTGCAAGATGAACACCTTTCTCTCTCTCTCTCTCTCTCTCTCTCTCTCTCTCTCTCTCTCTCTCTCTCTCTCTCTCTCTCTGTCTCTCTCTCTCTCTCTGTCTCTCTCTCTCTCCTGTCTCTACATACATGCATACATACATGCATATGTATATATATCCATACATGCACATACACACATTTTTTTTCTCTTTTTCAATAGCAGTGGTCAAGGAGAGGTAATGAGGGCTTCCAATATAATTGTGGTAGTTTCAGAAGAGAGGAGGTGTCATATTTGAGAGATGTTGCAAAGGTGAAATTGATGGGTCTGAGCAACTTCTCAGATATGGAGAGAGGTGATAGATAGTGAGAGTAGCAGGAAGATAAATTTGACAGGCCAAAGAGTGCATGGAGTGGAATACTAATAGTAATCTTAGCAAAATTAGAAAGGCATGTTGTGGGGGACTGGTTGTTAAGAGTTTAGAACCAGAGAAACATTTATATTTGATCTTAAAGACAATAAGGCTTTTTTGAGCTGGAAAGTGACCCTAAAACACTGTGATAATTAGTTAACATCACTTTGGTAACTATATGGATGATGCATTGGAGTTGTGAAGTGTTTTGAGGCAGGAAGCAGTTTCAAACTGTTTGCAACAGTTTGAGTGAAAGGTAACGATTGCCTGAACTAATGTGAAAGCCTTCTGAATGAGAAAAAGAGGACATATGTGAGACATATTATGGAGATATAAATACAATTTTTAGTAATTGCTTGGATATGTGGAGTGATTATGAATGAAATGTTGAATGTGACACCATGATAGAAAAACTGTATAGCTGAAAATATTTCATGACCCTATCTGGGATTTTCTCAGTAGAAATACTGGAGCGGTTTGCCAATACATTCAACTTATTTAACACATGAGAAAATTGAGGTATACAGAGTTAAGAGACTTGCCCAGGGTTACATAGATATTAAAAGTATGTGAGGACAGCTTTGAACTCAGGAAGATGAGTCTTCCTGACTCCAGGTCAGTACTCCATCCACTACAGCAACCTTGATAGATAAGTAATACTATTATTCCAAGTTTTATAGATGAAAAAAACTAAGACTGTCCACAACCTTGGAAAATAGGCACTTAATAAGTCAGTATTTGTTGATCTATTATGTGAAAGTCTGAGTGATTACATTTGACTAATGGAGGAAAGTCAGTGATCAAAGACATAGATAAGAGAAATGGAAACCTGGGGCATAAATCACTAAAAGCAGTTTCTTTTTCTGGATAACTGAGTATATGCTATTGAAAAAATGTAAAGAAATATTACACAACAAAGATTGGTTTTGGAGGTAGCTGTGAAGAACTTTAAATGAGAAAGAGAAGAATTTATATTTAATTCTTGTGGCAAGAGCCACTGACATTTATTGAGCAAGGAAATGATAGAATCAAGTAGTGTAAGGTCTTTGAGAGCAAAAGATATAATGGTCTTTGAGAGGGCTAATGGAGATGATGATATGTACATGAATGGACCATCTATTAAGTTCACCATATATTGTTGACAAGGAATAAAGATCTTGGTCTAAAACAGGAGAAAAGAGGGAGAGGTCAAACAGCACTGTATTGGGGGGAAATGTCACTCTCTCTAAAATGTCTTTTAATGATGTTGGGTTTTGCATTTCTGTGGCTTCTAGATGTCTTTTTGCCCTAGAGCCCTCTCTTCTACTCTTCATTAGATGTATCAAATTGACTTTGGGCACATAGTTTCTTTTAGAAGTTATTTTCCATGTCTCTGCTAAGATTTTTTTGCTAGTCTGCTGCTAACCTAGTTTTCCTCTGCCAGATTCTGGGATCTGTCTCTTCAGACCAGTCTGCTGATGCTTTCAGCTCCTATTTCTTTGCATAAGTGACTCTTCCTCAAGTGAGAGTTGCATGAGTCAAATGGAAACTGAAGGAAAGAAGAACTGAAAATGCTCAGCAACCCTCCTGAACACAGCAAAGCAGAATTGCAGTAACTCAAAGGAAATGTGAGCTACATACATTTAGAGACAGCTCCACTCCAAATGTTCTTGTGGGCTATTTGTGACTGACTCGTGGTAGAGCTTTCTCAGCTCATATTGGTCTGATCAGCCATAGTCAGGCAAACTGTAGCTTTACCCCAATATTGTGATGCCATTTTGACCCTCTTTGAGAATAGGCAGCAACTAAGTGACTCTTCCTGATAAATTCAGACTAACATTTTTTTAGTAATATTTAAAAGTTATTACTAAAGAGACATTACATTTCGCTGCCAAACAAAGGACAGGTCAAGTGCCCAAGACTAAGATAAACTCATTTAAATTACTTTAAAGTTTCTTTAGTGGTACTTAAAGTTTCTAAAGTGTTGCTTTAAGCTCTGGGACTGAATACTAGTCCTTTGTCTTAGATAGCTATCTGACTTAGAGATTAAAAAAACCAAAATAATAAACCTCCAAAGATCCTTCCCATCTCTGAATGCAAATAAAATTGAGCTAAGAAAAAGAAAAAAAAAAAAACTAAAAGGAAGTGTCATTTTCCTCCATCCACCTATTCTTCTAAAAGTGGAATCTATGCCATTGGTGTTATATTTTGGTCAGTGAAAAATCTGTTTCTCTACTAATAAATTTGGTTTTTATTTTTTAAATAAAATATTAAATAAATAATAATCATAAAATAGTTACATTATCTAAGATATTGTTTATCATCACATTGAATAAAATTTAAATATTCTATTTAATATTTACTGGATGACAAAATGAAATATTTTTAAACAACGAAAATGCTATTTGAGATCAGTTCAGAATTTTCAGTTTCTAGCTCTGTGATCATGTTGTTGAGAAATACTATTTGGGCTAGACCTTGAAAGTTGGGTAGGTTTTTTGTAAGTAAAAGAGTGATGCACATACATTTTTGATAAGCAAAAGCACAGAGATGAGAAAGTAACAGATGTACAGGGGATGGTGACATTTCCCTGGAGTGTAGTATATGTGAAGGAAAACAATATGAGATGAAGGCTTCTTTTCACCTCCTAGTTTCCCTGGCTTCCTTTAGGTCTCAGCTAAATCCTTACCTTCTCCAAGAAGCCTTCCCTAGTCCTCTGTAATCACAGTCACTTCCCTAAAATTATCTTCTGTTTATCCTTTATATATCTTGCTCATTCCTAGCTATTTTAGTTCTATCTCTCCTCAATGAGAATATAAACTCTTTCAAGGTAGGGATCATCAATTTCTTTCTCTGTGTCCCCAACACTGAGCCTGACACAAAGTATGTGCTTCAGAAATGTTGGATTCAAGTCAGAGATGACTTGAATTAGTGCTGTTTCTAATTTCATCATGCTAGCACTCTTAGTTTTGTGTCATTGGAATCTTATAGAACTGCATGTCCCTTTCTTGTACAAGACAGAGAGCCACCAAGTCACTGGTGATATTTACTTTGGACCAGGTTGAAATATGAAAAGAAAAAAAGAGATAACTAGATATGGAATTTAGTGTGGAGTGCTAATGCTCTCTATGAAACTTCCTTATGAGAGCATTTTTAAGAGCTTCATTATATTTGAGATTGTTAAGTGGAGTGGTCAAGACCTTGTACTTATTATTTTATGATTTGGAATCATTCTCTAAATGGTAAGTATGATCGTTGCAGACCAGCTGGGTCTTGCCTTCTGACATTTAGTTTCTAGCTTAAGTTTAACTTCTGGACTTCTGACAAGGACTTATAAAATGACTCTCAGAGCTTAGTCAGACATTGAAGACATTAAGATTAAGTACTGCATCCCAGGCCATCACAAGTCATCTTTACTTCTGTCTTTCTGTTGGACTTTGATGACTCTGGAAGAAAGATCTGCCTCACTCAAATTCAATTCACATGTAAGTCAAGCCATCATCTGTGATGTCACTGGTCCTCTTAGAAAATTAAGGAGAAATAACAACGTTCAAGCATGTTCTCGCTTCGTTGAGCCCCACATCCCTTAAATACAAAAATCTTGTCGTTTTTAGGAATGTCATTTTGTGTTCGGTCAAATCTGACTCTTGGTGATTCCATTTAGGGTTTTTTTTTTGGCAAAGACACTGATGTGGTTTGCCATTTTCTTCTGAAGTTCATTTTACAGATGAGGAATTGAAGCAAACAAGGGTTAAGTGTCTTGCCAAAGGTCATGTGTTTACTAAGTGTCTATGTGATATTTGAGCTCAAGATGAATCTTCTTGAATGAAGGTCTGGCACTCTAGCCACTGTGCCACTCAATTGCCCTTTTAAGAATATCATTACCCTCCAATCTTAATCCCCTTCTCACTACCATTTCTTGCTTTGTTGCACTGGCCACATCCTCTGTCTCATTTGCTGTAGAGAGAAACAGTGATGAGTTTGCTCTGACAATCCTCACAAGTTTAGAAAAGTCAGCATTGAACAATGAACATGGTCAGTAATTTGGTTGAGGTGTCCACTGTGTTTATGTTTTAATACATTTGTTATTCCATCCTTTTTTAGGAATCTGACACCAGAACATATTCAGGTTATTTGCTCTGTATCTTTTCTGCTCCTAAGACAATCTAGTTAAAAACACATCCCTTATCTTAGTTTTTGAGGCTCATTTACTTAACATTTTCTTTTTCTCTTATGCTCATTTTTCCTGTATTTCTATATCTTGTCTTTTTTTATTACTGTGATTCTTCAGTAATATGCTAGGTGTTCTCAATCTCTTTGCCTTAGCTTCTTTCCCTTGGCTTCCCAACTTCAACTTCCCTTTCTTTCCTTAACTCCTTTTTGTATATCAGACAAAGCAAGCTCCTTCGAAGGGCCCATGCTCTTATTGTCCTTCATGACCTATCTTCTCTTTCCAGTTTTCTTTCTGTGTTCCTTGCTCATTCCATTACCTTATCAGTTTTCCTTTGCCCATTCTACTGGCACCAACTAAAATTTATCCTCTGTCTTATTTTCTTCCATTTCATTCTAAAGCCACTGCTTTCTTTCATCTCCCAGTGGATTAATCTGGTCTGTCCATAAGGTAACCAGGGCTCAAGTACAATTGGTCCTTTCATTTTGGTCCTTGGAAGCCATGTCTTTTACTTTGGTGCATTTTCCTGTGCAGTGTAAACAGTTCCATTCTTTCTCAGAAGACTCACAAAAATGTGGTTTTTTTTCTCCTTTTCTAACTCATCAGCATCTTTTTTCAAGTCTGTTTCCTCTAGGACTCCAATTTCCTGCTGATAGTTAACCCTCACAATGCCTTTGGAGATGCTGTGGTAACAGTATATGTCCAAACCTATCCAGTTTTTTAAAGGTTGACTCCTGTTTCTTTTGAAATTTTCCTTCCTTCTTCAGTGAGTCTTCCAAGGCCTGTGACTACAACACAATCTCACCATTATTCAAAACCTGAGCGACTTGGTTAATGAGTGGTCACAATCATAGTATTACAGTATTTAAAGCTAGAAGGGACCTAAGATGTCATAAAGTCTAATTTTATACACTGCAAGTTTGCTAGACGGTACAATGGAAAGAATATTTGGCCTAGAGTTTAGAAGACCTGAATTTAATATAGCTTCAGACACTTTCTTTTTGACCCAAGGCTATCCACTTAACTTTTTCCTGTCTTAGTTTCTTTATCTATAAAAGAGGAGATAAAAAACAGAACCTGTTCTCACGGGTTGTTGTGATATGTGATCACATTTATAAAGTGCTCACAAACCATAAAATAACATGTTAATAATAATAATAAATGAGGAAACTTTGAACTGAAGAGGGAGGTCAAGCACGTTGTGTAGTCACAGAGTTATATAAGTTGCTTAAAGCAAGATCAGAAGTGTCATCCTCTGGTATCCTGTATCCAAGTCCCATACTACTGACCATATAGTTGCCTTGGAAGCTTTCTATCTGCCCTGCTCAATATAGTTCAATTTCCTCACCTGAAAAATGTCACTGCTAGTATAAATAGCATTTATATATTATTTTAAGGTATACAAAGTGTTTTGCGAATACTACCTCATTTGATCCTCTTACCATCCCTGCTTCATTGCTGTTGCTATCACTGACTCAGTTGTGGCCAACTTTCTGTGACCTTATTTTGTTTTTGGAAGGACAGATACTGGAATGCTTTGCAATCTCCTTTTCCACCTCACTTTATAAGTGAGAAACTGAGGTAAATAGGGTTTAGTGATTTGCCCAGGGTTACACAGTTAGCAAAAGTCTGAGGCTGGATTTGAAGTTAGGAAAATGAGTATTCCCAATTTCAGATTCAGCATTCTATGCACTGCCACAGCCATGATAAGTAGCTGTTATTATTATATCCAGTTTTATAGATGACAAAATACAAAAAAACAAAACAAAAAAAAGGTGCAAAATAGAAACTAAGTGACTTGGCCAGGGTAACAAAAAACAGAAACCAACTAAGCAATAAATACCTGAGGCATAATTTTGAATCAGTTCTTCATGACTCCCAGTCATACCAGACAGTGGAGGCAGATATGAAAGCCATTATATATCTCCAATACCAAGTATAATTCCTGGCAAATATTCAGTGTTTAATAGCTTCTTATTCAATTGAGTAGTATTGTCATTATTATTTGTAATTTGCAAATGAGGAAGTTGAGGCTCAAGTAGGTTAATTGACTGGCCCAGAATCACCCAGCTATAAAAAGTAGGATTCAAACCTAGGCAGTTGGAAGCCAGGATGATGTCCCCTAGTCTTCTGTCACTGCTGAGTCGAAGAAACAAATGTTGAACAGGACTTTGAAGTCCAGAAGGAAGAGGTTGGGAGGTTCTGTATTCTTTTAACTTTCTCCTAATTAGTTTGTAATCCCATTTGTACTAAGCCACTCCTGCCTGAGAACACACTGCATCTGGTTACTACAACTCTTTTTCTCTTCCTTTCCTTCTTTCATTTACTAAGACTAAAGAAAAGAGAATAGAGGTGAGGAAGTCAATTTCATTTTAATTGCTTACAGAACCATAAAATATTGAAAGAAAAATATCACTGAGGATTACTAGAAACAGGCCTCTAAAACTTTTTAATGAAAGATATGCATGCATCAAGGTCAACTCTGCTACCCAGGAGAGCTCATAAAAGAGGAATGTTAATTGTCACACCTAATGGCCATCTTTAATTTTGGCAGGAAGCCTGTTTTCAGGAGGAGACATTAAAATAATTAAATGCAAAATAAACAAAAAGGAGGTAATTGCATAAATTCATATTAAATGCCTTAGCCTGGTCAGACACAGAAATAAGAATAAAGGGATAGACATGTTTTTACTTGTCTGAGAATGAAAATGCATCTTGTGCTGTTAAGATATATTCATTTGGTGGGCAGAATTATTTGTGCCAATGAAAGGTCATACACCCCCCGTCCCAACACACATATGTATATATGTATATGTATATATGCATACATGTATATGTGTGTATATGTGGATAGACGGATAGATAGATAGATAGATAGATAGATAGATAGATAGATAGATAGATAGATAGATAGATAGACATGAAATCACTTATCAGGATCTTGGTATCTATATATCTATATCACATAAGAACAG
This sequence comes from Bettongia penicillata ogilbyi, assembly GCA_023548195.1. Lineage (NCBI taxonomy): Eukaryota > Metazoa > Chordata > Mammalia > Diprotodontia > Potoroidae > Bettongia > Bettongia penicillata. Next base: position 2,310,717 of record JAJHZJ010000257.1, read on the forward strand.
CTTAATTCCTTGTAGGAAGATACCTAACTACATTTAGTCACATTTAGATACACAATCCCTTGAACATAGTGATTACTTATTAAATGGTTATTATCAATTAATATATTATATCAATTAATGGTTATGATCAATTAATATACTTAAAATGAACATATTTTAGATCAGAAGCAGCTAGGTGGTACAGTGAATATAGCTATGGTACTGGAATCAGAAGAACTTGAGTTCAGGATGCTAGGTAAGTTGAAGTTTATCCATCTACCTCAGTTATCTCAACTTTAAAAGGAGGATAGATATAGCACCTACCCCTCTGGGTTGTTATGCAGGTCAAATCAGATATTTTTAAACTCCTTGACATGTTTGCTAGCACATAGTAGATGCTTGATAAATGGTTATTCCTTTCTTTTTACCTATTTAAATATGAAGGAACTTGTTCATCCTCTTTATGTTGGTTAGTGTTTTAATTTCTCTGTTTCAACCAGGTAAACCTTGCTCTGAACTCCCTTCCCCACAGTCACCACCCTCCTTTACTTTTTTCTGCTGCCCCTACTGTAGCCTTCTTTGGAATATCTTCATCTGTCCTCTATTACTTTAAATTGTATTTATCTTTAGGATCCAAACTTCCCTGGAGTTTTCCTAATCATTATCTGCTCATGTTTTTCCAGTGATCATTTCATTTTCTAAACTCCTATAGTACATTTAATCTAGTTATATTGGAGGGTATTTTTCATGCCTATCAAATTTGAGCGTCTATGAGTTCACATTTGTACTCTTTATTACATACATATTTCTTTCTTTATAAAATGCAACTGTTGTCCAAAATATGGTGTAGGGCCAATGCAATATTCACAGTGCTCATGGCAGCCATGAATACCACAGCAAAATTCAGAACTGTGAAATTCCACAGAGTCTCCACGTGCAAGGCAGAACCAAGACATTTATTCAGACCCAAATCCATCACAACAACAACAAAACCTATATATAGTAACAATGCAGAAGATAGAACCATCCCCAAGCATCTTCCCTGCTAGGCTTCCCACAAACCAGGTTCCTTATACTCATCGTAAGCAAGCTCTCTTAAACAAAATCACAAACCATCACAAAATCACTCACTCTATCCAGGATCTCGTATCCTTTCTAGCTCCAACTGCTCTCATGATTAATTTCCTCTCAGCTTTTCTGTAGCTCTGGCTCTTCCTGCTCCTCCCATTCAGCAAAGTCCTCCCACCACAAACTCCATATGACTTAATGGGCCTATTAATTAATAGGAAAGATTTCCCAATTCAAATTTCCATTACACTCGACCCCAAGATCTTTCATATTCATCACATAGGTGGGTGGGGTGACTGGTGTCAAGAGAACTTTAAAGCAGTTTAACAGGGATCACACAAAATCAGCACATAAAAAAAATCTTAGGGTGGGATTTGAGCACAAGTACCCCATCATTAGTGTAATGGTAATTTGAATTTCTCTTTGATTCCAGGGGACAAAACTTGAAGGAAAAGAAAATTCAATGAACACACACATAGAAAAGCAATCTAAAATGGGAATGAGAGGGAGTTTTAACCATTAGATCCATCTAAAAGTTGAATGGAATATATATTTTTTTATTATTGGGTTAAATGACTAGAATCTTCCTTCTAAATCTGACATTCCTTTTGTCTGAGTCTCTGTGTCTGGATGTGTGTTTAATTTCCTGAATTACAAAGCAAATCTTTTCTTACATATCTCTACATCCCTCTCAATGCCTTGCTCAGGACTGAGCACATGAGAGACACCTAGATAATCCTATGGGTTTGGATGAAACATCTGTCTTGAAATCCTCACTTTCACAGTTACCATAATTCATATTTCAAGTCCCAAACTCAAGTCCCTGAACCTATAACTGAAAAGGACAAGTAAAACCAGACCAAAAGTTAAAACTTCTTTCTCAAGGCCATGGGGCTTGACAAAGAGAAGTTGACCTTGCACTACTTGTTTTACCATGACTCTGTTGTGAGACCTGGAGAAGATACCTAAGCTCCTTCAGCTTCATTTTTATTTTCTGTGAAAAGGCATAGACAATAACACTATCTGGAGTCTGCTAGATTGCTCAGTAGATAGAGAGAGTACTGTGACTGGTATCAGGAAGACTTGAGTTCAAATCCAGTCTCAGATACTCACTAGTTCTGTGACTATGGACAAGTAACTTAACCTCTGTCTTAATTCACTGTAGAAAGAAATGTCAAGCTACTCCAGTATCATTGCCTAGAAAACCTTGGGATCATGAAGAGTTAGAAGTAACTGAGTGACAAAAAAAATAGCACCTACTTCACAGGATTGTTGTAAGTATAAAATAAGGTATGCCAAGGTATTTGCAAACATTAAAGCATTATAAAAATTCTTGCTATCATTTTAAAATGTTTATTGAATCAAATCAAATTAAATGATCCTAATTGGTACCTACAAATGACTGGATGCTAATTATGTCTCCTATTTCACTGTAAAGTATAGATATAGAAGTAAACAAAGGCAATATCCCACATGTTTCCAATCTCTGTTTTGATGCCCGTCTTGCCAAGGGGATGACTTAAATTTTGACAAAGTGTGCCTGAGACTCTATATGATTAGAAACAGATGTTGGAATTAGACAAATGTCCTTGAAGTCATTGGACTAGAAACCTCTGGAGTTAAAATCTGTCAGAATGTGTTATGGAAATGCCATGCACAAAGGAAGGTAAATGAGAGAATGGAGAGGGAAATGCACCAAATGGCAGCAACCTGGCATATTGACAGTCAATGTCTTGAAAGCCCTGGGAGGGTTATATAAATTGAAGGTTGCATAGTTTATTATTATCAATGGAAATGTTAACAATACCATCCTTCTGCTATAAAATGAGCTTATACTATCCCCCTAGTATTAGGAAAGTATGCAGCTTATCCCTTCTTTCCCACTCTCATCTAACTAAGTTTCTATGGATCAGGTTGCTTCTCTGCTTGAATTGAGAGCTAAACATCACCTCCTTTGGGCCTTATTGCATCCCTTGGAAATGACACCTGGGTTCTCCTTACCAGATCTTTGGCTAGCTCCAGCTATGAATTTCTTCTTCTTGTGCATAATGATATCTGTTTGAACTTTCTTTCCCGGTCTCTGAATCCTAACCTTGTTCCTGGCCTCCCAATACGGCAGCTGGTGACGGTGTCTTGACTAAAGTCAATTAGCTTGAACATGACATTTTGCTTCCTTGGTATCCAGTAATAAGGTATGAATCCAGGAATTAGGACTAGTAATAGAACTGATTCTGTAAGTCTCAAATGAGAATCAAAGGCTTTATTTTCTAGCCAAAACTTGCATAATACATGGAAGGGTTCTTTTCCTTTGTAAGTCTATAAGATTCTGTACTGTAATACATACGTTGGAAAAATCAACTGTATTTCATTATTATTTCAATTTGTTAGAAACAAACTTAGGTAAATTTTGGCTTTATTTTCCTCCCTTCACTGAACCACCAATCAGTTTTGCTTTAGGTTATTAAGGTCATTTTATGTGACTTCTAGTCTGACAGTCATAGAACATTAGTGGTAGAAGAGATGTGAGAAACCATAGGATCATAGATATAAAGAAAGAAGACATTTAGCCCAGCCCCTTCATTTTACTGATGAGGATACCAAAATGCAGAATGAAATGACTTTCCAAGTGAAAAAATGTTATCTGGAGCAAAGGAAGGGTTTAAATTCAAGTTCCATGAGGATTTTCATTTTTTGGAGGAGAAAGGAACAGACTCAAGGAGGTGGTCTGATGTTTCCTACAGAAGACATTGGAGTAGGATTTGAGACTTCAATCCATGTCTGGCCTGATTCCTACTTCAATGTATTCTTCACCATAGTGTATTAAAATATTGACTACACCTCTTAATCTGGGACTCACAGGGCAATTGAGTTTTTGTCTGATGTTCTGACAATCAAGAAGGCAGGAAGAAATTAGTAGAGTGAGGACGGTATGGTTTCTTTCCCCTGGGAGAACACCCCCATCTCCTGCCACTCAGATTCCCCTTGCCTCAAGGTTTTATGAATGTCTCACACTTTTATTGTTTGGTACCCCCAGATAGGCAGCATTGACTTCCAATTCACTGCCTGACCTTCAGACAATGTTATATCACCAATAAGAGTAAGTAGAAAAACAGTTACTGTTGCCCTGTCTGTCTCCTACCTTGTGTATCACCAAGACAATATTCACATCACTTAGGGCAACTATGAGTATGTTGCTGCAGTTCTGAATTGCAAAGTATAACAGACTCTCTATATAGAAAGCAAAGGAAAAAACATTTATTCAAACAAAAGAAAGCCAAATCTCAACACCCAAAAGCCAAATCCATCATAGTAACAAAGAAATCCATCATTGTAACCAAGAAGTCTATACACATTATCAGACTTTCCCACAAACAGGCTCCCTTGAGCAAAATGCCCTCCTCTCACCCACAGACAGCTACCTGCTTGCCTGTATTCTTCCCAGCTCTGACTGTTCTCTGACTAACTTTCCTGTTCCATCTTTTGTGCTCCACTCCTTCCTGTTATATGTGATGACTCCTATGACTCAGGCTTCCATGTGACTTAAGCAGGTCACATGGATCTATTAATGGATGAGAAAGATCTTCCAATTAAAAAGCAAAATTGCATTAAAAATAAGCAAAACTTCATTATCAGTGCATACACACAAACACATAGTAAACTTATCCAGAATCAGTTCAATTAGTGGGGATTGCAGTGGTTGTCTGTGGGGTGGTATCAGAAGTGAAGGCAGTAGCTTTCATTTCCATACTGGGCTCAATCTTAGTCTTCATTGTCTTTTGCCTTCCCTTTCCACTGTGATCTTTGGAACATCTTCTATTAAACTCTTTCTGATCACTGATGTATTGCTTTCAAATTCCATTCATTTCCTGGTATTCCTTTCTTTTGATGACATATAATTTATTCTTATATTGTTGTGGATTGCCACTCCTCACAACTTTTGATTTGAAGGATGCAACACCAAATCATGGCAGCACATCTGAGACTGCTGCTGTGAATGATTTCAAGAGTCTAACCATATGGTGTAATGAACTCTCTATTTAGCAACAAACTAAACATTGTTCCATAAAGTAAAGCAAAACATTCATCTAACATCCTAAAGGGAAATTTATCAGCTAATACATACATCTTATAACAATAGCAACATCCTTAATCAATATTAAGTATCCAAGTAAAGTCCTTTTTCAAAATACCATAGCATCTATGCCTAGGTCACTGTAAGAACAATCTTCTTAATCAATATCAAGTGTCCAAGCAAAGTCCTCTTCATCTTAACTTGAGATTGACTTCCAAGTCTCATGACTCCTCCTCTGAACTCCCGACTCTTGCCTTAATTCACACATAGGCAGCTCTCTGCTCCTGCTCCATGTCTCAGCTCATGGGTACTGCTTCACCCCACAGTTTCTGCCTCTGGGAAACCAAAGCTCAGCAGAGCAAAAATACTAAAACACACCACCAGCACCATCATCTCAACTCACTAATAAAGACCAACAGACAGGACTTCTGTCAGAAATCAACACCAACCAACAGACCTGACTTCTGTCTGAGAAATCAACATAGAACAATAGACAGGGTTTTCTCCCAGCTCTCAGGTCTTCCTCTCTGCTCTCAGAGGTCTTTGCTCAGTTCTCTTCTCAGTTCTGGCTCTCTTCACATCTACTTCTCTCAGCTCTGACTCTCTTCACATCTACTTCTCTCAGCTCTGACTCTTTTCATATACATTTCTAGTCAGCAGCTCCCTGGCTAGGGTCCACACATATCAGATTGGTTACAGCCCACTTGCACATATTTGATTGTTTAAAACTCTCTCTACAATGTACATACTGTTTCTAGTCAAAGATTCTTGATTGATTCATGCAAAGCCAAGATTTACTCATAAATACTTGATAATCTAAAAAACAAACCAAAACAACAAAAGATCCTACTTTGCTTTGCATTACACAGGCATAGGAAGAATGGTAGACAGAAACTTTGTACTCCCTAATGTCACTGTCAGTACTTTTTCTTCACCTATCATTCATGGCTTAAAGATTCACTCCATCTGTCCAGGTCTTCATTTTTCTGCCTTCTGTTGACCTACAAATCACTTAATCTTCTCCCTAATAAATTCAATATTTCAATCTACATTTCTACACCTTCCCCTTATACCGCATTGGACCACAAATCTCTCGTCTCCAAATTTTAATTGTCTCCAGGCTGTATAGGCATGGTATTTCACTTTAGAAACTCTCTACCTAATTAAAGATTCAGATGTACATATTGCCAATTGTGATACTATATGCTAAATCAATCAACTATGTTGGTAAGGTAGCAAAAGCTATCTGTGGGCTCCCTTGCCAATTTCCTTCACACCAAAATCAGAGGGTCATAGACAAATTCGTTCTTAAGGAGGATCAGACCACAAAGGATATCAGTGAAATATTTTAGCAATTTTTTTTTCTTTGTGGCAGCCTTATTTAAGGCTGAAACAATGGGACAACTTAGGATAGGACCAGTTGCTTGATGATAATGTTCATTTTGTCATAAGGAATTTTACCTGTGTAATTGTTTATTGCAAATTATTATAAATTTGATTTTATAAGCAAAAGAACTTGTGTCCCTGGAGTGAGAATTTGCTCAATTTTCTTGCATTGCTTCTACATTTGTTTAGAAAAAAAGCAAGATTGCTGAGGAATTAAAACCACAACTATTTAATGGAAGACGTAGTCTGTGTTTTAAAGTTGTTTTTAAATTTTTTTTCAACTTTTTTTCTACCTTCCCTTTCCATATGAGAATTCATGAGTTCAAACACAGGTTTCTGAAAAGAAAAAAAGAGCAAAACAAGCAAAAATCAGCCTTTATGAAAATGTTTTTTTTTTTCCTTCTTTGATTCAAACAAGTAAATTCTCAAAGGAAACGAATGAGTTGCTCTGCATTACCACAAATTCTATGATATGATTTCTAGCCTGAATGTTCTTTCTTTGTTATTCAAATATGGCTTTGAGAGTTGGTCTATTAATGCTCCCTAATGTAAAGAGCATTGAATGTGCAGTTGGAGAACTTGAATTCAAATCTCTCATGAATGAAAATCTATCTCTGCCAACTTGGGCAAGTCCCTTAATCTTAATTCATATGCTCAGCACCATTGGATGACATAACATTTCACCTGGGTTTTAGTTATTTTTCCAATCTATTCAACAAATATTTATTGACTATTTGGTATGCATAAAACACTTTGCCAGTCACTAGGGGTAATGTACAAGGTCTCCATCACAGTTCTCATCCCAAAATATCTTATATCTGACTTGGGGGGAGGTGGGGAATGGGTAAAATGTATTCAGATAAGGGCAAGAAATAGTAACTTTAATATTGGGTGAATGAGAGTGAGGAGAGGTAAGACTCCAGGGAATAAATCTAAATGACTAGGAAGGTCTTTATTAAAATTTGGGAAACCTGGGAGGCAGGACTTGGTTTAAGCTGCAAATCATCAGTTTTGTTTGAAACTTTTTAAGATGTTGACAGTATATTGAATTAGAAAAGTCCAGCATTTCTTTACCTTTTTACCTTGTAACTGACATCACCCCACTTACTTGGCTTGACTTCCTGTACAGATGCCTCAATCCCCACAACAAAGTGTTACTTATCACTCATTTTTTGTCATATTCCAGAGCATCCCTTGAAGACATACCTAATTGAGGTATAGATATCTTCCTTCAAGGTACAGCTAGAGGAGGGTAAATAAGCTTGTGTGTGTTTTTAGTCCTTGTCATATGAGAAGTGGTTAAAGGAACTGTGATTGTTTAAGCTGGAAGAAAATACTCAGGAGTGAAAGCATGGGCAGATAATAGATATTTGAAGATCTAACATGAAGTTTAAATTTGTTTTGAATGGCACCAGAAGGAAGACCAAAAAAGTAATCAGTGGAAGCTGCCAAGAGTAAAATTTAAAAGTCATTTCAGGAAAAGTTCCTAACAATTGAACCTATAATAAAAGTTAAGTGGGCTATTGAGAGAAAATATGCTTCTCAAGAGGCAGGATACTTTTTTTTTTTTTTGTATTTCTAGTGTCTATCCCAGTGCCTCATACAAATGTAGTAGGTACTTAAAAAAAAAGACTTGTTGATCTACGAACATTGTGTACAGACCTCTGTTCTGCTCCTGGCATTTCACCTGGAGTTGTCAGGCAGCAAATACTGTATTGACTGTTCCTCAGCCCTTTCTGAAGCCACACTGGCTCTCAGGTAGATGACCATCAGCCTATTAAGGAGAACTCTGGCAAGACTCTTGCCAGAAAAGACTAAGTCAGAGACTCCCCTGTGATTATCTCTGGACAATCTATATCCTTTCCATTTATAGAGATGGACAATGAAGGCATCCTTGAACTCCTGGGGAACAACCTTTTCTTGCCATATAACCTGGAAAATTTCTCTAAGATTTTGTATGAGCAATGGGCAATCCTTGTAAATCTCAGCTGGTATAAAATCAGCACCAGGTGCTTTGATGAATGAAAGGAACATACTTGCATTCAAAACCTCTTCTTCAGTTGGAGCTTCAGCTAGGGAGGGATTGACTTCATGGTTAATGGCCTCAGCATTGATTGATGATGGTCTGTTGAGAATATTATGGAAGTATTCATCCCATCTCACTAGGATCATGTTCTTTTCACTAATCAATATGTCTTCAACAGCACTGAGTAATTGAGATACACCATAGGTCTTTGGCCTGTAAATAGCCTTCAGTGCTTTGGATTGTTACTATCAGCATAAAACTGAATTTCATCTACCTTCTTACTGAGCCAAGAATCCTGCATCTCTCTAAGCTTTGCTTGTACTTTGGTTTTGATAGAATTAAATGCTGTCTTCTTAGACATGGTTGAATTCCCCTGCTGATAAACCCTGTGGAGTTATTGTTTTTCATTTAGTAGCTCCTGAATTTCCCCAACATTTTCATCAAACCAGTCTTGGTGTTTGTGAATATTTTGAGCAAACTGGCAAATGTAGTGCCCTACACCAAATCTCTGAAAGCTGCCCACTCCTTTTCCACTTTGTCAGCTGTGTGTTGGCTCAACTTTTCTTCCAAGTTAGCAACAAACTTTTCCCACTCAATTTGTTGACATTAATTCTTCTGATAGTCATGTTTCCTTGGGGGCTCCAATTTTGTTGACTGCAAGTATTTAGCTTGGAAAGGATAAGTCTATGATTAGTCCAGCACTCTGTACCACATATTGCCTTTGTCACTTTCACATCTAGTCTGTCTCTTTTCCTTACAATCATATAGTCTGTTAGATGCCAATGCTTGCTACAAGGGTGCATCCATGAAGTTCTATTGCATTTAGGTGAATGGAAAACAGTGTTGATGACAAGGTCATGAGATGCATAAGTAAGTTTGCATTGTAAAGTGTTGCATTTTCCAACTCCATTCCTCCCTGGAACTACCTGCCAAGTCTGACAGAATATTCTACCATTAAAATCACTCAAAATTACAAGTTTGTCCTCTTCTGGCACACTAATGATAATGATCTCCAGGTCTTCATAAAATTTTCTTTGAGCTCATCAGGCTTAATTTTGGTGGGAGCATAAGCACTGATTTGAATTTATTTTGAATTTATTCTATTTATATTTGTTCTGTATATTCTCATGCATGTCCTTATTTCCTCCATTAAAATACCAGCTCATTGTAAGAATTATTTCAATTATTTTATTTGACTATTGAGTGCCAGTATAATGTCTGGCACATATTAGATGCTTAATACTTTTGGATTAGTTAATTGACATTGCAATACCACTTTAAGATTTTCCATTCCCTCCCTATACATTATTTCATTGTTCCTTCTAATATCTCTGCTAAATAGATAGGAAATAATTTTGTTTTAACGATGAAAACATTGAAGCCGGTGATTTCCCCTTTGGTCACACAAATAAATATTTGATACAGGACTCAATCAGGTCTGCCTCACTTAAAATTTGTCTTCATTGTACTACACTTGCTGAAGGAGATAATCCAATCAACCAGATTTAATTCACCCAGATAAGAGTAAAGGAAGGCCAGACACAGACAGGATGCCTTTGACTTGTGTTCCTTGACAATTATTCTCTATAGTGTCCTATAGTAGTTATCCTATAGCAATTTCCTATAGAAGTCATGAAATTTTTGTTGCTGTTTTATTCTGTAAAACACAACTACCTGGGAACATATCTCTTATCCTAATTCAGACAATCATCACCTTATATCTGGACAGTTGGAATAGCCTCCTAACAGGAACTGAAACCTCCAGTCTCCATCTTCTTCAATTCATGTAACTGACAATTTAATATATCAGAAACAGAGGTCAGTTTTATACTCAGAAATATTTAGTATCTCTTCATCTGTTTTGAATATTTTTTTAATTCTCTGTTTAACATTTAAAGCCATACAAAATTTGTCTCTAGTCTGTCTGTCAAGACTTATTTACAATTAATTCCTTTTATGTGTTTTACAGTACAAAGAAAGTGACCATTCCCTGTACATGATTTTGCACCTCTCACTTGCCTACCTTTGCAAAAGTGGAACGCTGTACCTGCAATGTTTTTCTATCTCTTCTCCTCTGATAGAATCACATTCAGAGTTAACCTCAAGTGTTGTTTCCTTCAGGAATACTTTCCTGATATTCCCAATTTTTAGCACTACTCTCCTTCACTCCAAATTGCCTTTGTATGTATTTTGTTTTTAACCAACTCTTTACATATTTTCCCCTCCTCCAATGTATATAAACTTAGAAGGGTAGGGAATATATTCAGTTTTTGCCTATCCATCCCCAATTCTCATCACTCTCTCTGTCCCAGAACAGGCAGTAATCAGTAATTGTTGAATTAAACTAAGGGAAAACAAAGATTGTCATAATTATCAGTAGACATGGGCATTGTTTTTACTTGACTGTTGTTATTGAGCAGAAAGATGTAAATCCTTCCCTATTTGAAAAAAAGGAGTGCAATTATAGCTAATTGTATGTAAAAATACATTAAATGCCAGTTTATGTATTGATTTTGCTTTGTCCCAGGAAGCCCTCAACAGAGTTGAAGCTTGATTCTACATCCAACATTTGTAAGTTATCCAATTATAAACCAGATTCTTTATCAGAAAACACAATTATATTTGATATAATGGGAAGGTAACCTTTCCAAACCGTCATCTGCTTTACACAATAAAAATTCATTCCTTCTTAACTTTTGTCATCAAACAAAATAAGTGTATTGAGTAAAACACTAAGGGGAAAGATGTGTATTTTTTTGTCTGATAGGCAGTACACAGTTCATCATGAAAGCAATTTTGATTAGTGATAGTTGTTCCTGTAATAAAAATATAAATTTATTCTCAAACTTGAGTACGCATGTAGTTTGAATCTTGAGTTTCAGTACAGGTAAACTCATGGTCAAGGACTGTCTACAAGATTTTGTGTTATATCCTAGGGGATAAAAGACAAGCAAAGAAATGAAAAATCACTTCTGCACTCTGCTATAATAAGAAAAAAAGACATTTTCATAATGTTTCTACCTATCTTATGTTGTCTATACTTAAGGCTTACTTTCTCCAATTGTACAATGGGGAAGCTTGATTATATGACTTCTGAGGTCCCTTTGAAATTTAGACCTATGATCCTCTATGGCTTACTGTCAAATGTTGCACTCATTACCTTTATATTTGGTCTACTTGAGTCACTTCCCTAAAATGTCTCTCTATCTCCCTCTGATTATTACTCCTACAAGTTCTAAAAAAATTTCCCAAGAGCACCAGCTTTCCATCATGACACTTGGAGGCAGTATTGGTTTCTCAGGACTAAAGACCTAACTATAGACCCCATTAAAAATGTAACTCAGGAAAGATAAAGATATAGGATGTGTTCCAATTAACTTTCTAATATTGGTTTTAGGCAATCAAATCAGCAAGGAATGATGTCTCAGGGAAACGAAGGACACGATTACAGAGTGGGATGATCTGAAGGCAGTGGTCCTAGGATTCTTTGAAAGTTTAGGCACTCTTTTTTCACTTTTACCATGATTCTGGGAGAAGAATTTCAAAATGGTGAGACATTGGATATACTAGACCTTCTTTGCTTATATTGTGTTAGTCAACCCCTTTTCTGGTATACCTTCCCTTAATCCTTTTTCATTCATCATGTTTTCAGTTTTATTCCCAACAGTTCATCCGCCCATCTATCCATCCATCCATTTGTTTGTTTGCTTCAACTATTAGTCTCTAATTCTCTTGCATTAGTCATGAGCTGTGTCTCAGCATTGTGTAAGGCTTTGATGATGCAAAAAAGGACAATAAACTTTGATCTCAAGGACCTTACATTCCATTAGGAATACATAATATGTTCCCTGATGAATAAATAGAGATTATAAGCACATGGTGGTAGGGGAGGGAGTACTAATAACAGAGTTAATCAGAAAAGGCCTCTTGGAAAAGTAAAAACCTGGGTGGGAATTAAGGGTTTCAAGGAGGAGAGATAAGAAAGATTTCAAAGTATATGGATAGTTTGTGTCAAAGAATGAGGGTGGGAAATGGAGTTCCATATTTTAGAAAAAAGGGAGCAGAATGCCTTGTCTGATGCATAAGATATTAGATGGTAATGATGCATAACCAGTCTAGAAAGACAGGTTGGAATTCAACCATAAGACAAAGGAGGAGGTGCCCTCTGTCTTCAGGAATGATAGAGAAATCCAGAGTAGACTGAGTGGGAATTCAAGAGAGAATTGACTTGCATGCCCTTCTCAAATTGAAGTCCTGAGATCATTCCTTTCTTGGCCCTCTAGTTATTGGAGTACTGAGAACCTAGAGTACAGATGAAGTGTAAATACAAGGATTGATGGGCTCTTGCAGAATAATGAGGTCCATGGGAACATGATAGAGAAGTCCAGTTGCAAGTAGGCAGGAGGGAAATGAAAAAAAAAATGGTTGGTCCAGAAAATAGAGATTTGGCTAGAAGTTAGTTCTGAGCAAAAGGGAATAACATGAACTAAGTCTAGAATTTTAAGCTTATGCCATGCTCTGAAGAGTTCTAAATTCTGGACTCAGTTTATTTTTGAATAGTCAATGGAGAACCAGCTTCAGTGTTAGAAAGAACTATGTTCAAGGGGCACCTCAGAATAAAAGGGAGGCATCTATCTGTCTATCTATAATAAAGAGAGTTTCTTCACTAGCAAGTTCCTATAAAAGTCTGAATGATGATGATGATGATGAAGATGATGATAAAAATGTCACTTAAGATTTTTTGAGAAAGTCAACAATTGCTGGCAGCTATGTGGAGGAAAACATTGGTAAAGATAGTTATTGAAAGCAGAGCCATTACAGTCCAGTACAGTAGTGACTGAGGTATGAATGACCAATATATTTTAGAGAAAGAATTCATATACCTTGCAAGTGATTTGATACACCATGGGGATGGGGTTTGAAAGCGATAAATTACACATGCGACTATGAAGCTATTAATCTTGGTGAATGGGAACAAGGTAATGCCCTCAAAACCAATTCCACATTTGGAGAATGTGTAAGTTTAGGACAAAAGATGATGAACATTTCTTTTTATCTCTGCTATCTATTGATATCTGAATAACACAGCCTAAAAAAAAGATATTTGCCCTTAAATTCTTCCTTATCATATGTCTTCAGGCAAATGCTAGATTACTATTAAGCAGGTATATTGTAGGCGGGATATTTGGTGAGTAGGCTAAACTATATATCCCCTGGTATACCGTTTGACTCTGATAATATGTCTTTCTATGCTCTCACATTGAGGTCAACACAAGAGAAAATTGAAAACCATGTCAGCTATTCCCCTGAGAAGATCCAAGGAGTTAAATTTGTCATGGGAATCAGGAAAGTAAATTTACCTGTGCTTACTAAATCCAAAGGGACTCAGAAAAGGTGGCTGGGTTAAGAGCCAGACTGGGTGACCCTGACATATGACAACAGCTGGCATCTAGGCACAACCAGTAATCATTCTTTTTCTCCATTTTTGTGCCTTTAAACAACTCCTCAATCTGCTAAGACTTCCTTTCTGTAGGAGATAATTTGAAGGGAGGAGAGCAATTTTTATTTTTACGCATTACAGCTTTTCCATGTCCCATCAGTATATATAGAGATAAGACCCATTTATTTTTATACATTTGTTTACAACAATGGTTCGTTGCAAACTATTCAACCAAAAAGGTGTGGAGCACATTTTATTGATATTCTTGTTGCCACACTAATGATTTCATAGAAGCTTAATTTATTCAGTAGCCTTTTTGCAGAGGATTCTGATTTCAAAAGGCTTCTTACCCATTACAAAATGGAATGCATTGAAAATCTCCTGATTTGTCTTTTGAATTATGGAAGGCAGCTCCATCCAGACAGAATTTGGCCACAATCTAGGGAAATGCCAAACCCAAGTTTACATAGTGATATTATTAAATTCCATTATGAATCCCCTTAAGCTGCTTCATCCCCCAAAAAGAGAAGCCAAATGTCTTTTTTGTTATCTATGGGAAAATGTTAAATAAATACATAACCTTAGACATTTAGGAGTTTGTGTGGAAGAGAAACATGAATAATTCCTTCCAATATCCTGAATAGCTATTGAAAAGAGTTCTTTATCCATGAGGCTGGCTGGGAGCACAAAACCCTTTGCTATAGCATTTTTTTCCTCCATTAGGGCAGACTTAAACAAGAGACATTTGTCTACAGAAAAGACATCCATATGTAGAAATCAATCTACATGTCTACATTCAAATTGTATTTTTGAAAACACATTATGCAGTTGCATTCCTAATGGATATGAATGGGTTCTATTTAGAGGCATGCATAAAAACAGCCATTCTCCTTAAAGTTCAAAAAATGAACAATACAGAGGCAAGAACTAAATTTTATGTCATTATTCACTCTCAAGTCTTCTTTTGCTTTTAGGAACTTGGAAGAATTTGCCTAAAAAGAAATATTAAATACAAGGGAGTTTTTTTTCCTCTGTCTTTAAACTTGATTCAGAATGGATTTGAGGAAAGGCAGGGAATGGCTCTTTATATTTTGAACTCATTGGCTAACTTTTTTTTTTATTATTTGTCCTCATTTTCACCAGGAAGTGTTATGGAGTTCACTGAGCACTGGACATGAAGAAAGAAGACTACAGTTAAAATCCCATTGCATTCAATTATAGCTGCATGACTTTGAGAAATTCATCGAAATTTCCTGGACTGTTTCCTCATCTTTATAATGGCTCGGTTAGACTAGATGGCTTATGAGGGCACTTTCATCTTTACTATGATACTGAGGTTTTTCTTTCACAAAAAAACAATGTTGATGGACATAAGAGCATAAAAGTTATAATTAGGATTCAACACCTAAACATATAAAAATTATGGGGTCAAAAGCAATGGAATCACAGAATGGAGGTGATCTTACATTCCTTCTAGACCAATATAACCATGAGGAATGATCTCTGGAATTGCCCGAATATGTGGTTATCCAGCCCTTTCTTGAAGTTATTCAGTGGGGGAAGAAGGGATCTACATAACCCAAGGATGTTCTTCCTGTTTTCTAATTATTCTAATAGTTCTAATTATTGAAGTCTTTTTTTTCTTATAGAGGTAAAACTTAACTTTCTACATTTTTTCATTTACTGTTCCTATTATAAATTTCTGGAGTTAATGTAAATAAGTCCAGTTCATCTTCCAAATTCTAACTTAACTTATGTAATATGACTTTCTTGTTCTTAGTGGGGCAGATTAAAAGACTTTTAGATTTGAAAGTAATCTTAGCAATAATGTAATCCAAACCATATTCAAAAAATACTATCTGCCACCTTGTTTCCAAGTGTAGTTATCCTAATTCTGTTTGAAGTCATCTAGCTCTCCAAGTCCACTTTTAAATAGGCTTCTAAATCTTCTCTTCTCCCAGTTACGCATTTTCATACCTTCTAACTCATCCAGTAATGAGTAATTTCTAGACTCTTTTTCATCTTGATATTATTTTTTTGATACACTCTAAATACTTATCATACCCATAACATTTAAGAGTTTGAAGGTATAAGAATGGTCATCCAATGCAACATGTAACTGAAAATATTTTTTTTCCAATTTACAGTAAAAGGAACTCAGGTAGAGCTGAAGTGACTTACTGAGCATCACATAGCAAGTAAGTGTCTGAGATCAGATTTGAACTGAGGTGTTATAAAGGTCAAATGAGATAATAATTATAAAGTTTCTGGCATATAATAAGTGCTACATAAATGTTAGCTATGATTATTTTATTATTAATATAATATTAGCCTGTAGATATTATGTGATTGAAAAATAAAGTCCCTTAATTACAGAGGAATCAAAATTTTTGGCCACTCAATGGAACAAATAATGGTAAAAAGAACATGCTGGTTGTATATGGAAATCAGTTGTCAAGTGTATTAACAATAAGGATATGATATAGAAGATAAGATTGAGGTACCCTATGATCATCAAATAGGTACTGGTTATACAGGGAAAGATAAAAGATAGGAAGCCCAAGTTTTTCCTTGCTATCCTTGGCTTATGAAATGACTTAAAGGAAGGCCTAAAGGAATGCTGGTAATCATTTATGGTGGTTTTCTCAAAGGCTGTAAAAAACCATACATAATGAGAAAGCATGGGTCAATCTTTATCACTAATGAAGCAAGTCCAAGAGAGATGACATTCCCAAACCATTAAGGATGGAAGTAAAACTCTATCTACTGAAAAATCACTCCTCTTTCTATATAGTAGCTAACACTGAAGTAAGCATTCAAAAGACTTTGCTGAGCAACCAAAACAGATATCAAAGGATTCAGGCACTGTGTCACATACCTTCTACCTATAGGAGAAACACAGAATATCTCACTCATAAATTTTTATTCTCAGTTAAATATATCACTTTTTATATTTCTTCATTTTGTTTTTACACAAATTAATATCCATTCATTTAAATTTATTTTAACATGGTTTTAAAAATTTTAAGTTTCAAATTCTTTCCCTCCATCTAGCCACTTTCCTATCCATTGAGAAAGCAAGCAATATAATTCCAATTACATATGTGAAATCATGCAAAACATATTTCTATATTAGACACATAAAACAAAAATTTTAGCTTCTTTTCCAGCTCTCAGCAGACTTAATATAAATGATTAAAACCGAGGCTCCTAGAAATGGCAAGAGATACTGCAACATGGGAGAGTACTCTGATAGATAAAAACAGTAAAAAATTTTTAAAGAGAAGTGTCAAAAATAAGTTATAAACTTAAAAGTCTACCTAAAAGTCTACCTTTCAGCCATTTTCTGAAAGAACAACTAGCCCTATATTCCCAAATAGCTGTTAATAATAGTAATCATAGGTAATGATATTCATAGTTAAGAAAAGAGATGTGAAAATATGCTTGATACATTCATTTTAAGAATGTGAGGTATTTTACAATAGCTCTTTAAGGGGAGTTGTTTCATTGTTAATTTTTATTTTTACATTACAGTGATTTCTTAACTGACCACCATGTATGTTGCATCTTGTAATACAGAAGAGTAAAGCAAAATTCATCAATGTAACAAACTTGTCTAATAGTGTATGCTATGTTCTGCACCAGTAGTGTCTTTCTTTCTGTACCACATTGAGAAAAGGCATTATTTTTCATTAAATGTTCTCAATGAAAAAAGTCTTGCAAAATTAAATAAAATGAATGAAGAAATAGATTTCATTACCTTTCAGTGTTGTATTCTTTTATCTTGCAATCATTGAATACATACGCTTGTGTGTATATATATATATATGTGATATAACATGTATATGCAAATGCATGTATTCAGATATACATATAAACACTTACAAATGTATTATTTTCTGTGTCTCATTATTTTCTCTCCATTATATTTTACAAGTCTTCTTGGGTTCCTCAGAATTAATTATAAACACCAATTTTTAAAATAAAATATCATTTCATTACATTCATATAATATTGTTTATCATTTACCAATTGTTGGAGAGCATTCTATTTCCTTTTTTTTTACTGCCACAAAGAGCGCTGAAATGTATAAATCAAAAAACTTCCCTTCACATCCTATAGTTTCTCTTCTTATTCTAACTGAATTGGCCTGAAAGATTTTAGAGCAGTTCTTTAAAAAAAAATAGAGGGGAGTCATGTGTGTTTATGCACAGGGGCCATGGACCCTATTTGGCAGTCTGCTGAGACCTAACGACCCCTTCTCAGTTGTATGCTTTCAAAACATAAAACAAAATTCACAGTATTACCAAGTAAACCAAAAGTTAGTGAAATGAATGAAAAAAAAATTTCACATTCAAGTTCAAAACTCCTTTTAAAATTGCCTATGCGTGGGAGGTTAGTGTGTTGATAGAGCCAGTGGCTAGAGCACTGGAGTTCTTGTCATGAAGGCTTGACTTCCACCTTTGTCTCAGATACCTGCTGACTTTACTAATGGAGTGACTCTGGAAGTTATTTCATTTCAGTTTTCTTTTTGTAAAAATGGAGATAATAATAGTATTACATCCCAGGCTTATTATAAAGATCAAATGAGATAATATTTGTAAAGCATTTTGAAAATCTTAAAACAATGCATACATTTTTGTTATTGTCATTATTAAACTCAAAGGCAAAATTCTTAAAAATAACTTATTAATTGATTTCTCATTTGCCTCATGTCAATCATTAAAATAAAGATGCAACCTGATGTTTGGATTTCCTTTCCAAAGTGTGCCTTTTTTTCCTAAAAGATTCCAAAAGATATTCTAATTAAGTCTGCCTTCTGCCTATTTGTAGCCAGTGAAGTTAATCCTTTAAATCCTAGGCTTAGGGAGAGATTATAACTTTCTCTCTTCAGAGTTCATGGGTATGGTTCTTTCCAAATTTTCTATTATTCATTACATATTTCCACAAGCTAAAAACCAGGGGTTTCTATGTGCATCGGGTTGTTGAGATACAGATGTTAAAGAAGTGTTTGATGTGTGTTTGCACCTTTGGACACACAAGCCAGTGCTGAATAGAGAGGGAGAAAGAAAGGGAGTGAGAAGGAAAAGGAAAGAGGGAGAGGGAGAGAGAGAAGGAAAGGGAGAGGAATGGAAATATTAGTATGAAGGAAGGTGATGTGGGGAGAAAAAAACATTTTGTTGTACTTATTGGAGAAGTTAAATGGATGAGGTGGCCAATGGCATGTGTTCTTAAAGGATTTTATATTCTTTTGCAATATGGTTCACTCTAGCCTTTGTCTCTAAGGATAAACACTGTTAAATTTTAACTCTCAGAGTTCTCTGAAATAATAAAGAGGTCAGGAAATCTCTTCCATAGACTTGACCTTCTATCAGTTATTTTTTTTTCCTCCAATTTCCCACCTTAACATCAATGTATTTCCAAGAAAAGGCTATTTATTTCAAAATATTTTTAAAAAGAATAAAAGTACAAATATGCCATCTATCACTCCACAGGCAGAGGTTTTCATACACAGACTTGACTCCACATGAATGGAGTTAGGGTGGCATTTAGGTTCTCAACCTGGCTCAGTTACTACATAGCATAATCACTGCCAAACCAAGCTGGGCTAGTATCTCCAGACCCTTGCTCCTCAAGGCTCATTACTGGGCTGACTACATGTCCTCTACTTGGATTCCTGGGCTCCAGGAATCCTTTATGGTTAGAGCTCCCAGGACTGATAAGAGACCCTTCTCACTGAACCTACAGTAAAAAAACAATAAAGGAAATGGTCCAAATCCAAACCAACATAATCCTAGATCTAGTTCTTGTCCACGTCTATTAGCAAACTTATGAAAACATCATTTTACAGTATATGATGAAAAGGTCTTAGTTCTTGGGATCACATGGTTGGAGGAAAGCTCTAAGCTTGTCTTCTTCAGATATAGTGGGTCCCTTCTTCCCCCACTAGAGGAATTCAAGAAAGGGCTGGATAACTACCTATTGGGGCTATTCCAGAGATAATTCCCCATAGATAGACTGGTCTAGAAGGAATATAAGATTATTATTACTTTTGCTTAATATGAGATGAAAAGGGGTCACTGTCATCATTATAGCAAATTCCACCATAACCACCACCTCACACTTGTTGAGTCAATTTTGAAAAATAGTAACTATTCTCATTATAAGCCACCAATGAAAGGAGGTTACTCCAGAAGCATGGGCCACATAGAATATACAGGCCTGCTCCAATCCTCAATTATTCTGAAGGTAGATCCCTGGCTCAAAACTGTGTGATACCGTGTTGTGTTTTCTACACATATGCCAAGACTCCATTATGCTATTTTTGACTCCTCAAGATAGACTTTTCCTCCCAGTGAGCAATTCTCATCTATGATTCATTACATTCCAGGTTCATTTCTAACTCAAAATCTTTAATTATCCTATTCTTTTCACTTTTTGTACCCTCCTTTTTCCTTCATTCCATTATCCTGGAGATGTTTTAAGCTACCTGAAGACAGGAAAAGTTTCATTTTTTAAATCTAGCATTCAGTATAGTGCTTTGTACTCAGTATTTAATAATTGTTTGTTGAATTGTATAATAGATTTAAAATATGAGAATTCTTCCTCTTTCAGTTAATCACCCTTTCTGTCCTTGCATTCTTTCCATCCACATGTATTTGCAGAGTAGGGCCCAGAATGTGTAAAGTCCTCTGAGATAGAATTTAAAAAAAGAAATACTCCTACTATTAAAAATGCAAAAACAGAAGAAACAACAAAACTTTATGTGTAAGAAATAAGGCACATTTACATTAAAAAGTAGAATTATATCATGAGTTACAAGAAATAAGTTAGAGAAATAAGGCATGTACCAAGACAGTGTAGTAAATAAACATCAAATTATCAGTAAGGATTATAATGAATGAAAGGGGAGAAACATTCCTTTGGGTTATAGACAAAACCACAACTTGAGAAATACAACAGGGGTTTTGCACCAAAGTACCAAAATATATAAGGTACTAGCAGCACATGTACTCATTTAGGAAGTAGTAACATATTATTATTCACTCTCTTTAGAAAATAATACAATTATACCTTCCACCTTGCAGCATCCTCCATGTAAAAAGATTTGGCTCTCCTTTTACATTAGAGAAGTCTTACTATTTTGGGTAGGGGGGTATTTCAGTACCTTGTTATAAAATTTGGATTATTTGGCTACACTCTCTGTTTTGTCTGCTCTTCTTGATGTGTTGTCTGTGGCTTTTTCAGACCTTCTACAATATTCCATTTAATTTCTTATTTTTTTTCTTTAAAATTAAATTACTTATGTTTAGTTTTCAACATTCACATCCACAAGATTTTGTATTCCAAATTTTCTCCCCATTTCTCCCCTGCACTCATCCCAAGACATCATACATTCCACTTACCCCTTCCTGTTACCTGCCCTCCTTTCTATCACACTCCTCCCTTCTCTCATCCCCTTCCCCTCTATTTTCTTGTAGGGCAAGATAGATTTCTATACCCCATTGCCTGTATGTCCTCTTTTACAGTTCCTTGTTTAAAGCAAATTTTAACATTCTTTTTTTAAAAAACTTTGATTTTCATTATCTCTTCCTTCCTCCTCTTCTCCCATCCCTACTGAGAAGGCAAACAATTTGATACTGGTTTTACATGGGTAGTCATACAAAATGGTTCCATAACAGTCATGATGTGAAAGACAAACTATATTTCTCTACATCCTATTCCCCCCCATTTATTCTATTCTCTCTTTTGACCTTGTCCTTCCTCAAAAGTATTTACTTCTAATTACCTCCCCCTTCTATATGCCCTTCTTTCTATCATCCCTGCCACCCCTCATTTATCCCCTTTCCCCTATTTTACTGTAGTTTAAGATAGATTTTCATACAAAATTGAGTGTGCATGTTATTCCCTCCTTAAGTCAAATCTGATCAGAGTAAGGTTCACTCTTTCCCAATTACTCCCCTTCCCCTTCATTGAAAAAGCTTTTCCTTGCCTCTTTAATGTGACAGATAATGTACCTCATTGTATTTGTCCCTTTGTCCTTCTCCCAATATCTTTCTCACCCCTTAATTTAATTTTTTCAGATATCATTCCTTCATATTCAACTCACCCTGTGCCCTCTTTCTATATGTATATAATCCCTCCAACTACCTTAATACTGAGAAAAGTCGCAAGAGTTACAAATGTTATCTTTTCATGTAGGAAAATGAACAGTTCAACTTGAATAAGTCTTCTTTCCATTTACCTTTTCATGCTTCTCTTGATTCTTGTGTTTGAAAGTCAAATTTTCTATTCATCTCTGGTCTTTTCAACAAAAATGCTTGAAAGTCCTCTATTTCACTGAAAGATCATTTTTTCTCCTGAAGTGTTATACTCAGTTTTGCTGGGTAGGTAGTTCTTGGTTTTAATCCAAGCTTCTTTGATCTCTGGAATATCATATTCCAAGTTGTTTGATCTGTTAATGTAGAACCTGCTAGATCTTGTGTTATCTTGATTGTGTTTCCACAAACCTAGGATTGTTTCTGTCTGCTTGCAATATTTTCTCCTTGACTCAGGAGCTCTGAAATTTAGATACAATATTCCGAGGAGTTTTCCTTTTGGGATCTCTTTCAGGAGGCAATCAGTGGCTTCTTTTAATATCTATTTTACCCTCTAGTTCTAGAATATCAGGGCAGTTTTCCTTCATAATTTCTTGAAAGATGATGTCTAGGCTCTTTTTTTATCATGGTTTTCAGGTTGTCCAATAGTTTTTAAATTGTTTCTCCTGGATATATTTTCCAAGTCAGTGGTTCTTTCAATGACATTTTACATTTTCTGCTATTGTTTTATTCCTTTGCTTTTGTTTTACAATTTCTTGATTTTTCATAAAGTCATTAACTTCCATCTTCTCTTTTCTAATCTTTAAGGAATTATTTCCTTCAGTGAGCTTTCATACATCTTTTTTTTCATCTAGCCAGGCCTGCTTTTTAAGGCATTTTTTTCCTCATTGGCCTTTTGGATCTTCTTCCATTTGGGTTAGTCTATTTTTTAGGGCGAGCATTTTTGGGCTCCTTTAACAAGCAGTGGACTCATTTTTCATAATTTTCTTGCATCACTCTCATTTCTCTTGGCAATTTTTCCTCTTCTTCTCTCACTTGATTTTCAAAATCCTTTCTAAACTCTTCCATGGTCTAACACCAATTCATATTTTTTTTTGGAGGTTTTGGATTTAGAAGCTTTGACTTTGTTGTCTTCCTCTGCTTGCATATTTTGGTTTTCCTTGTCAGCAAAATAAGATTCTATAGTCTGATTGTTTTTTTTTCTGTTTTTTTGCTCATTTCTCCAGACATCTAATAGGCTTTTGAGTTCTTTTTCTGCTTCCAGTTGGGGTTGGAGGTATACTGTCAGCTTCTCTATTCCCCCCTGCCCCAATCTGTTGGTTTAGAGCTTCAGAAACAGTTGCGGTTGCTGATGCTGTGGCTGCCAGCTGGGCTGTTCCATGCCCTCTACTGCCCTGGGACTGGGGCCAGACCACTCTACTTTCTCACTCGTGTCTGACAGGATTTTCTCACTGACCTTCCAATTTGTCCTCAGCATTTTAGGATTGTGAAGTCTGGAAGCTGCCAGAGGTGCCAAAGATTCAGTCTCCCTGTAACCTATTCAGGTCCCATCTGTACCACACTGGCCCATGCTGCACTGTGCTCTGCTCCCAGTCCAGCATGATAGATGCTTCCCATGGACCTTTTAAGTTGTCTTGGACTGAAGATTTGCTTCACTTAGTCATTCTGTGGGTTCTTCAACTGCAGAATTTGTTTAGAATCATTTTTTACAACTATTTGGCTGGGTTTTGGGAGAGTTCTAGCAAGTCTCCACTTCTACTCATCCATCTTGCCTCCACCCCCTTCCAATTTCTTACTTTGATCCCTAATATATTGAAACTACTATGCATAAAATTTTGATGTGCAAGACATAATTGCAATTAGTTTAAATAGTAAGTTACCAGGTAGAAGGCTTCATGCCCACCTGCCTTTGCCACTTTTTGATCTCACCTGAAGCAGACTTGAGGCCCAAACAGAATTTAATTTTCAACGTTAAATTAAGGGGAACTCCCTACTTGCCACCACCATTTTCTCAAGAGCATTTTGGAGTATTTAAAGGAAATAAAATGTTTTTAATCTTTTTATTGGATCCCCAGTGCCTTGTGTAATTTCTTGCACAAAGTGAACAGTAACTAAATGAGAGAGAGAGAGAGAGAGAGAGAGAGAGAGAGAGAGAGAGAGAGAGAGAGAGAGAGAGAGAACTATTCTCAGCAACAGAATGACCTGACATATACAGACTATGTGACTGATAAGTGCCTTGACTCATCCAGGCTCAAGTTAACTTTCTAAGATTTTAATTTGCAAAACTTTTTATTTTTTGCATTGATAAAATAACTTTTTCTACTGGAGAGTTTTCTATATCAATACAGTCATAGCTCTAGTCACTGTCTCTATTCATTAACAAAAAAATAAAATTAGTCATCGTGTGTGGAACACTCTTTAGCTATGGATAAACTGAAGTAATGTAAGTATACTATAATTTTTAAAGCAATATTTGAATTGAAGCTTTTGCCATCACCACCACCACCATCAGCATCAGTAGCATCAATGAAATTTCAAACAGGCTTGCGATGAGCCCTGCAGTTACCTAGATCACTTATATGGAGAAACCTTGCATCCCAGAGAGTCTACCCCATGATTTATCTGGGAATAATCTCATTAGATTGACTATATAATCATAACTTGCTGTTTCTTAAACATCAGACTTACTGAGGCAGTCATACTCTTTCCTGTTTTTACTAATCTATTGCTTCCAGAGGGAAGATCACAGCTCACCCACAGCACAAGCACTGTGACCTGAAACACCAGACAGGATACCTTTCTTTTCTCTTCTACCTCAACTTTGAGCAGTGTTCCTAGCATTTTCTCTTTCTGTTTTGTTCATTGTTCTCAGTTTTCAGGTTTCAGTCCGGATCATCATTGTACCCAGGATTTCTATCCATCATGACTTGGAACTAAAATTTCAGGTGGGGCATTTCAGCCAATCAGTTCAGTCCTGTGAGGGACCACGAAAAGCCAGGGTACTTGGGACTTGACCCAAGGAGAGTTTTGAGCTTGGATCTTGGGATTGAACTAAGCTATGATAAAATCCTCTTCCCCTACTCAAAGCCTAAGGTGGTATAATGGAGGAGGATTCAACCCTATGGTTTGGGGTGTGTCTGTATATTTATGATTTTGATTTTGGATATTAACATTTCTTTGTAAAAATCTAATCTATTAGTGGCTAAATGGAAGTGGGCTGTAGGGAACTACCCCCTATACTTGGGGAAAGAACCATTGGTGGGTGAAGTCATTGTCAGAGAGCCTAGACACCCTCCCAGTCCCTTTAAGGGTATCAGAGAACCCTGGAAGAGGGGTGAAATGTAACATAGCTAGCCTTTAGACAATAGGAGTCAAGGTAGGCCATATTGCATAATTATCCACTGATTGGCTGGGGAATGACAGAAAAAGGTAAGCTGAAGATATGTCTCTCTCTTGCCAACTATGGACATATTTAGAATCATAGATGAGAATGAGATCTAATTCTTTCTGGAGTATACAATCAATTCAGTCCATAAGACACCTACTTGTGCCATTTTCCAAATAAAGACAAAGAGTCCCAAAAACAAGTGATTTGTACAAATTTTTCTGAGGGTATAAGGCAAATCTTTAAATCTTTAAAACCCAGTCACTGCAACGGTTGTTTATAAAAGGGAAGGATGGGGGGAGGAGCCAAGATGGCAGAGTAGAAAGACTCACATATGCTAGCTCCGAACCCACAGTCCATACATTTCCTGTTAAAAGAACTCCCCACAAATTCTGGAGCACTGCAAGCCATACAGAAACACAGTGGAAGAGATTTCCATTCCAGAAAGCCCTGGAAAGCTGTCCCCAGAGGTCTGTTGCGCTCCAGACTCAGAGCCCCATCCTGCGCTGCTCTGGCCGAGGGGCCCCAGAGGAGCAGATCTGAGCAGGCTTCAGGGATGGAATCTCCGGTGGCTGGGAAGGTCCCTCCCCCCACAGGCGCTACAGGTCAGTGAGAGACTTCTGGGCTGGCCGAGAGGGGAGCAGGGTGTGTCTGTGACTCAGACCCCCTCAGGAGGTGGTGGCTGAGGCAGAAGCAGAGGCAGCAGGGGCCTAGACTCCGAGAGCAGCAGGCAGGAGCTCAGAGCCATTACCAAAGGTTTCTGCATAAACCCCCTGAGGGAACTGAGCCTGGGAGGCGGCCATGCCCCCACCCAAGCACCAGAACTTAAGCTCACATTGAATAGTAGCCACACCCTCTGTGGAAAGCACTGAGGCTGGGGAGCAGCATTTGAATCTCAGACCCCAAGCACTAGCTGGGCAGATCTAGCTGGGGATGGAGAGGAATCTCAGAAGTCAAGTAACTGGCTGGGAAAATGCCCAGAAAAGGGATGAAAAATAAGACCATAAAGAGCTACCTTCTTGGGGACCAGATGTTTCTTCCTCCTTTCATTTCTGATGAGGAAGTACAATGCTTGCCATCAGGGAAGAATGTGGAGGTCGGGGCCTTTGTATCCCAGACCTCCCAGGTGGATGTCCGGTGGGCTCAGGCCATGGAAGAGCTCAAAAAGGATTTTGAAAATCAAGTTAGACAGGTGGAGGAAAAACTGGGAAGAGAAATGAGAGAGATGCAAGAAAAGTATGAAAAACGGGTCAATACCTTGGTAAAGGAGACCCAAAAAAATGCTGAAGAAAATAACACCTTGAAAAATAGGCTCACTCAATTGGCAAAAGAGGTTCAAAAAGCCAATGAGGAGAAGAATGCTTTCAAAAGCAAAATTAGCCAAATGGAAAAAGAGGTTCCAAAGCTCACTGAAGAAAATAGTTCTCTCAAAATTAGAATGGAACAGATGGAAGCTAATGACTTTCTGAGAAACCAAGAAATCACAAAACAAAACCAAAAGAATGAAAAAATAGAAGATAATGTGAAATATCTCATTGGAAGAATAACTGACCTGGAAAATAGATCCAGGAGAGACAATTTAAAAATTATTGGACTACCTGAAATCCACGATCAAAAAAAAAAGCCTAGACATTATCTTTCAGGAAATTATCATGGAAAACTGCCCTGATATTCTAGAAAAAGAGGGCAAAATAAATATTAAAGGAATTGATCAATCACCACCTGAAAGAGATCCAAAAAGAGAAACTCCTAGGAACATTGTGGCCAAATTCCAGAATTCCCAGGTCAAGGAGAAAATATTGCAAGCAGCTAGAAAGAAACAATTCCAGTACTGTGGAAATACAATAAGGATAACAACAGATTTAGCAGTTTCTACATTAAGGGATTGAAGGGCATGGAATAAGATATTCCAGAAGTCAAAGGAACTAGGACTAAAACCAAGAATCACCTACCCAGCAAAACTGAGTATAATACTTCAGGGGAAAATATGGTCTTTCAATGAAATAGAGGACTTTCAAGCATTCTTGATGAAAAGACCAGAGCTGGAAAGAAAATTTGATTTTCAAACACAAGAATGAGAAGAAGCATGAAAAAGTAAATAGCAAAGAGAAGCCATAAGGGACTTACCAAAGATGAACTGTTTACATTCCTACATGCAAAGACAATATTTGTAACTCTTAAACTTTTTAGTATCTGGGTAGTTGGTGGGACCACACACACACACACACACACACACACACACGTACACATGTGCGTGCACACACATACAGAGACAGAGAGCACAGAGTGAATTGAATAGGATGGGACCATAAAGAAATTAAGGTAAATGGTGAGAGAGAAATGTAGTGGGAGGAGAGAGGGTGAAATGGAATGGGGTAAATTATCTCTCATTCAGGAGGCAAGCAGGAGACTTTTTCATGGAAGGGAAAAGAGGAGAGCTGAGAAAAACCATGAAGTTTACCCTCATCACATTCAAGTAAAGGAAGGAATAAAATGCACACTTATTTTGGTATGAAAACTTATCTTACAATACAGGAAAGTGGGGGAGAAGGAGATGAGCAGGGTGGGGGGGATGATGGAAGGGAGGGCAATGGGAGGAGGGAGCAATTTGAAGTCAACACTCTTGGGGAGGGACAGGATCAAAAGACAGAATAGAAACAATCGGGAGCAGGATAGGATGGAGGGAAATACAGTTAGTCTTCTACAACATGACTATTATCGAACTCATTTGCAAAACTACACAGATATGGCCGATATTGAATTGCCTGCCTTCCCAAAGGGAATGGGTGGGGAGGGAGGGAGGGAAGAATTTGGAACTTGATGTTTTAGGAACATCTGTTTAGTATTGTTCTTGCTACTAGGAAATAAGAAATACAGTTAATGGGGAATAGAAAGTCATCTAGTCCTACAGGACAAAAGAGAAAATAGGGACAAGAGAAGGGAGGGATGATAGAAGAGAGGGCAGATTAGTGATAGGGAAAATTAGAATGCTCGGTGTATTGGGGTAGGGGGAGGGTATAAATGGGGAGAAAATTTGGAACCCAAAATTTTGTGAAAATGAATGTAAAAAGTTAAATAATAAATTTAATAAAAATATATAAAAGGGAAGGATTATTTGAGTATGTGTTTGTGGGGAAAAGTGTTGAAAAGAGAGGTTATAATTGAGGCTTTTTTCATTTACAACAATGTACTTAATCTATGTAATTATTCAGCATTACTAATTAAATTGGATGTCCAATATATGGCAGACTCTATAAGAGATATTTTAAGGAATAGAAGTATGGAAAGAGCATAGTCTCTGCCTTTAAAGCTTAGAGATACTTTGGCTTACACATGTGAAAAATTGATCAACAATATAATTCACCTTGTGAAATCCTTACTTGGTTCTTTAATAAAATTAAATTCTGGAAAGTTTAGGACAAAAGAGATAAAAGGAAGAAAGAGACAATAGCAAGGCTAAGGGTAGTCATTAGTAGGTAGCATTTATATAGTACCTACCATGTGCCAGAGGTAAACTTGCCAAAGACTACACAGTACCTGACACAGGATTTGAACTCAGATCTTCCTTACTCCAGACCTGGTACTATATGCTACCTAGTTACTTAATGAATTGTAAAGCATATACCATGTAGGAGTTAGTAAATAAGTCCCAAGTCTCAGAAATCTTAAGTTCCCAGCTCATGTTCATATAGCTGGTAAGTATCTGAGACAGGATTATCTTTCTGAGAAGGATCTATGGAATAGTGTAAAGAGCCTTAGAATGAGGAATCTGGACATTCATTGCCTGCCTTTGAGCCAGAGTCTACCTCTGCACGGACAAGCTTCAGCCTCTTAGTGTCTGAGGCAACGAAGACTGTAAAACATGGAGGAGTTGTTAATCTTTGGCTAAAGACATTTCCTCACTGGAATGTCCTAGAATAATGAAATCTCAGGTTTAGACTAAGGCCACATGTTCTTGATTTCAAGACCAACACAATGTTCTGTGATATATTTTTGTAGATTCTAAATGCCTTCAAGCACAGTTGGATGAGTACTTGTTGGATCTAGTATAGGGGTATAAACCTTCCACAGAAGGGTTAGACTGGCTGAGACTGGTCCTTCCCAACCCACACAGATTCTGTGGTTCTATTATTTACTGAAGGAACTATTCTGTGTTTGTTCATATTAAAATCATTTAAAGTAATTGAAGGAATCCTGGATAAGTAAGTCAGTGAAGGCTCAAGAAAAATCTCTTCATTGCTGAGAAACCAGAATAATATGCCTGTAGAAACCTCTCCCC
Source organism: Bettongia penicillata ogilbyi (assembly GCA_023548195.1). Taxonomy (NCBI): domain Eukaryota; kingdom Metazoa; phylum Chordata; class Mammalia; order Diprotodontia; family Potoroidae; genus Bettongia; species Bettongia penicillata. Next base: position 2,340,451 of record JAJHZJ010000257.1, read on the forward strand.
GCAAATTTAAAAATGCAATACAATACAATAAAAGTGAATTCTTCTCAAACTTTATTACTCTACTGTCTACGATCCCTGATTCCCACTGGATTCTTTTTATTTTTTTGGCAGCCTTGATAGAGGCTTCATGGCAGCTCTGGCAGCCAAACCAACATACATCTACATCTCTACCACTTTTTAAGAACTACTTGGAACTGGTTATTTTTTTAAGCAAAACTTACAGGAATTGTGGGTGTTTGGTGATGACTTAACTTGCTGAAGAAACAGATGCTTTATGATTGTGCTGTCAGATAGAGTTTAGAACAATAAAGATGAGAACCCTGACTGTCAGCATGAGTCTCCCAGACAGATATTTACTTGACACACTACTCAACTTAAAATAATACTGTCTCTTTAGAACTAATGACGTTACTTTCTGACCTGAACTCTTTGTGTATGTACATATAATGAATGTGTGGTAGTGCATTTTGCCCATGTTGGCCACACATGTCTTTGTAGATTTGCCTAGATCTGGCTGAAAGAGAAACAAAAAGAGATATGTCAGGGTAGGGTCCCCTCCCCTACGACTTTTCTTCTAGGGATAATTTAATTCCCGCTAGAAGGAGAAGAAGGAAAGATAGAGAGACACGTAGATTTTTGTGGAATTCATTTATAATCTAGGTGGTAGATAATGGAGACACACACACATACACACATATATATGTGAAAATATATATATATATATATATATATATATATCTTCTAATTCATACTTATAGATCACTGAGAACTGAAGAGAACGAATTTGACTTCACAGAACACCTGTTCTCATAAACTCAAGTCTTTCCAAGTTAACTTTCTTGCTATTTTCTATACATATCATTCCGTTGCTATTTTTTTCTCCTTGCTTTTGCAGACTTTACTCTATGTCTGAAGTGTTCACCTTTTCCCACACATACCTCAAGCAATTCCTAGTTCCCTTCAAGGCACAGCTCAAATGATTCCTCAAAAATGATTTTCTGATCCTTCTGATCATTAATTATTTCCCTCAGAAATTATTTTTTGTTTACTCTATATGTATTCTGTTTATTATTTTATACATAACCTTTGCTTTTCCCAATTAGTTAAGTCCTTCAAGTCAGGTACATTTTAATGTGTCTTTTTGTATCCCTAGTGTATAGAATAGTTCTCTCCAAATACATAGTGGTTGCTCTAAAAATGATAAATTGTCTTGACTGAAAAAAAATGTTCATAATCAAAATTTTCTAATTTGAATCCAACTTAAGCATACTATAGGAATCATAATTAAGTTAAGCCTAAAATCTCTATCTAAAGAGACTTGATAAAATCAATACACACTGTGTAAAACACATATTGAAACACATCTTTGCCTTCATACATCCAGATGTTCATAAAAAAGATTTGCTTAAAATGAAAGTACCTGTATATTAAGGCTTTTTCTCATGAGGCATCATTATTTTTTAAATTTGAAACATGAAATTCAGAAAGTCTAGAAAAATTACATCTATGTAGTTTAATAAGATATTGTGACTGCTTGTATGAGACTTTGACATCTTTCTTTGCACATTTGTTTTATAATAAACCAAGTCTCAACCATCATTAACTTTATTAACAATTCTCTAGATGAATTAACAAGTCACTGACATCTATGCCTACTTGAAATCTGCTTCTTATTCACAATTATGTAAGTGACTGCATGCAGGGATTTAAAAAAAGTAATTGAAAGTTTTGAGTTACAAATGTCCTTCCTCACTCTTTCCGTCCCTTCCCCTCTCCCTCAGAGAGTAAGCAACCAGATATATGTTATCTATCTGCAATTATGTAAAACACTTTCATCTTAGTCAGTTTGTATAAGAAGATATGAACAAAAAATGAAAGAAAACAAGTGAAAAATATCATGCTTCAGTCTGTATTCAAATAATATCAGTTCTTTCTCTGGAGACAGATAAATCCTTCATCATTAGTATTTGGGATTGTCTTGGATCATTGCATTACTTAGAACAGCTAAGTCATTCAGAAGTCTTCATCAAACAATATTTTGATTGATGGGTTGTGACCTGTTTGAGATCTGATATGGATCTACCACATACTTTTACAGTTTTTTTCTCTCAATAGAGGCAGAAACATTTTTGGCAAAATAGAGCACCCATTCCTATAAAAAACTCTAGAGAACATAGGAATAAATTGAGTTTTCCTTGAAATGATAAGCTTTATCTACCTAAAACCATCAGAAAGTGTTACATGTAATAGAGTAAGTTAGATGTATTCCAAATAAGATCAAAGGTGAAACAAAGATATCCATTATTATCACTATTATTCAATATTTTAGTAGAAATGTTAACTTTAGCAATAAGGGGAGAAAGAGAAATGGAAGGCATTAGAATGGGCCATGAGGAAACAAAACTATCACTCTTTGTATATGATATGATGATATACTTAGAAAATCCTAGAGAATCAATTAAAAAGCTGTTTAAACCAATGAACAACTTTAGCAAAGTTGCAGGATATAAAATAAACCTACATCATTACTATTTCTCTATATTACCAACAAAGCCTAGAAACAAGATAGAGTAAGACATATCCTATTTAAAATAACTGTAGACAATATAAAGTACTTGGAAATCTACTCACCAATCAGTTATATTAGACAAATGTTATTTGTATAATATATATACACATATATATATATTTAATGTGTAATTATAATGAGTGTATTGTAGTGCATTTTGTCCATGTTGGCAACATATTTACACATGGATTTATCTAGATCTGGCTGAAAGGGAAACAAGAAGAGATATGTCAGGGTAGAGGCTCCTCCCTTACAACTTTTCTTGAACACAATTACAAAATACTTTTTAAAAAGCCACTACTAAGATTATTTTATAGAGCTAGAACAAATAAAAAATTCTTCCGGAAAATGAAAGGTCAAGAATATTCAGGGAATTAATGAAAAGAAAAGTAAGGTAAGGTGGCCTCACCATACCATATCTAAAACTTCATTATAATGTGGTAGTAAGCAAAACTATTTGGTACTGGCTAAGAAATAGATCAGTGAATCCATGCAATACATTAGATACAGAAGAAAGAGTAGTCAATGACCTTCATAACCTAGTGTTTGATAAACCTAAAGGGTCCAACTTCTGAGATAAGAGCTCACTATTTGACAAAAATTGCTGGGAAAATTAGAAAATAGTATGGTGGAAATTAGGCATAGATCAATCTATCACACCATATACCAAGGTAAGGTAAAAATGGGTACATCATTTAGATATAACAGATGTTACAATAAGCAAATTAGGAGAACAAGGAATAGTTTACCTGCCAGATCTTTGAAGAACAGAAGAATTTATGACCAAACAAGTGCTAGAGAACATTATGAAATGCCTAATGGATAATTGTGATAACATTACATTATTAAGGTTTTACCCAAATAGAACATATGAAAACAAGATTAGAAGGAAAGTAGAAATTTGGGAAACAATTTTTTAGAGATAGTGTGCCTGATAAGGGTCTCATTTCTAAAATGTATAGAGAACTGAGACAAATTTATAAGAAAATTTACAAGAAAATAAGCCATTTTCCAATAGACAAATGACCAAGGTATGTGAATAGGAGTTTTTCAGATGAAGAAATTAAAGCTATCTATAATTGTATTTTTAAAAGCTCTAGATGAGAAATGCAAATTAAAATAACTCTGAGGAAACACCTAATGCCTATCAGATTGGTTAATATGACAGAAAAGGAGAATGATAAATGTTGGAGAAGATGTGGAAAAATTGGAACACTAATGCATTGTTGGTTAAGGTGTGAACTGATTCACCCATTCTGGAGAGCAATTTGGAACGATGTCAAAAAGGCTCGGGGATAAAGGCCTCATTTCTAGAATATATAGAGAACTGACTCAAATATATAACCATCCAAGTCATTCTCCAATTGATAAGTGGTCAAAGGATATGAACAGGCAATTTTCAGGGGAAGAAATCAAAGATATCTATAATCATATGAAAAAATGCTCTAAATCACTATTGATTAGAGAGATGCAAATCAAAACAACTCTGCGGTACCACATCACACCTGTAAGATTGGCAAACATGACAGAACAAGAAAATGATAAATGCTGGAGAGGATGTGGGAGAGTTGGAACACTAATTCATTGTTGGTGGAGCTGTGAGATCATCCAACCCTTCTGGAGAACGGTTTGGAACTATGCCCAAAGGGCTACAAAAATGTGCATACCCTTTGACCCAGAAATATCGCTACTAGGACTGTATCCCCAAGAGATTATAAAAATGGGAAAAGGTCCCACGTGTACAAAAATATTTATAGCAGCACTCTTTGTGGTAGCCAAAAACTGGAAGTCAAGGGGATGCCCATCAATCGGGGAATGGCTGAATAAATTGTGGTATATGAATGTAATGGAGTACTATTGTGCCATAAGAAATGATGAACAAGAAGACTTCAGCGAGGCCTGGAAGGACTTATATGATCTGATGCTGAGCGAAAGGAGCAGAACCAGGAGAACTTAGTGCACAGCAATGACCACAGTGTGCGAGAGTTTTTTCTGGTAGACTTGGAACTTTGTAATAACACAAGAACTTACTGAAAAAAAAAATCCTAATGTCAGTCTTCTAAGGCAAAATGCCTTCCACACTCAGAGAAAGAAATGTGGAAGTCATTTGCAGAATGTAGCAGATCATGTTTGTGTGTGGGTGGGTTTCAGTGTATTATGTGTTGATTTGTTATATGATTTCTTCCATTTATTTTAGTTTGAGTATGTAGCATGAATATAGTGAAAATGTGCTCAATAGGAAAGTATATGTAGAACCTAAACAGAATTGTATGCTGTCATGGGGAGGGAGGGGGGTATTGGGGGAAGGGTGGGGGGGATAAAATCTTAACTTTAAGGAAATGATTGTAAAACATTAAAAAAAATTAAATAAAAATTAAAAAAAAGGTTACCATGTGAAAAAAAAAGGCAACCAAACTGTACATACCCTTTTATCCAAAGGTATTACTACTGTATTCCAAAGAGATCATAAAAAAGGGGGGAAAAGAACTCACATGTACAAAAGTTTTTTATAATAGTTCTTTATGCACTGGAAAAGAATTGGAAATTGAGGGAATGTCCATCAATTGGAGAATGACTGAATACGTTGTGGTATACAAATGTACTGGAATAATATACTATGTATGCTATAAGAAATGATGAGCAAGCAGATTTCGGATGGAAAAAAAACGAATCTGGAAAGACTTACATGAACTGATGCTGAGTGAAATGAGCATAAGAACATTGTCCATAGTAACAGCAACACTGGGAAATGATCAACTATGATAGACTTAGCTCTTCTCAGCAATGCAATTGTCTTAGAGAATTTCAAGGGACTCACGATGGAAAATGCTGACCACAGCCAGAGAAAGAACTATGAATTATGAATGCAGAAGAAAGCATAATATTTTCACTATTTTTCTTTGTCAATGATTTTTTTTCCTTTTGTTCTGACTCTTCTTTCTCAATATGACTAATATGGAAATTAAAATTATATAACATTCCAAACTAACGTTTATCATGTCTGTACATATACACCCTATATCAGATTGCTTGCTGTCTTGGGAAGGGAGGTTGGGACAGAGGAGGAAGAAAATTTTGGAATAAAAAATGTTATAAAATGAATGTTGAAAATTATCCTTACATGTAATTAGGAAGATAAGTAAAATACTATAAAGTAACAAAAAAGACTATAATCACATCCAAACAGAACACTTCTAATCAACATAGCTAAAAATGTTATCCTTAATAAAAGCACACACAGGATGACAAAGAGACTAAAACTATTTTACTATGCTTTAGGTGCTTAAAAAAGGAATTGTAATATTTTAATCAAAGCAAAAGTAAAAATTAATATTTCTGGAATAGATAAATAGGGAAATTTATGCTCAGAGACTGAAATTATTCACCAGATGATATATAGCATTTACATTGATAACAAAGATCAGCTGATATATGTAGCAATCCAATAAATATTGGAAACCTCAATATTCCTCTCTTAGATTTGGGAAATATATCACAGAAATATATACAAAAAGGAAATTAGACATAATTGAAATATATGGGAATCTTTGATCTTTGTCGTTGTCATTAAAAAAAAAAACTAACACTTTATTTCCTTCACTGAGCAAACTTTTTCTTTTGAAATATACTCAATGAAATAGTCTTACCCAATAAAAGTTATGGTTGCTGGAATGTACCAATTCCAATTTTTCCCCCTTTCTTAAGGAATTCAGGAATGAATTCAATATCTTCCTCACCAACCTCTACACTTGCCCTATAGGATGTAGTACTTTTGCATTTTTCCCTTTTCCTCAGTTTCCTGAATTCTTCTCAAATACTCTGTCCCTTTGCTCAAGCCACATAAGGATGGTCACATACCAGACATTTCCATGACCTACAATTTTTCCACTTCCCAAATTAGAAATTCTGAGATTACCCTACCTGATCTTAATCAACTATCATTCCTCCTTTTCCTATGCCTCAAACATCTAACCCTGTTTTGGGACTTTCATTGGGAATTCTGTTAAATCTGTTCCTCAGCAGTTTTCCAGAACATTATTCCAGTTCTTAACTTACTTTCCTGCCTCTTTAATATCAAATCAATAGTTCACCATTTTAGCTTCACACTGTCCTTTTCTCTTTTTTTTTTTCAGAATGATTCTTTTTTTTATTTATTTATTTTATTTTATTTTTTTTAATGTTTTACAATCATTTCCTTAAGGTTAAGATTTTATCCCTCCCACCCTTCCCCCAATACCCCCCTCCCTCCCCATGACAGCATACAATTCTGTTTAGGTCCTTTTCTCTTGAAAATCTTGCCCTCCCCTCCAGTTGGTGCTGTTTTCTTGCTATATATCACTCCTGAATTGATCTTATCATCTGTTTCCTCACCTCCTAATCGTGAGTCACACTGTATGGTTAGAATATATTCATCCTGATCTTTTAAAATGAATTAATAAAAAAAATATTCAGTACTTACTCGATGCAAAACACTGTGCTAAATGCACAAAAAAGAAATTCTTGCCTTAGAGAGGGTATAGTCTAACTGGGAGAGTCAACACATATAGTAGGTTTTAGCCATATTCTATACACACCTACTACTTCTTTTGCAAACAATTGGCATTTTCTTTGCTTTTCACTATTACTTCATATAATGCTGCAATAAATTCTTCTGTTGAAGACATATTTTATTTATCTTTGATTCCACTGGAATATATACATTGCAATGTGATCCTCAAGTAAAACTTTCTCCACATGACTCCAGACTGTGGTCAATTCTCAGTTCCACCAACATAATATCAGTGTGTATCTTTCTGCTTCTCTTCTAACATTGATTATGCAGTTTTTTTATCACCATTTCCACATTGCTGGGTATAATGTATAATCTCAGAGTTTTTTTAATTTATAATTCTCTTTGTGATTTGCAGTAATCATTCTTTTGATTATTAGTAAGTGATCTCTCATTTAATCGATAGATGGTTTCCTCTCCGGTCTTTTCTTGAATACCACGTAGAAGAGTCCAGTATTTCTTTTGTAGACAATGAGCAGCCTAGGACTATTTTGATCAGGGTAGTGAAGGTTCTCACTGAAATGATAAACTGGTTGAGTTTTCTTGTTTTTGTTTCCCAAACGCACACACACACACATAATATCTAGCAAAGTATAATTATATTAAGCCTTGAGAAGAGAAAATGTTAGGGCTACATGATAGCTATTCTCAAGAGTTCAAAGGATTGTTAGATAGAAGAGGGGTATTGTTTTTTGTTTCTTTTATCTTTCTTTTTTTAAAACAAGAAAGCAAAACAAGGAATAATGGTTGGAAGATGACAAATGTCACATATGCACTTCATTTTATGGGAAAAAAGAAGGTAAGAGAGGAGAGGAGAAAAGAACAGAGGAAGAGAAGAGAGGACTTAAAATAAATAAATTAAATAAATAAGGCTTTAAAAATTGTCACCAACATGATAAACTCTGGGAAAGAATCTATGTACTATTTCCAGAGTCTCATGTCTCACTGGAATTATTTCTGTTTAACTGCTTAACAACCAATGATTACACTTACTTGTTAATGTGTTGTTTCTTCCTGTTTAAATTTCAGCTTTTTGAGATCAGAGACTTTGCTTTTTTCCCTTTGTATCCCCGATGCTTAGCACAAAGAAAATCATATATTTCAACTTAGAATGGACTTCAGATGCAATCTAGTTCTCTCTATTTTACAGATGAGGAAATAGAGACTGGAAAGGTTTGAGGGATTTGAAAGTAACATAGAGGCAGTAATCATCAGGATTGGGATTTGAACTTTTCAAACAATCTTGTTCTTTCCATTCTACCACAAATCAAAAGTAATGAGATGAATAAATCCTGGTTGATCAGTTGGTCTGTCCATAAGCATACATTTAACACTTATTACAGGACAAGGAATGTGCTAAGCAATGGGAATAAAAAATAGAAAACAATCACATTCTAATAGGGGAGAAGGGCACATGAATGAATAGGGACATACAAGACTTATACTGAGTAGTTGGAAGGAGAATTTTAAGGAAAACATTTTCACAACTGGAAGGATCTTCTTAGGTTTATTTATTTGAATCTTTCTCAGCATCTGCTCAGTACAGAATGGAGAGCTAGTGATTATTTAATTACGCATGTTATTGAATTATAGTCTGACTTATGAAAAATGAGAAATAGCTCCAATTATCTTCATCTTTCTTTTCTTCAGTCTCATTTAATATGCACTCTTTTCTACCTTTTCATTATTATCCCAGCCTTTCACCAAGGTTATCAGGTTATTATAATTTCTCACATTTGCCTGTTCCCAACACCCACCCCAAAAGAACCTAAAATATACCATATGCTAAATATTTCAGTTTTTCATTCCCTGCCCAAGAAACCTACCTCGAGACCAATCCCAAATTTCTGCAGCCAACTTTTATATATTATAGGCAGTATTTTGTTAAGTGTAATCACTTTGAAAAAACTTTGAATTTACTTTGAGACAGAGTTTTGAGTCTCAGCTAAATCACTTGTTACCTCTGTGACTTTGGAGAAGACAATGAACCTTTCTGTTTCCATGTGTGTAATGGGGTGAGTCATGTTTGTTTTCTTTACAATGCCAATGGATTCTTCAAATTCTCAAGTGGATCTATTCTCTTATTAAGTTGGATAAGCCCCATTAAACAAATCAGAGTTACAAGGATTGACCTACAATGTATTGAAAGCACTTTGCCATCATATAGTGGGTATGCGAGCTAAAATTATTAATTCATAACACCTGAAAACAACTAAATAAGATTCCTCTTTGGGAATACTTTTATATAATAGTCAATAGGAGTAATGGGCAAAACATTAATATAGCAAGGGAAGGAAACTGGCCAAACCCAGATATACCTGGAATTTTCATTTTATATTCTAATTTTAATTCACTCATAAGTTTTATGGATAGAATGTTGGACTTTGAGTTAGGAAGAGCAAGAATTACATTCTTCCCCAGACACTAATAGATTGTGTGACCCTAGGCAAGTCACTTTACTACTCTATACCTCGTTTTTCCTCTGTAAAATAAATAACTTGGACTATTTTTTTTGTTAAGCTTTCTCTTGACACTACATTACTGATACAGTGTTTTTAGAGCTGGGAGAATGATTAGAGGTAATATAATCGAACCTCATTTTACAGATGAAGAAATTAAAGCATATTCGTGGAAGGTAACATAAGTAGTAATTAGTAAAATTAGGATTTGAATCCAACTCCTGACTATAAGTCTACTTCTGCACTTATTTCTCCACAAATTCACCTGTACATAAAATCACTCTGAATTTTGGATTGTTACCCTTACTCTATTTCAAGCCTATTGTAAATTTAACACTGATACCTAGAAAATTTCTTTGGATTCAAATTATTTGAGATTTAGGTCATTTGTGTTAGTTTTGTTTCAATTTAATTAAAAAGGGCTTATCAATGTTTTGAGTAAAGAAAATACAGTGAAAATGCTCAAAAATTCCACTATTATTAACAAGATTGACATTGTCAGATCCACACTTTAGGAACATCCCTCTGATATCTGGGTGGGAGATGGAATGGAATAAGGAAAAATTTGTGTTAAGGAGATCAACTATTAGACTGTGGCAATAATACAGATATGAAGTGATGAAAGTCTACACCATAGTGGTGGCTGTGTCAGAGGAAAAAACATTTATGTGGCAGATATACGTTGACAGACCTTAACAACACATTAGATATGGAAGCAAGAGAGACTTAGGAATCACCAGGTTGTGAGTCTCAGTGATTGGGAGGAGAATGGCAAACAGAAATAAAAATAAATGTAGGAAGGGGGGATGAGGAGAGTAGATAATGACTTAAATCTGGGACATGTAGAGTTTGAAATGTTCAGTAGATTTCAGGCTGAAATGTCCAATAGATAGGTAGAGATGCCATATTGGAGGTCAGCAGAGAGGTTAGGGCAAGACAAGTAGACTGGAGATAATCATTTAATCCATGTGGGCTAATGATGTCATCAAGTGAAGGAATATAGAGGGAGAAGATAAAAGGACCAGGACAGGGAGTTAGGAGGAATCCATAGTTATCAGGCAAAACCTAAAAGATCTAGCAGAAGAGAATGAGAAAGAGCTGCCAGATAAGTAAAAAAGGAGTAAGGAGGGTGTAGTGTCAGAAAAAGATAGAAAAGAGAGGAACCAAAGGAAGAGGGTAATCAGCAACGTCAAAGGCTGAAGAATGAGGACTGAGAAAAGTCAGTATCATTTGGTAGTAGAGAGATCATTAGCAACTCGGGAGAAAACATTTTTGATAGAAACTGTAAGAGGCTGAGGTGATGAGCAAAACATTCCAGGCATTGAGGAGAGTTTGTGCAAAGGCCCTGAGATAATAGATGGAGTGTTGTCTGAATTGCAAGAGCACCAATGTTTCTAGATGGCAGAACACATGGTAGGAACTAATATTTCAGAAGACTACAAAGTTAGGAAGGGGACAGGTTTTTAATTTTTTTTTAATATCAAACACAGAGTTTATATTTAATCATGGAAGTAATAGGGAGTCACAAGAGCTTTAGAGGTTTCAAGAGCTGATGTTTCATGGATTTCTTAGTACACAATACATTTGCTACTTGCTACCAGTTTGATTGATACCTGTAGTAAATTTACATGTTTCCATTTAGCTGAGCTGTAATGATCATGGTACATAATATGAATTGTTTATCTGGTAACAATCACAGTTATTACAGGTGATAGAATTTTCCATCATTGAAATCACCGAAAGTGCTGTAACTTTGTAAAATAACACCATTTTTATGGAAATGTTTCTCAGATGTAATAATGTTTAACATTTCTAAAGCCATTACAGTTCACCAAGCACTTTACTTACAAGAACTCTGTAAAGTATGTTTGCATTTCCATACTTCAATGCATATGGCTAATAATAATGATGGTTGACATTTATAAGGGCTTTAAATTTTGCCAAGTTCTTTTCACAAATTATCTTATTCCGTGTTCACAGTAACCAGGAAGGCAGATACCATTATTATACACATTTTGCACCTAGATAAAGGAGCCTGAGAGGGTTTATAGTACCAAAGAATAATCAAATGAGTCCTGTAAAGGACTTTAGTAATTATTCAGCACAGACACCTCATTTTAAAGACAGGGAAACTGAGGGCCATGGAAATTAAAAGTTTTACCCAAGGTCATGAAGATGGTGAGTGACAAAGCTGGTATTAAATAATTTGTCTGAGATCATGTGACTGTTAAGCGCACTGAGATGGGATTTGATCCTAGTCCTTTCTGATTGTAGTTCCATAGCTTTTTGTACTTTGTCAAGCTGCCTTCTCCTCCTACATCTGTGTAGACCACAATACCTTTGATATTCTTGCCTTGGTTTTTATGTAAGTTCTCCTTATGGGGGCTGACCATGGATATATGTTATTTTTTCTGATTGCCTTACTATTGTGGAGGTTCTAATGGATGGTAGTTGGCGTAATGGATGAATGCTGGACTTGAATTTGAGGAAACACGAATGGGAACTTGTCTTAGGAACTCACTAGCTGTGTGACCCTGAGCCAGTCATTTTACATTTCTTAGGTTCACTTTTTTCATCTATAAAATTGAAATAATAACAGTAATGCCTAACTGAAAGCATAGTTATATGTATTAAATGATAAATAAACTTATTGAAAGGAATTTGCAAAGTTTCAAATATAAATTCTAGGTATTTTGATTATTGTTTTGTGGTAATAATAACGAGGAGAGGATGACAATAGTCAAGTTGTTCATAGACCTTTTCTCATTTTCAATGAATTCATTATCTGTTATTGTAATAATTGGCATAGGAACTCTGCCTGTGATTTCATTTGCTATAAGGAACTCTCAGGCATGGAAATATCCTTGAAAGTCAAAATGTTATCTATAACTTACGGTCTTAGAGAGTTACATAGAGATGTTAAATGACTTAAAGTCATACAACCAGTTTATGTTAGTGGTGGGCCTTGCATCCAGATCTTTTTAAATTTGTGGCAGGCTCTCTAGACCTTTCTAGCCATGGTACATAGCTATCTCTCTTTCTGATAATGAATCTCCTTGATTAACTTACACCACTTGTCTCGTACAAATCATCACTGCTAGTATTTTGTGGTCTACTCACACCCAACTTATACATTTGCTGATTTAGTATTTTTAATTACTCAGAAGGCCCTGGAAATTTTATTAATCTAAGAGTCAGATATTTCACAATGTGCAGCATTTAGTCAGCTAGGCAGTCAGTCAGCATGCATGTATTAACCATGTTCCATGTGTTAGGCACAGTGGTAAGGAGTGGGAATTCAAAGAAAGATAAAAAACATTCTAGCTTTCAACGAATTCCTATTCTATTAGGAAGAAAACATATGCAAATATACATACAGAACTCAAAAATATACATTCAAAATATGTACATGTAATTGGAAGATAAGCTTAAAGGAAAGACACTAAAAGTGACTTCAGGAAGACCAGGAAAATATTCCCAGAAATGGTAGGATTCAAGATGTGTTTTAATGGAAACCAGGAAAAGAAGACAACTCCACAGATGACATGAGGAATGTCCAGTGAAAAGGCAAGGAATTAGCTGATGGAGAGTCTTTACTGAAAAACAGTATGCAAGGAAAGCTAACTAGACACTGCAATAAGTAGAGTGAGGGGAATAAGGCATAAGAAAATAGATAAAGTTTGGAGGATCTTAGGTGTGGCATTCTTTTCACTATCATATAGGGCAACTAACGCATTCAATTGAATAATAAAGTTAGAAGCCAAACTGAAGATAGGTTAGAATTTGATGAGAAGAGAGGAAGTACAAGAACCAAGTTTAAATAGCTTTCTCAAAGAATTGAGCCAAGCAGGGAATTACAGATATAGGCTGAGAGCTAATATGGATGGTAGAATCATGTTTTGTTTGTTTTAAAGATGAAGTATTTTTGTTTATTTTTTGTTTGTTTTGTTTTGTTTTTGAACAGCACATAAGTAGGCATTAGATTGGGAAAAATAAGGATAGCTCAGAATTGGATCAATGGTGAATGTAGAAGAGGTCGACTTGGAAAGAATAAGAAATATTTGTTCAAGTGTGACATTTGTTCAAGTTACAGAGAACATTTTGACTTTCAAGGATATTTCCATGCCTGGGAGTTCCTTATAGCAAATGAAATCACAGGCAGAGTTCCTATGCCAATTATTACAATAACAGATAATGAATTTATTGACAAAATTCATTTGTTCAAGTGTTGGTTGTGAGTGAAGGTAAAGGAGGAAATAGTAGAGGAAAGATATTAGTGTGATGTGGAACATGGGTTCCAAACTTTTTTTAATAATTAGGCCTTAAAGTAGTACTTTTGTATGTGATAATACTTCCTCCCATCTTATAGATGAGATAATTAACAATAAGCATGTAGCATGCCTCTGGGTACACTCTCATGTGGTTTGGAACTATTATTTGAACTCAATTCGCATGCATACATACATACACATACATGTATGCATATATGTGTGTGTCTATACATACCTGACTATATACACATACACCTATGTATGTATACACAGATGTGTACAAAAATATACACGGACATCTATAAACATATACATAGATATATGTGTGTGTATATATAGACATATTCATGCATACATACATATACATTCATACACATACATTTAAAACTACTGTGTTTATTTTCTCCTATCATATGTTTCTCTGAAGATCTCTGTATAGGATCATCCTTCATAAATCTGAGTCTTTCCATATTTTTTTTTCTAAATCAACCAACTCATCATTTCCTATACCACAGCAATATTCCAACCTAATCACATCCTATCAGAGAGATTGTCTACGAAAGTTTTCCCCCTAATTTTCTGCATTCCTTTTATTCTTGGCTATCTAGGTTTAATTTATACAAGAAAATTTTAGTTTAAAATAATTAAAATTATCCTTTTTACACTTCAACAGTGTTCTCATAATATAGTTAAAGGTCTGATACTGCTGAATCTACTTCCTTTAAATCCTCCTTCCCATTTTCTTTGAAGTTCCTGACCTTTTTGTTCTTCTAAATAAATATTACTATTTTTTCTAACTCAGTATTTTTTTCTTAGTAATCTAATTGGTATGACATTGAATAAATAGATTAATTAGGTAAAATTGTCATTTCAATAATTAAGTAAATTGTCCTTTTGAAAATTATATTGGCTTTATCAGTCCAAGAACAATAAATATTATTCAGTCATTTAGATTTGAGTTTATTTGTATATAAATATTTTATATTCATATAGTTCCTGTATCTTTTTTGGCATATATATGATCATGTATTTTATACTGTCTAGGTATTTTAAGTGACCTAAATAATTATTGAATTATATTGCTGACACATCAGGGAGTTTCTCTATTTTTCACTTTTGGTGAAGTCTATTTTAGCTTTACCTTTGTCTGAGATTATTATTACTATCCTGTTTTTTTTTTTACATGCTAAATTCTACTCCTTCCCTTTTTTTTTATCTTTGTGTGTATATCTCTTATTTTTATAATATTTCCTGAAAGTGATACATTGTTGAATTCAAAATTTTAATTACTATTTCCATTTTATGGGTAAATTCATCCCATTAACATTCTAAGCTACAATTACTTGTCATGTATTTTCCTCCATCCTAACTATCCTCATTGTCCTGCTGCCTTCCTTAACATACCCACCACTCTTATTCTCTCCCCACATGCTATACCATTACCCTCTTATTTTTCCCCCATTTCTACTTTGCCTTCTTGTTCTAGAACTTCTGAGCAATTTTACTTAATAATGTCTTATAATATTGTATCAAGATTCTTTTTTAGCATAATTTTCAGGGAGTCTGACTATTCTTATATTATTTCTCCTTGATCTCCTTGATTCTCCTTTTGCCAGATTGGTTGTTTTTTCTCATGAGATGTTTCACTTTCTCTTCTAATTTTTTTATTGCTTTTATTTTCTTTTATGTTTTCTTGGTGTCTTTGAATGTCATTTCTTTCCCCTTGCTCAGTTCTAGTTTTCTTTCTTATTTTTTTTTTTTAATTTCCACATTAGTCATGATGTAAAACAGAATTTGAACGAATGGGAAGAACTACAAGAAAGAATAAATAAAATAGCAAAAGAAAAAGAGAGAAAATAGTCTGGATTTATCAAGTGGTAGATTACTATAGTCATTCACAATTGCATCTTGCAAACTTAACATATTCAACTGATCCATCACTCTACTTAGCCAGTAGTTTTGATGATTGTTTCTTTATATGCAGTTGTAGATTTAGTATGGCTAGTTTATCTTCTTTTACATTTCTTTTCATTAATCCCCTTCTTATTCTGGACATTTTCTTCTTCCAGATGAATTTTGTTATTGTTTTTTCTAGCTCTATAAAATGATTGTTTATCAGTTTGATTGGTCAATTCTGGATCTCAAGGGATTATTTTTTTATTTAAATTTTTGATTCTCTATATCCAGTTGGTTGACTTTCTTTTCATAATTTTCTTGATTTTCTTGAATGTTTTTCCTATTTTTTCCTGGATCTCTCTTATTTGATTTTTAATGTCTTAAATTCTCACAAGAACACATTTTGTGCTTGGGATCATTTGACATTTCTCAATGAAAAAAGGAATGCCTTTTTTAGCTCCATTATCTTCCTATGAATATGAGATCTCTATCCCCGTAGTAATTATCTGTGTTTTGTTTCTTTCTCCTTTGTTTACTCATTTTTATTTATTTATTTATTTTTAGCAGCTAGTGTAATTTACTGTAATCAAGTTGTGGTCCTGAGGTAGGAGGAACCATGCCTTAAGCCTCAGGTCCATGTTCCTGCTATTTTCTGAGGTCTATCTTGGGGCCTATCTTGTGTTCTCCTCTCCACTCCTAAGTCACAACTAGGGCCCTTAGGCACAGTGTTCCATGAATGATACTGCTCCCTGCGATCTCTCAGATGGTTGGGCCCTACAGCTGTCCTCTCTACCCATGAATTGAAACACAGGACTCTGCTCTTCTAAAAGTCCCCACAACCAGGAGGGCCCCACCCCTGCTACTGCACTCATCAGTTACGTGGTAGCTCCTTTACCCCACAGACACAGCCTAGGTGAGTCAAGTCAGCAAAGATGTGATTGGTATCCCTCAACAGTGAAAGATTCTTCTATCTTCTCCTACTCAGTTATAAAACCCGGACACTGTCTAAGTGATGAATGTTTCTGAGGCTGAAGCTGCCTCCCAACCCAACTGCCCCCTGGGCCTCTTAACTGATGGTGGTTTACTGATCCTGCAGTCATCCTGGAGGTATTTGTACTTTACTCAGGTGAAACCTATACCCTGGAGATCTGGTCTTACCTGGAGTGTTCTCAGATTGTTTTAGGAGGATAAGTGCCTTATGCTGTGTTCATTTCTGCTGCCCTGAGGTAAGATTCTGTCTTTTTTTGTTTTTGTGGAGGAAATTTGGAAAGCCAGAGGTTTGACCTACTCTACTGTCTTCCCAGAATCCTTTCCTTAGTCTCTCTCCTAAATTGGTTCTTGTACTGGCCTTATCCTTGAAATTCTTCCTCTTTAGGTGGCACATGATAGTGGGTGTGAGGAACTTTTTCTGCCTTAATAAATTAAATGGTAACAAAATTATAATATATATATATAAACACATATATACATATATATAAACATATACTTACAACCATTATATATACACATATATGTATACATGCATACATAGACTCATATGTATGTGTGTGCATATATTAATAAATTATATCTGTTAATAAATACATATTAATAATAAATTTCTTTTAGTACTATACCTGGAGTCAGAGAACCAGGATTCAAATCCTGGCTGCACCAGTTACTTCACATATTACCTTAGGCAAGTCTTTTGTCCTCTCTGGACTTCAGTCTTCTCATTTTCAAAGCAGGGAGGTTGAACCAGGTGACCTCTAAGCTTCCTTCTAGTTTCTTCCTTCCATTCACATTTGATGACTAGGGAAAATAAGGTTTATTCTTATTAAGGCTTGAGTGTTATGATCATCATAAAGTTATTAAGTATAGAATCTAAGATTCAGATCCAGGTAGCCTGACTCTTAGTCCAACACTATTCCGAATAATTCGAAGTGTGACTTTGAACTTGGTCCTTTGCTGACTTAGGCTTTCATCAAAGTTGCTCGTACTGAGTTGAACTCTTGCTTGGATTACTTATCAATTCTTCCAAAGAGCTTCCAACTTGGGTCACCTGCAACCAGTGGTCTTGCTTTCTTGTTATACTTCATCTCTGCCCATTATTTGCAGACATAGGATATGCTAGAAAAGACAGCACAAGTCTATGCTGTAGTCATACCATTTTAATTAATATTAAAACCAATTTGTATTTCTTAGGCACTAAAAATGGTGTTTTCCCAGAAGGACAATGGGAGGAAGGAAAAAACAGACTGATTATCATTTTGTCATGTATCTATAATATAAAGCTGACAGTTAATTTGAAGTCAAGAATTAGAATCTGTTTTTACACATGTGTGCATACACGCATGCACACACACACACATACACACAAACACACACATAACATTGAAACATTTTGTCCCTATTCATGATGAGTTATACAGAGTCAAGTGCCATAGGGCTGACTTTCAGCTCCCAGTTTAGGTACCATAATCAGTGAAAACATGGAAGAGTTATTAGGGATCATGCTAATTAAAGTTCTAGTTAATAGAGGGCCACAAGGGATGGTGGAAGGAATTAAACCATGGAGTAAAGAATGGAATTGACATATTGAATAGATGGAGCTTGAATCTATAAAATCAGATGAAATGAAGATAAATGGAGAAGGGCTCAAATCTCTTATAATAAACCAAAAATCCCAAGTGAAATGAACTTGGGGGAAGAGGCACAGGGGTCAAAATGTAGCTATGTAAATGGGATTAGATTGAAATTTTTTAGGGAGGAGCAAGAACTGAGAATGGGAACTTGAGTATTAAAATTTTAGCTTATAGAAATATTTGCATGTCTAATTTACCATATTTCTAACATACATCTTCATTTTTTAATTGTCTATTTTGTGACAATCTTTGTCGCAATCTTTAGTTTCTCTCCCATTAAAGTCAATGGGGAATCAAATGAAAGCATTTTGGCAATTCACCTAAAGAGAAAATTATGCAGTGATATATGAAAAGGGTAAACCTCCAGAGACTGTATCTATAACAATGCACAAAATTCAAGGACTGCAAATAACTTTGGAGAAATTTGCAACCATATCTTTTTCTACTGGTCCACTGGGCAATATGGAAGATTTCATTGAATGTAACGCAGCAGATACATTGAATACAGTGAAGATCGCCTCAGCTTTATTCAAATCAGCTTCTATTCTCACTTTTTTTGTCTATTGTACTCCATTTCATCTGACACAGTGCAGTATTGGGTGACACATGGGATTTTAAAAAATATACTACTCATTCATTGGTTCTTAAATTTCCTGGGTCATATATGCCTTTTGTGATCTGTTAAATCCTACAGATTTCTCAGAATAATGTTCTTAAGTTGATAGGACTGAAAAGCAAAACAAGTATATGATGTTACATACATGCTAATGTTTATAAATATATGCATGTATATATATATATATGTGTGTGTATGTGTGTGTGTACAAAAACATACCATATACTTGTAAAAATGTACCAAAATATAACTAAGAATGCTTTGCACTAATTTAGCAATATCGTCCACCCTTTGGCCATGGCATAAGAACATTAGTAGCGGTTCATTTTCATTAGCTTCCCCAGGGCAGAGCTGCTGACGAGAGCTTTATCTCTAAGCACAGTAGCTGAGTTTTCACCTTAGGGTAGGAGCTATAGGAATTAGTAGATGGGTAGTGTGCACTGCTAATTACTATCTCTGTATATTTTTCTGTACAATGTAGTTGAACTAGATTCCTTGCTGTTCTCTGACCATCACATGCTCCTCCTACTTTGTCTCTTGGAACATGCTGATCAGCCTGCCTGAAGTGTTACTGTTACTCGTAGCTACCTCTTAGACCTTCTAGCTACCATTAAGTCTCAGCTCAAGCATCACCAGATAAAAGGCATCTTTTATCTTTCCCTCAGTTTTTGATTTCTACCCAAACTCCAAAGTTGCTTTGTATTTATTTTGAATATATTTATTTTATTTTGAAATTTATTTTGTATTTACATGTAGCAAATGTATTTTAATATCTCTCTTAGGGTACAATCTTCCCAAGGGCAAAGATCATCATTCCCATTTCTTTTCAATATCTGGTATGGTTAATGGAATATTGTAGGTTGTTAATAAATGTTTGTACAATTGGATTTAATGTCATAACATTAATCTACATATTTGAAAAAATATATGTATACTTTTATATATATGTGTGTGTATCTATACACATGCACGCATCTCTATACACATATAGATGCACACATATATGTGTATACTAATCTGTACCAGATTGTTCTAGTTCCAAAATGAGGTAAAAGTAGCATGAGTTTTCTTGATTTTATAACCATTATTGTTCTGTACTGCACAACCTCTAATCACAATATCTGGTAATATATAATGTACTTTTGTTTTCAAAATAAAGCTGATATTCATGTTTCTTAAAATAAAATACTTTAAGTTGCATTTAAATTAGTTATTTACTGCCCATGAATATGAGTAATCACACTGTTCCTACTGATTAATGGAGTTCAGTTATAAAATAATATAGAGAGGAGTATAGCTTTCATTGACCAACTCATTCCTGACAAATCAAACAATCTTATTTTTCTAGGATTTTGATAATTTTTTTTTAAACAACCACCCTTTGTTATACTGGTTTCTTCCAGATCAGTAAACCTTAGCCATTTCAGCAGAACAGGATTAGATTTGCCAATAAGATAAGTCAGATTGCCTCTACTCAGAGCTGTTTATAGTTCATGGGATTAAATGTATCAAGAAGAAATTCTTCCCTTAAGGAAAAAAATAACATGAATCCTTGGATAGCAAATGTGTGCAAAGTGACCAAAGAAAATTAGTCATAATTCTTTCATCAATCAATCAATGAAGAAATCAACCACCATTTATCTCCCATCTACTATGTGCCAGGGACTCTGTTGGCCCCTGGGGAAGTAAGGAGAAAAACTTACAAAGTACTTATAATCAAGAAACTTCAAATCTATCAAGGGAGATGCTGTATACAAAACATATACATACAAGCATATACAAAACACAATTATAAAATTAACACTAAGCAATTTATTAATTACCAATGTTATTAATTCTAAATTTGTCAGTATCATTCTCCAAAACAACATTCACAACACATTCAGTTATTTTGTGAACATATTTTATGTTATAACCCTTTAAATATACTATAATGGCATTATTAAATTGGAATGAATTCAAGTTTTAATTTTGAGAATGCCTTGATAGTTCCTTGAGATAAGTATAGCCTTCCTGAAATCATACCCAAAGAAGATATAATTACTAATCATCATTCCTTCATGTATTCATTTACTTATTGAGCAGCTAGATGGTGCAGTAGATAGAGCACCAGTGCAGGAGTCAGGAGAACCTGAGTTCAAATCTCACCTCAAACACTTGACATTCACTAGCTGTGTGACCTTGGGCAAGTGATTTAACCCTAGTTGCCTCATCCTAGGTCATCTCCAGTCACCCTGATAAATATCTGGTGACTGGATTCAGATGGCTCTGGAGGAGAAGTGAGGCTGTTGACTTGCACAGCCCTCCCTTACTCAAAACAAAGTCGAGTGCAAATCATGTCATTATTTCCCTGATGGCATGATCTTCTTCGACAATGAAAGACAAACACACACAGTTACTTATTAATTCATACATTCATTAATCATCAGATACCAAGAGCACATTGTGTATAAAAAGCAAAAGTTGATCATGGTTATCATGCAAGTCCAAAATAGAACTTTATGGGGAATTTCTAGAAAATTTAGATGAAAGAGGATTGGATTAGCTGATGAACTAACCAAATAATCTGATTTCTGTATTTTTTTCTTATTTTAGTCATGTGGACAGGTATGCAACCCAGTAGATAGAGTGCTAGGCCTTAAATCATGGAGCCGCATGTTCCTGAGTTCAAATCTGGCCTCAGAAGCTTACAAGCTGTGAGATCTTAGAAAAGAAAATTAATTCTGTTTGCCCAGTTTTTTTTTTCCTGATGTAAAACAAGTTGGAGAAGGCTATGGTAAACCATTTTTATATCTTTGCCAAGACTGCTCCAAAAAAGTAAGATATGACTAAAGAGCAAAAATTATAGTTATGACTTAGGCAGATTTTGAATGTTTACAACAATTTTGGACATAGAGCAAAAATGTGTGACTTTAAGTCTTGACTCTTTCACTTAGGAGTTTGGTCACCTTGGGTTGTATGAGTTTTCAAGGAAGATTAGCACCTCTGTTGTGAGGAGTGCTGAGCACTTTTCAGGGATCGTCTTTTACCTTGGTGTCCACCTGGCACCTGTGTCTGTCCACCTGTGGCTCCAGAAGCAGTAGCATATGCAGCAATCACACCCTTGTAAATCAGCAGACAGGCTAACCCAGGTTGAAGGTAAACTAAAGGCTTCAAACCCATGGGTTATTTAAAGGGGTGTACTTCTCTAAGCATATGAAGACTTCTCCTGGCAGGAGTGGATGAGAACAATTCATTGCGACAACTGTAAAGGTAACTGAAACAGGCTCCGTGGAGTACTTAGAGCTCGGTTAGACATAGAAGAGGTCAAGGTTATCTGCTGCACTCCATGGCATCACTAGTCTTCCTGACTTTTATCTTATCTTTCCACTTGGATGACTTAGGAAGGAGTGAGCTTAATGACTTTGTGCAACTCTGCCTCACAAATCCAATTCACTCAAGATTCAAGATATCACCCCATGATGTCATTGGTGCTCTTCAAAAATGAAAAATAAGCAAAAGGACCTTGAACATTTAAACTTTATAACACTTATTATTATCATATATAAAACAGAATTAATAATACATGCATTACTGGTTCCCTGGGTTGTTGGGAGAAAATACCTTCTCAATGATACAACTCTGTATGGATATGTTATTACTCTCTTGCAAGGAAGCACCATATTTTAGTGGAAGTGAGGAGATATATAAAGAAGGACAGAGAGTAGACCAATATAATATTAAACATCTTAGTTTGCTTCTGTTGAAGGCCAAGATCATTGATTTGGTTCTGAAAAAGACCTCAGAGGCTGAGTCCAGCCTCATTGTTTCGCAGATAGAAAATGTAGGTAGGTGTGGAAGAGTCTTGACTGGAGTATTATGTGTACTAAGCATCAGTGGCATTTAAAATCATTTGCTCTAAGTCCTGGCCTTGGAGACTTTCTACTGAAATTCATTACCATGCTAGTTCTTCATATATGGAGAAGATCCAAAGAAACATATATTAAACCAATCCTAAATAATAAATCCTCATCAAGTCCTACTATGCATCAGACAGTATACTAGGCATTAAAGAAACAAAGACAAAATATGTCTTTGCCCTGAAAAAGTTTATATTTTGCACATGAATGGGATATATGCATATACATACACATATATATATATGAAAAGTGTCAGAACTATGCTGATAAATATTTTATAATTATTTCTAATAGTGAAAAGGTACACACTACACATTTTAAAAGTTTTATCTACACTATAAGTATTTTCTCTAGTACTATATTAAGTCTTGACAATCAACAAAACAGTAGGTCAAGTCTTAATTTGTAGCAGTTGTCCATTTTTAATATTTAAATGTTCACATGTTAAATTTAACAATTGGCTTTATGAGCTAGTATGTGAAAACTCCAAAATTCCCCTGAGTACAAGGAAGATGTTTCATTAACCTAAAACTTATTTCTTTATCTAGGCTTTGGGACTCACAAGTTATTTCCCTGATAGAACCAAGTTGTCATTTGTAACTGCAACAATGAAGAAACTCATGGAATTTCTTTGTGTTGAATATAAGATTCTGATTTTATTAACATCACCTTCTAACCATTTAAATATTTGTTGACTGAATTGAACAAAGCTAGCTGAAGTATCTGGCTTACTGAATATACCTCTAATTGCTACCTAAATTCATAGACATAGTGCAGTGTAACCTCTCCATCTGTCCACTTTCCATCAGACAAAAAATTTTCCTAGACCTACACTGAAGGACTATCCTTGCCATGCTGTATTGTGAAGCATATTTGGATGGAGTCAATGAAAACCTTTAAATTGCATAAGGGATCAATCATTAATCACAAATTAAAACCATTGGTAACCACTTGAGTCAAAACACTGAACAAAAGATCATGTATTTATTTCCAGGATCAAAGATAACTGTTTTCTCCAGAAAAATATCAATAAGTTGCTCTGCAATTGTGTCATAATTGATTCAAATTCAAAATTGTCCCATTAGTGTGATTTATGATAATTATATTATCTCAAATTGTTTTTAAATGAGGCATTTGGGTGCGCACACTTAGGATATTCTTGAATTTTAGAAGGCATTTAAAGCAGGAAATTAATTGATTAAATGAAGATAATAAGATATTCACCTATATATGATTCATTTGTGTTTGCTACTCTCAAAGTATATATAAACTTAAATTCATCTGATCTTGATGCACATTTGACTTTTTATTTTTTAAATGCAATTTTTTTGCTATATTAAGTCACAAACTGTTCCCCCCGATTACTCCTTCCCTACAATTAGACAGAGAGACAGACAGACAGACAGACAGACAGATAGATAGATAGATAGATAGATAGATAGATAGATAAAACCATACTACACATACTTCTATTCATCAGTTCTTTCTCTGGAGGTGGATAGCATCTGTCTTCTTAAGTTTTTTGTAGTTCATGTGAGTGTTTATAATAACCAGAATAAATTAATTGTTCACAGTTATTCTTCAAACAATATTGCTGTTGTTATATACAATGTTCTCTTGATTCTGTGCATTTCACTCTTCATCATTTCATGCAAGTCTATCAATTTTTTTAAATCAATCTGCTTATCATTTTTTACAGAACAGTAGGAATCCATTACAATTGTACACTACAACTTGTTTAACCGTTGATCAATTGATAAACATTCCCTCAGTTTCCAGTTCTTTGCCACCACAAAGAAAGCTCCTAAAAATATTTTATAACATATAAGTTTTTTCTCTTTTTCCTTGATAACCTTATGAAAGAAGCCTAATTAACAGTGGTGCTGCTGGGTCAGAGGATACTCACAGTTTAGTAACTCTTTGGTTATAATTCCAGATTGCTGATGGGTTAGTTCACAATTCCACCAACAATGTATGAATGTACCCAGTTTTCTACATCCCCTCTAACATGTGTCATTTCCTCCCTCTACCATTTTGGTCAGTCTGATTCCTGTGAGAAAATATGTTATCACAAGGTTATTTTAATTTGCATTTCTCTAATCAATAATGATTTAGATAATTTATATGTCACATGACTATAGAAAAGTTTTATGTCTATTAAAACTGTCTCTTCATATACTTTGAACATTTGTTAATTGAAGACTGACTCATATTATTATTATAAATTGGACAAATTTCTCTATATATTCGAGGTGTAAGACTTTTATCTGAGAAAATTGTCTATAAATTTCCCCCAATTTTCCACTTTCCTTCTAATCTTAGTTACATTAATTTTACTT
The DNA here is from genome assembly GCA_023548195.1 of Bettongia penicillata ogilbyi. NCBI lineage: Eukaryota > Metazoa > Chordata > Mammalia > Diprotodontia > Potoroidae > Bettongia > Bettongia penicillata. The sequence continues at coordinate 2,365,673 of JAJHZJ010000257.1, forward strand.
ATAGAAAAAATATTTATTTTAATTTAATGTAATCAAAATTATCTATTTTACTTCTCACAATGTTCTCTATTTATTGTTTATAAATCCTTCTATCTATAATTCTTATAGTGAATATTCAGTATTCTAATTTATTTATGATATCTATCTTCATGATAGTTTATATATAGGTCATATATCCATGTATCCATTTTGACTTGATCTTGGTAAATGGTGTAAGATATTGGTTCATACCCATTTTATGCCAGACTACTTTCCAGTTTTCCCAATACTTTTTTACTAAATAGTAAATTTTTATCTCACAAGCTTGAATTACATTTATCAAATACAAGGTGACTATAATTATTTACTACTATATATTGAATGTCTACTGTGTTCCACTGATTTACCTTTCCATTTCTTATACAGTATCAGATAATTTGGATAATCACTGCCTAATAACACATTTTAAGGTCTGGTACTGCTAAATATCCTTCTTTTATATTGTTTTCATTGGTTCCTTTGAAATTCTTGATTTCTTGTTCTTCCAAATGAATTTTATTATTTTTGTTTCTATTTCAACAAATGATTTTTGGTAATTTAATTGGAATAGCATTCAACAAGTAGATTATATAACATCATCATTTCTTTTGTTATAATGGTTCTGCTCAACCATGAACAATTAATATTTCTCCAGTTTCTGAAATCTGATGTTATTTGTATAAAAAAATGTCAGAAATTATGTTCACTTATTTCCTAGGTTTGCCTTGAAAGATATACTTTCAGGTATTTTATTCTCTTTGTGGTTTTTTGAAATGGTGTATCTTTTATTCTCCTTTCAGGGTTTTGTTGGTGATAAGTAGAAATCTAGATGATTTATTTGGGTTTATTTTACATCTTGCTGTTTTGCTATAATTGCTAATTATTTCAACTAGCTTTTATTGGATCTATAGAATTTTCCAAGTATATCATTGTTTTATTACCTCTTTGCTTATTTTGATTCCTTCAGTTTCTTTTTCTTCTCTTACTAATATTGCTAGCATTTTTAATATGATATTGAATAATATTGGTGATAATGGGAATGCTTGTATCATTCTTGATCTTACCAGGTAGGCTTCTAGCTATTTTCCATTACACGTAATGCTTACTGATTATTTTTGATGGATGCTTCCTATCATTTGAAAGAAAAATTCACTTTGTTCTATGCTTTTAAGTGTTTATTTTTAAAAGGAATGAGTGTTATATTTTGACAAAAGTTCTCTCTGCATTTATAGATATAATCTTATTATTTTGTTAGCTTTATAATTGATATAAATTATGTTTATAGTTTTCCTTAATTAAAATATCTCTAAATTTATGTTATAAATCCCACTTGGACACAATGTTTAATCTTTGTGATAGATCATTTTAGTCTCCAACTGATGCTTTATTTAGGATATTTTAATCCATGTAAATTAGTGAAATTGGTTTTAAGTCTATAACTCTCTCTTCCCCCTTCTCTCTCTCTCTCTCTCTCTCTCTCTCTCTCTCTCTCTCTCTCTCTCTCTCTCTCTCTCTCTCTTTCTTTTTCTCTCTTTAAATTTTTGTAATGGTATCATTACCACTAAGAAAAAAAGAGTATTCCTTTCTATTCCCAATCTGTTCTCTCCAGATATCTATAACATCATTGTTATCTAAGATTATATTATCTCCTTGACTTTTTCTTACTTATTTTTGTAAGACTTATTCAAAGGTTGAAGCCCTTCAGTATTCTAGTTTTGTTATCTTTTTTCACTTGTAATTCATTTAGCACACATTTTTTTTAAGTTAATGACCATATTACCGGTAAGATCAGAATCAAATAAAGTGAATAAAATGAAATTATTTTAAGGAATGAGTATTAAGTAGGAGCTTAGATTATTGTAGACTCATTCACAGAATCTAAAATTTGGGAGGGACTTCAATAGCTGTATTTTTCAAGCCATATCTGGAAAATAAAAGAGTCTCTGTTAAGGCATACCCAATAAATAATCATCCACTTCTAATTTGAAGAAATCCAAGAATAAGAAGCCTACTGCCACTGCATTCATGCCTGTGTGCTTTAGGATATCTATAAAGGTTTTATTTTAGTTGTATCCTTTTTGTCCTCCTTATATCAAGACAGAATTTGACTTTGTACAACTTTCACCTGTTGGTCTCCATTAGGTACTCTGCAACCAGGCAAAATTCGCCTAATTCTCTTTCTACATGAAAACCTTTCAAACACTTACAGAAAGCAATCAGAGCTTCCCTTAAGTCTGCTTTTAACTCTAACCTTAACACTACTCCTAAGACATCTCTATTTAATCAATTCATTGTGAAACATAATCTGAAGGCACTTCACCATCTTTACTAACACAAAGAATGGGAGAGCTTCAGAACCTATTTTCCTCAAAGCCTTAGGATAAGATTTGTTTTCATTGCAGTTCTTGATACAGGTTTCCATGCTTTTCTCTTACTTTATGTTGACTGGTCTTCTGACTGCTATATCTACAGTTCAATCTCCTATTTGAGTAATGTCATGGATGAAAATAATGGCTCTACCATCTTTTTATCTATCTTTACTATACTAACAGATGCCATGTTGGACAAAAATTATTTGAAGGAAGAAAAAACAAGTATTCATTAAGTAGTAACTATATGCCAGGCATTGTGTGTTAATTAGTTTACAATCAATATCTTGGCCAAAAAATCCCAATATACTGGTAGGTATATTAAAGTTAAGTTTAAGGTCAAAGGTGGCAAGTAGTAGATTTGGAATTTGCAACTGATTTCAAATCTAGTGGTATTTGTATTTTACCTCATGGTTTCACACAATGACTTGTAGTGTGTAGTATTGATTTTTCACACATTGAAGACATTGACTTGCTCATCAAGATAAATTGTATTGAATTTGAATAGAAAGTAACAACTTGATATTAAATAAATCATTACTTCCATCGTATTGATGAAAAAATAGTTTCTGAAAAAATGGAATAGCTTCCCTAAGGTCATATAGGTTGTGTGCCCTTCTCCACCCACTTGCAAGTTGCTCATGTCCATGAAAGAGATGTGCAGGGAGGATGATATGTGTAATTGTTTGGCTGATTGGTGGGCTACAAATTGTAATTCTTCCAGTGAAGTGGAGGGCCAATAATCTTTATCATCTCACTGCCCCTGAATCCTAAAATATTTCCCTTTCTTCTAAGCCATCTTGACAAAGAACTGTTATCTATGCTATTGATGCACCCTAAGGATCCCTATGCTTTGAAATCTACTTCCTTACTGCATGCTTATGACTTCTGGGCTTTCTATCTGCCTGGCAGCTCAAATTTCATTTGTGGTCTACCTCCATTGAATAAAATGTGATCCCCTTTAGAGAAGAATCAGTTTTACTTTTTCTGTTTTTATTCCAAGAATAAAATACAGTGCTTGGCACATTGTAAGTACTTAATAAATAATGAATCAACCATCCACTCATGCATCCATACATCCAAATATCAGTTGTCAGAGGTACCTAGATCTCCTGAAATGAAATCCTGAAAATGAGGTTTAATCTGACTCTTAAGGGAGCAATGCGTGTATATATGCATATATACACATATGCATATGTGTGTATATACACATATACATGTAAATTTGCATGTGTGTATGTTTATTTGTGTGTCTATACTGGATGATGGCAAATAATTGAGAATAAAAGACTTTCTGCTCCTCCCACATCTCAAAAGTAAGGTAGTTACTTATGCAAACTGTGTGCGATGTTAGTTTTTCTGATGTATCCATCACCTAAACTGAATTCCAGTCTCTACTTTGGTTCCTCTGCAGCTGGTCAGATAGCTATGTAAGAGGGAAAGAAACTGAGGGGAGGAGGCAGGGGTGTTGGTCTTGGTTAATACAGGATTATTCTTTTAATTTACAGGGGATAATACTGTTATTCCTGAGTGTTAGACTAGGGTATGACTTCATTATTGTATTGCACCAGTTTTGCGACTTTTACTGGTGCTGAATGTGCTCTGAGAGAAAAAGAATTTCCCTGCAGGGAAAGATAGCCAAAACTAAAAGGTCCTCTTTTTTTCAAAGTGTGTTACAAAGTCACTTTTCCTCAACTTTTAAGTGACATAAGAAAAAAATATTAAATTATCTCTCCAATAACATGGAAAAGCTTTTAAAATTTTTTTTAAAAATTTAAAATTTTAAAAAATTTAAAAAATATAAAAAATATAAAAATTAAAAAAAATTTTTTCACTAGTTCCAAATTTTGTTTTGTCTTATTCTTGAGACAGATTGACCTGATTAGGGTCTTGATTTGGAATGGATTCCCGCCAAGAAACTTACTGTCATTTTTGGCAAATCACTTAAACTCTCTGGTCTTAAGTTCTATATTTGCAAAATGAGGTCTTTGGACAGATGTAGTTCTTGTTCTAGGTCTAAGATCTATTTTAACATGAAAAGTTGGTCACAGCAGCCATTATCTAAATTGTATTACAAGAGATCATACAATAACAACTTAAAGGAATTTCAGAGATCACCTTGTCCCAACCCTTTGTTTTTTACATGTGAGGAAACTTAAAGACATGATAGATTGTCTAGTCAAAACTCATTACTTTTATCAATGATCATAATAACTTATCTAAATGCACAAAGGTGCTATCACTACCTACAGAGAAAATACATGACAAAATATATTTTTTCAAAATATATTTTATTAAACACAATTGCATCTATAGCTATGTGAAATATAGTGAAAAAAATATTTTTTCAGTCCACAAAAATTTTATCCCATTCACACTTAAAGTTAAAATTACTATTTGTTAATTCCTCTCTATCTTATTTTTACTTATTATTTTCTTTCTCACCTTCTCTTTTTACCCTATCACTGTTACCTTATCTTCTCCCCTTACCCTTTTATTTCTTATTTTACCCAGCCTTCTTAAAGTCCTTCCCTTATCCATAATGCAGAAGGTGTGTCTATGATTTATGTTTTATACAAAGACACTTAAGGTGACTGACACTTTTCAGTAACTCTGTAGATCATCACTAGATAGACAAGCATTGATGGAGAATGTTGTCAGAATCTCTCTTATAATTGTTTCAACAACCTTTTTTGTCCTGTAAATAAAACCCTTACTTTCCTAATATTACATGCAATATTGCATCATAGATAGGTAGATAAGTAGATAGGTAGGTAGACAGTGGATAGAGTGTTGGACCTTGAGTCAGGTAGATTCATTTTTTCTGGGTTCAGATCTGACCTCGGATACTAGGAGTGTGACCCTTGACTCCGCCCTATTTGCCTCAGTTTCCTCATCTACAAAATTAATTAGAGAAAGAAATGGCAAACCACTTCATTATCTTTGCCAAGAAAACCCCAAATGGGATGATGAAGAGTTGAACTCAACTGAAAGAAATGCATAATGAACCAAGCACGATGTGAAATGACAGATTCCAATACAAGCAAATGAGATAATTATGCTAGCACTCAAAGGTCTTACATTCTAATGGAATAAGTCTTTGAAAGAGATTTCATATCCAAAGTGGAATTACTGTGCATATACAGGAACTGTAAGAAGCCTAGAACTGAGGGTCAAAATGCAAAAGCTACCCTATCAAAGTTTGAGATTGTTCCATGGGTAGAGTGTATTTTTCTAGTTTCTATATATTTCTATATAAATGTTTATTCCCTTCATTTCCCTTAATATAACTTGGTGTCTTTTCTTAAAATTGATCTTAGAAGCTCTGGGAGGGTGAGTGATCCCAAGAGGTTGTGTAACTTGCCCAGGGTCACAGAGTCATTATATGTGCATGTATATCCCATATTTCTAGTGTGGAGAGTGTTTGGATGTTGACTTCAGTGTAAATAACATAGCTCAAGATACCTGAGAAGCTTCCTTCGATAAAATCTAATTTCTTATTCTTTAGATCAGGTTAAACTCATTTCCTCTCCTATGAGTTCTCTTTTGTCTACTTTACCCAACACCAAGCATTCTCTGAGCTCCATCACTAACCTGCCAGTGAATTCAGTGTATACACCAGTCCCTTCAGATAGTCTCAATGTTTGGTAGCACCTCATAGGTCTTATGTTTCAATGTGTATTTGCTTGTGAATTCCCTTCTCTACATGCCATTCAAGTGGCTATCCAAACTCCACAATTGATTGCTGTGATTGGGACTCTCACAAGACTTCTCATTCTATTTTTGAAAAGCACTGTTACTGTTGTCCCTTCATTTGGCCCCAATTTGCCTCTTTGAAACGTCTATCCTGTGTTTCTGCTTATGAACCATGACACTGGCCAGAATAAGTTCAACCCTTCAAATACTTAGAGATAGTAATTCTGGGTTCCTTCAGTTTTCTCTTCCAAACCATCTCAATTTCATTCTGCTGTGCTTTCTAACACATTTGATTTAGCTCCATTTTAGGGTGCATATTCTCAGACCTCTGAGATCTAGCAGCATGGGATTCAGTTGCTCTCTACCCCTTGCTGTCCTCTACCTCTTACATTCGATTACAAGACAATTGGTTTTAATACCAATCATTTTGGTTTGAATCTTCTCTCTTCTAGTTACTACTCAAATTATATTAAGGAAGACCACAAACCTCTTCAAATTTATTTCCTCACTTGTAAAAAGAAATAATTGGCATTGATGACCTCTATGAGTCAGACCACTTCAGTTCCATGGCCCTTGTGATTCAGCTACCTTTCAAATTTTCTGTGATACCCAAGCATTTCAAGGAACACAGAGATAGGAGTGGGAAATAGCCTTGTAATTTCATTAGTATGAAATTATTAGAATGAAATGAAATGAGAAAATATCCTTACCCACAGCCAGGCGGTACAATGAAGTAAGGAAGACCTGAGTTTCAATGTGTTGTCAGACACTAGCTGTGTTATCCAGGATAAATCATTAAACTTCTGTTTGCCTCAGTTTCTTCAACTGTAACATGAAGATTGTAATGCCACCTACTTCACAGGGTTGTTGAGAGGATCAAATGAGAGAATGTTTCTAAAATGCACATAGTATAATGGCTAGCACATAGTAGGTGCTATATAAATGTTTATTTCCTTCATCTCCCCTAATATAACTCGGTGTCTTTTCTTAAAATTAGTCTTAGAAACTCTGGGAGGGTGAGTGATCCCATGAGGTTGTGTAACTTGCCCAGAGTCACAGAGTCATTATATGTGCATGTATATCCCATCAATAAGAGTGTCCTTATGCCATTAACTCTCTCCCCTCCCCCAAATTATTCTACTTACTCTCATATTATAATCGAACAGAACACTAAATATCCAGACATCTGAAAAGATGATATTCAGCAAAAAATAAAAGATACTTCCTACTTTCTGACAGAGTTCTTTCACATTCATTCACATAATTGGACATCTCATAGATAAAACCTGATTATATAAATAAGATAAAATTTCTGGAACTTCCTGGAGTGCTTCTTCTGGTGTTGTATATTGACCAACAGAGATCAGTGTCAGAAACACTTATTAATTTTGAATAACAGGGCAAAGTAGCACTCTTCATAGTTTCCAAGGTCAGCATAAAAGTGGAGGAAGCTAGGGGAATATTGCTTGGGATTTTTTTCTGCATAATTAAAATCCAGAGCAATGAAGGGAGAGATGTTATTTGGTGATGTTGTTTGTGCTTCTGATGATGATAACTGTGTGTGCTTATATGTGTGTATGTGGGGGGGTATTCATGTATATGCGTGTGTGCATGCATGTAGATGGAGTTTATTGATTATTATTCATGGATATTTTAATATGTGTAAAAGTACACTGACAAATGCTTTCTTATCCCCACTCTCAAAAAATGTGCCAGAATGACCTAAGGGCTTTCAATGAGCTATGAGATGATAAGACACTTGATAATGCATTTGGCATGGAAACATGAAGCAGACGATTATAATCATGTGAGGTTGCACTGGCCTATTTCAGATACAGGTATTAGATTGTTTTGAAATTCAGGGAGCCCATGGAATTCTCCCAATAAGAATTTAACCTGAGTTTCCCTTGTCCTAAAGCAGAATATTTAATTCCAACCCGCTCAATAAATCTCCTTTGTGCCATTGTAAATTGAATAAAGCTTAAGAAGACAGGGCTGGTCTAGGGGCTGTACCAGCCATATGCTGAATTAGAGTCTGAAATATTTTATTCATGGCTCACAGTTTTTGCTGTGGGTTTTCTTATCTTTTCCTTTTGTTTAATGGATGCCTTTCAGGATGAGAGGAGTCAGGTAGATTTTGCTGAGAGGAAGGAAGGAAAAGTGTTTATAGCCTTGTGGAGCTGCCTTCGGTCTATTCTAGAAGAATCAAATTCAACAAATGCTAATCAAATGATTACTATTTTTCAGACACTATGTTGGGGTCTGTAGATGGGAAGAAAGGAAGAGGAGAAGAAAGGAAGGAAGGAAGGAAGGAAGGAAGGAAGGAAGGAAGGAAGGAAGGAAGGAAGGAAGGAAGGAAGGAAGGAAGGAAGGAAAAGGAAGGAAAGAAGGAAGGAAGGAAGGAAGGAAGGAAGGAAGGAAGGAAGGAAGGAAGGAAGGAAGGAAGAAAAAGTTGCTGCCCTCATGGAACTAAGAGGCAAGAGCACATACAGCCATTATTACTAATTCCTACTAAGCACTTATTACATGCCATACACTATACGTTAGGCAATATGTTATTTAAGGAGGAAGAAGAAATGAATGATTGGGGGAAAAGGGGTAAATCGTACGGTCTGTGGCACTTGAGAAAGTGAGACATTCTCTACAGTCAATGCCACACTGCCTTTCCACATTGTCAGCAATTGCAAATCTGAGCAGGTTTCAAGGACTAGACACTTTTACCTTGACTGTCCCCCCAAAGCACACACACACACACACACACAAACACTATTACACAATAAACATCAAGTTAAAACATTTCTTTAATTCTTGAGTCAAGAAAAAAGCAAAGATTCTAGAATAAGACTCTCTATGAATGATAATTTTAATAATTTTGTCATAAATGGATTACAAAGCCAATCAACAGGTCAATAAACATTTATTAATGTCTGCTATTTATCAAAAGTTAGGCACCATGTTATGTGCTAGAGATACAAAGAAAGACAAAACTACACTCTGAAGAGAAGATGATAGCAATATTATTAATGTTCATATAAATATATGCATTACATTATCCATATTTATACATAAATATATATGTGTGTACACACACACTTGTTCATATACAGCAAGCATATGAACTGTATATGAACAATCATGTGAGATATAAGTTAATTCTTAAGGGAACAGAGAATCCAGGAAATGAGGAAGGAGACTTTCTGGAATGAAGGAAAATCTAGAATAGTACAGTCCACTTAGGAAGATACCACAATTCTATAGTTAGGTGATTAAGACATGAAATAGAGTGATGCCTGTATGAGTCGAGAAAAGCCAATGGATGCATAAACTTGTATACAAGGAATAATACCTGTTAGATAATTGTATGTTTTCCACAAGGCAAAGGACATATATCAAGGACAGCTGAAATTTCAGGCCCAAGAGAAGTAGAGAAGTTTCACAGAATAGGGAATGCAAAGTCACATCAACAAGTATGTTTGCAACCTACTGTATGCCAAGCCCTGTGCTGAGTTCCGAGACTAAAAAGAGGGGCTAAATACAAAAACAAAGCAACAAAATAATCAACATGCTGCCAAGAAGGTCACAGTCTAATAAGGATGGCAAAATGCAAACAATTAAGGCATATATATATACACATATATATATATGTATACACACATGCACATATATACACACACATATATACACACATGTATAGATAAATGTGTGTATGTATATGTATATATACACATGTGTGTGTCTGTGTGTCTTTGTATGTTTGTATGTGTGTATAATTGAGATATCCTTAGAGAGAAGGCAATAATGTAAAGAATGACCAAGAAGATAGAATTTCAACTGAGTTTTGAAAGCAGTCAGGCGATAGAGGCAAAGAAGAAAGAGTTCCTGGCTTTGATGGCAGCCCATAGACATATCTGTAGTTGGCATATGGACACAGGAGTGTCCTGTGTGGGAAACAGTAAGAAAGCCAGTGTCGGGAAATTATAGAATCCATTGAGAATGTAAATACTGGGAAAGTATCTAAGGCCAAGTTAGAAAAGGTTCTGAATGCCACACAGAGGATTTTGTATTTGATTCTGGAGGCAACAAGGAGTCACTGGAATTTATTGACTATAGATTTGATATGCTTTAGGATGATGAATTTGATATATAAGTATAATATGGACTTGTAGGAAGAGACTTATGGTAGAGAGAGTCATGAGAAGGCTATTTCAGCTGCAAGGGTATGATGTGATGATGGCCTTCTCCAAAATTTTGGCAGTTTTAAAAAGAATGAACATGGGGAGCATAGAAACAGCAAAGTTTGACAACTGATTGATTGTGGGGAATTGGAAGGAGGAGTTGAGAATGTTACCTATGTGGCAAACTTAAGTAAGGGGGAGGATAGCAGTAGCCTTGACTACAACGGGGAGGTTAAGAAAAGGGAAGGATTTGGAGGGGAAAATGATGACTTTACTTCTGAATGTGTTGAGTTTCAAATGCCCAAAAGCCATGCATGTGAAGATGTCTACTAAGCATTTGGAAACGTAAGACTGCAGGTTAGGGGAGAGGTTAGAGCTAGACAAATAAATCTCAAAATCATCTGAATAGAGAAGAGAGTTAAATCAACGAAAGCTAGTGAGATCACTAAGCCAAACCGTTTTTAAAGAGAAGAAAAGGATCCAATTCTGTTTTGCACAAGTCTGAGTTTAGATTTGACATCTATGTAGAGCTACCCAAAAGATAGTTGAAACTCTTCCCCTGACTTTTTCAAAAGTCCCCACTATCAGAATTCTTGCTTGGAAGGAAGATACATCCAGAAAGATACTGACGTTGTGTGAAGGTGTTACCTTGATGACCCTAAAACATTAGTAGAAATTTGTTGCTCCTCTTAGCTAACAGAGAAGCAAATGCAGCTAAGGCAAAACAATGAAACCAAAACCCCATCAATTTAGGGGAAAGAGAGAGGGAATACTGTGAAGCAAGAGGGGTTGTTGAGGTCAAATAGTTCTAGGAATGATTTCAACCTATAAGTTCAGATTGAAGTAGGATAAATTTAGTGATTGGGTATCAAAGGTGAGTAACAGAATGCAAGTAGTGACAACATCCCAGGTTGAGATAATTATAAATTCATAGATATAGTAAAGTAGTATAGGGAAAAGTGCTTAGAATTTGGAATAAGAAAATCAAGATCAAATATTGTCCCTATTAACTATGATTTTCAGTAATTTCATGAATCGTTGAAAATATCTAGGATTCAGTTTTCTCATCTAAAAATGGAAACTGTCCAGATTATCTATGATGTCCATTACAGCCTTAGATCTAACCCATCATTTGATAGATGAGAAACTGAGGCCCACGGACATGAAATGACTACTCTAAGATCACAATAGTACCGATAATCAGAGGCAGGTTTGGGGACAATATGCTCTGTTTACAGATGAACTATGGAAGAGTGATCACTCAATCAGGAGATAATAGACCAAGGTATTGTTTGTGGCTTCAGGGTGGTTTAATGGCTAAAGTTTGGGCCACTTCAGCAGTATGCTAGAGCCATATTGAGATAGTCTTAAGAGCTGACTGTTAATTGTACACCTTAGAAACTGGAATACATTACAAATTGGGGCTTGGGGCTTGGATTTTTGTTTTACTGACTGTCTAAATTTAAGAAAGTCATAGAGAAAATGTTGATAATGGAGACTACATTTACAAGAATGTCAATCTCTCTCTCTCATGTGTGTGTATATATATGTGTGTATACACACACATATATGTGTGTATAGAAGTATATGTATATATACACACATGTACATATATGCATATGCATGCATATGTAGGGATGTGTATGTATATTGTCACATGTATGTCAAGGGACTACTCCAACATCCCATAGATATTGAGGCTCACAGGGAGATCCTGAGCCTATTTTCTCTAATTCCAGAGCCAGTATTTTTTTCCACTGAATTATTTATGTATAGAAAGAAAGAGATAGGGATTAGTCCTATGATGGAATTGAAATAAGAAACTCCCAAACAAGGAAACTCTCTCTATCAATACAAACCAGAATATCTCTATATCTTAAAGCCTTGGAAAAATTCCCGGATCACCAAGAGATTAAATGACTTGCCTAGGATTGCCACAAAGCTCACCAAAATGTCTCTCATTGTATTTAGAAGTCATTCATGAGGTAACTAAGAAAAAGTCCTTGACCTGTAGACAGGAAACCTTGGATTCAAATCCAGTCTCAGATATGTGTGAACCTGGAAAAGTTACTTAATCTGTTACACTCAGTTTCCTCAACTGTAAAATGGAGATAGTAACAGAATCTACTCCCCATGATTGTTGTGAAAATCAAAATGAGATAAAGTTTATAAAACACTTAGCACAGTGCCTGTCACAGAGCAGATGATATATTGATATATATATTTATATAATATATGTATATATACACATTATATATGTATACATGCACATATATCTATATATATGTATATGTGTATATATGCATGTGTGTTTACTTCCTTTCACTGACCTTCCTTTATCTTTATTTGCAAATACAGAAACATTTATATAGAAATCAAGTCTTACTTTAAAAAAAGCAATGAGAAGGGGAGGTGACAAATCTTGCCTGTTTCGTTGATTTGCCCAAAGTCCATAATGAGCAGGGGGAGATTCAATATTGAAGCCTGGGGCTGTAGAAAAGCACTGGGGATTTTGCCATGACATCTGTTTATTGCCTAAAATGAAATCAGCGTGCTTAACATACATTCTGCAAGTAACACCATTTGATAGATTGCAAGCCAGATTATTTTTTAACTAATTCAAATCATAACAAATTGCCAATTATTATTTCACTTCATCTTGTTTCCCTATAGCACAGATGTGTCAGAGGGAAAAATGCTCTGCGTGAGGCAGATGATTATGGGGAATGCAATTAATACAACAGATTGACTGTGACTTTTGTCAAAGACGAGATATAGTGGAGAGATAGTAAAGCAGGAGTCATTCTCTGAAAAAGGGGATGATAAACACTTGTCAGTTACTTTTTGTCTTTTATCTTTCACTCTCAAGGGGAAATTTTTAGCATATGAGAAAAATGACTGGGGAGAAATGAAGGATGGCATTATAGACTAGGATCATGGAAGGGACTTGGGGGGTATGTAGTGCAACTTTCTCTTTTACAAATGAAGAAAATGATGCTTGGGGGTGCAGTGGACTTTCCCAAGGTCACACAAATAGAAAATTTGGAATTCAAATCCTAGTGTCATAGTATTAGAGGTCTAAAGCTGGAAAGGTTCCCACAAACCATAGTCCAACTTTTTGAGTTTAGAGACGAGATAATGAAAGTCTAGTGTGTTTCAATCACTTGCCTAAAGTCACTTAAGTAGTTGACAGAAGAGCTGGGATTCACATAACGGGATCAGGAGATCAGAATATGAGATTTCAAAAAAGCCACAAAGGCCATTTTATCTGATGCCTTTACAGATAAGAGAACTAAGACCTAGAGAGGTTAAATTGCCTATCCAAAGGCATACAGACAGTCGATGTCAGAATCAGGATTTTTACTAAGTGTATTTTTCTTTTGCAGAATGCTTCAGTTTACAGGACACAAAAGCATCAAGGAGAAAAAAAATGAAGAATTAGGGAACAAGGACTCAGCCTGCCCCAACTAAGTTTGTATTCAAACATCAGCTGAGTCTTGAAGTCTGCAAAAAAGACGTTCTTTATTCTTATTTTTCTTTCCTATCCATTCCCTTACCATGATGATGAAAGACTGTTAGTTCCTAACACAGGAGTCTGTTAGCTACCAAAAAACCCCAGAAGCAACCACTCCTTCAACTACTACTCCTTATATTACCATATCAAATACTTCTATTATGTCTCCTTTTATTACAACTACTGCTAATAAAGCTCCTTCTATTACTACAACTGTCACTGCCACTACTGCTACTACTACTACCACTGCCACTACCACCACCACCACCACTACTACTACTACTACCACTATTACCACTACTATTACCACTACTACTGCCACTACCACCACCACCACCACCACTACTACTACTGCTATCCTTACTCCTCCAATGACAACTACTACTACTTGTACTGCTATTGTTAATGTTACTACTGTTGCTAATACTAATAATGTTTCTATTATGGCTTTGGCCACTGTTATTTCTGTTGCTACTATCATCATGCTAGTGTCATTTCTCTCTCTAGTATTGCTATCATCATTCAATATTACAAGTATTTTTGCTACTTTTATCATTACTATTATTAAAGATACAATTATGAGGCTATTAATTATTACCATTTCTATTATGTTAGTACTATTTTCTACTCATAATATCATTACTGCTACCACTTTTCACTATTTTTAACAATATTTTTATTTTCCCTAATCCTGGGTAAAATAATTTCTAACAATCCTCTTCTAAAATTTTGAATTCCTTCTCTCCCACCTTCCTGTCCCTCCCCGCTCTATCCCTGAAACAGTATTTTGATATTTTATACAAGTGGAATCGTGTAAAACATATTTTCATATTAGTCACATAAGATACGCATACTATATATACATATATACACACATACACATATATACACACACATATGCAGACATACACATACACACATATGAAAACACAAAGACAATAAAGTGAAAAATATTATGCTTTTGAAGTGCGTTTAGATTCCATCATTTGTGCATCTGGGTGCAGATAGCATTTCTCGTCATGACCCATTTAGAATTAGTATAGATCCTTGTATTGTTAAGAACTAAATGATTCAAACTTGATCATCTTACAAAACTGTTGTTACTGTGTACAATAATCTCCTGGTTCAGCTCACTTAACTTTGTATCAGTTGGTATAAGTCTGAAAATATGTGGTTCCCTGAAAATATACTGCTCATCGTGTCCTATAGCACAATAACATCCCATTCTATCATACACCCCCAGCTTGTTCAGTTATTCCCCAACTGATGTACATCCCCTAAATTAGCAATCTGTGCCTTTTAAAATGGAGCTCTCTTTCTGGGATGGAGAGAGCATTCTCCCAGATTTGTGCCAAGGAAATAAGGCCTTGCCCCTGGCCTTCTGCTCCAAGGGCTGTGACGCCTTGCTGCTGACCTGCACAGGGGATGGGGTCTCACTGCTGGCTTCCTGGGGCATGGCCTGCTCAGGCTTCCTGTACTGGACTTCATTACTCTTTTATCCATTTGAGACTGGATTTTTCTGCCAATAGTCTAAGTTATTTTGGGCTGTAAACTCTTTTTACGTTATAGTTGTTTAGAGGTAGACTTGGGACTTTTCAGCTAGGTTCCTGCCTTACTCCACCACCTTAGCTCTACTATTTTTTTTCACTATTTACTACTATTGCTGTGATTGTGGTGACTACGGGTAATTTACTGTCAACCTCTTTACTACAGTTCTAATGCTGCCACATTTACAATTATCTTTATTAATGCTGCTTCTTTTCAGATAATATTAATGCTCCTAATATTGCTACTATTGTAGCTATTGGTATTATTGTTACTGTTTCTTAATACTTCTGTTTATTTTTCTACTCTTGCTACTATGGCTGCTTTTAGTATGTCTACTAATATGAGCTGTGATCTGTAGATTTTACAGTGACTAAGTGCTTTACACATATTATCTCAAGTGAAAAATAGTATGTGGTTTTTACTGTTTGTGAACTAGACAGATGAGAGACTTGGGTGGGGGAACAGAAAGAGAGGGAGAGGGAGAGAGAATGACATATGCGGAATACTCCATTAGAAAAATGTCTTGGTCAGGTAGCACGAAAGATAATTTGGAGATTTTATCCTCGAACTTGGATGTGGTTTCCAATGAAGACGAGAGTAGGGTGATATTATTATTAAGTATTAATGCAGTTTAAAGAGATCAATGCATTTTTATTTCACAAAGTTAGTGTTAAATGTCCCCATTAACAATAATATGTAAGGTTAATCCAAACCATCAATGAATTCAGTCTAATTGTAGATGTCTTTTTCTTCATATGCTGACTGGATTACTTACTGGTCATGAGGCATTTTCTTCAAAGGTGCAATAAGGTACATAAAATTAATATCCTGGGAGGTGTTTTATAACACTTCACCCCAAAGTTCTTTGATTTGTAGAACTGTAATCCCCTCCTAAAGAGTCCTTGAAAGAAGAAAAACAAGTTTACACCCAGTGACAGAATGGGGCTTTGAATGAATAACCGATATAGCACCCACACACACATTCACAGTGTTCAATTACTTTTGAAGTAGCTGTTGAATCCATTCTTATTGAATTAGGTTCCCTGGAATTTTAAACAGTTTACAAGGTATTTTTAAATAATGTTTAAAGTGCACCTATTTTATGCGACTACAGTTATTTTCCAAGTGCCCATATTTTACCTGCATTTCTGCTCTAATTTCTTTACTTGCATTTCCAAACAGCTGTTACTTCCTCTTTGAATTGCTCTTGTTTTATAATCACCACTAATGAGCCAAGGAGCTTTCTTCTGCTTCCCCCCAAGCTGTAATAAAGAAGACAGACTTTTTCAAACTTCCATTCACTCCTGCTCCTATTTAAAGAACCAAATCCAAAATAAAAAGGGGTGTCAGAGTTTAATTAAGGGAACATTTATTGTGTGCCTGCTCTAATTAAGGCATTATGCTATCAATAGACAAATTACTCAAAAAAGGATTTACTGCATCATTATTAATTAGTCAGCAAATATCTATTAAGTACCCATCATGTGCAAGATACTATGGTAAGTACTATTGATGCAGAGGTAAAAGACAGTCCATGCTTTCAGCTCAACGTCTTTTGGGAGAGACAATATAAAAAGATATGTAAAAACAAGCTATATATTGGATAAATTGGAGACATTCAACAGATAGTGGGCAATAGAATTTTGAATAAAGAGGATAATGTTTCTTTGGAAAGGGGATTGTAGCTGGAACTCAAAATCATTCAAGGAAGTCAGGAGACAGAAATAAAAAGGGAGAGTATTCTGGGCCTGAGGGATAGCCTTGAGTGTATTTTTCAAGAAGCAACAAAGAGGTGAATGTTTTTGCATTGCAGAGTATATGTGAGGAGAGGATGGTTGTAAACTGTATAAAGACTAAAAAGGTAGAGAGTTACAGATTATAAAGGAGTCTAAATGCCTTATGCCAATAAGCACTGTAGATAGAAATGTAAAAACAGGTCCTGAAATCAAACTTTCCAATTCAAAAAATATACAACTAGCTACATATAAGAAAACTGAGGAGTAGATGGGGAGTGATGGGGAAGGCACTGCTAACTTAGTGATACTGAGAAAGGCCTTCAGCAAAAGGTGTATATTAAAATAACATTTGAAGGAATGTCAGGAACTTGAGAAGTATAAATGAGATATAGCAGATAGTGTAATGACCATAAGATGGAAGATATAGTGTACTGTGCAGTGTACAACAGGGAGGCTAGGATAGCTGGAACATTGATTGGGTCATAGAGCAAAATTTAAGATTAGAAAGTGCAAATATTATGAGATTTAAACACTAGATTACTTTATGTTTGAGTCTGAAAAAATAGTATGTCTTGGCACTAAGAATAGCAAAATAAGAAAAAAAGAAATAAGAAAACAAATATAAAAATGAGTTTGTGGATGGAAATGACATATTGATCAATTAGTATATATGCAGCCCATGTAGGATTTGAACATCTTTACCTCAACTCCACCCTTTTAGAAAAGTGAGGGACTATATATAGCAAGGCTGCACTACTAGCATTGGAGTTCTAGTGGTATTCCTGAAGGCAGGGGTGAGTCTCTAATTCTATTGGTTTGAGTCCCCACTGGTGTGCTTTCTCTCATGATCACTTATAAAGCATCATTTTAGTCACCAAGTCAATATAAGTTGAAACTAAAAAATGCCTTTATTAAGATTATTGAGTAGGAACAGTTGGTAAAAAATCACTCCATCAAAAGATTGTGACACATTCTTCAAAAGGAGATAGAGACTTCAAGGGAAGATGGATTCAGCCTTGCCTAATACATGGACAATGTCTATCTTATGGCTCCTCATTCTTAGAAATCCTTTTCTGCTATATTTGTGGGTGCTCAAGAATTTAATTTAGACATGGTAAATTCGATATCTCTAGCTAACACTAATAACTAATATTTATACAACACTCACTATGTATGAGGAATTAATGCAAATCCTACATAATTCTTATCCCATTTGATCCTCAAAACAACCATGGGAAATGATGCTATTATTATCCGAATTTTTTAGATGAGAAAAGCAGAGGTTTCCATGACTTTTACTGGGACTTATAGCTAATAAGTATTTGCAGTCAGATGTGAACTCAGGTCTTCCTGACTTCAGATCCAGAGCTCTATCCAATGTGCCATGTAGCTTCTTAGCTACCAATGTAGACACATTCACCAATTACCACTGTCCTGTATGAAATTAATCTAAGATGCTAATGAAAATATGAGAAAACCAAAATGCTCTAGATCATTGTAATTTGCAAGATTTTCCTCTAGTCAAAGGACAGGGAGAACAGGAGGAGTCCAAAAGCTGAAGTCTAGCCCTCACTTTCCTTAAAGATATTCCTTCTCAGTGGTTTTAATTAGAATGCTACATTCTCTTTGCTTTTTTTGTCATTTCCAATTCCAGTTAACTTAATCCAAGTTCCAGAAGGTGGAATGAAATCCTTCAGTCGCCTGGAACAGCCTTTCTTTGTGCTTTCATTTTACTTTATTCAATGGTTTTCAAAGACTTTTCATCCATCAGTTGAGTCATTTTTCACCTAGGAAAGTGTCAATGCTAAATTAGGTATGAGATGATGTAGTTTTGACCCCACCCTTATACATTCAAGATAATTTTAAGGAGGAGAGAAACCAATGAAAAGGAAAACAAGGAAAGATTTTCCAAGGTAATCGAATGTGATGTTTGAAAGAAACTCGACATTCTAAGAGGTGGTGATGAGGATGTCATGCATTCTAGTTAGGAGTAGCTGTTGTAAAGCTACAAAGGTATAAGATGGAATGTTGAGTAAATGAGTAGACCTTTTGAATTGTATTTTAGAATAAATTAATTTAAGCTAAAAATTGCACAAAATAATGGCAAAATGGCTCAAAATATCATAACACCAAATAAGTAAAATAGACCAATGTAAGATAAACTGGAAAAAGTTAGAAGATTGCTTTCAGGGAAGCTTAAAAATTAACCTGAATTTTTTTCTAAAGGAAATCAAAAGTGGCTGAAACCTATTCAGTGGGGAAGAAGGTTATTCAGTCTTGTGCTTAAGAGGATTTTGTTAATGATGTAGAAGATAAATTATTTGGAATAGAGACCAGAAACAGGGAGATAAATGATCATGCTAGTGCTATGATGCCAATGAAAGAAGGCAACGGGTTAAAGTAATGATGATGATAGCTAGCATGAATATAGCACTTTAATTCTTGCCAATTAGAATAGTGTCATAATGTCAGAATAGATGGATATGTATTGGAAAATGGTGGATATGAGGGCCTCTGAGAAATTTAGTGAGTGTGCCTAGCATGTCAAAATGTCGAGATTTATTTCCAGATCCTTATCTTAAAGGGATACCTATAGAGCTAGACATGAACTACACCTCTGAGAAGTCTAATTGCTTCTCAGAGACTGGAACAGCCTATTGATGACCGATGATAGAATCCCAGGAGTAAGGATTCCTGTTGGAGGATCCACCCACCTTGTTGTCTTGTAAGAATGAGTTAAGCAGTTAAATGGATTGGTGAATAGAACCCAGAGCCTAGAGTTAGAACACCTGTGTTTAAATCCAGTCTCAGATACTCAGATATAACTAAATGTGTGACACTTGGCAAGTCTTAACCTATGTCTTCGTCCACTGGAGAAAGACATGGTGAATAATTCCAGTATCTTTGCCCAGAATACCCCATGGAGATTATTTGGCATGCTGTGGTCCACAAACAGGGTCATTACTATATTAGTCAATAGACTAATTTGGCAACTGACAAAAACATATTAGATCCTTTTCTTGAATTTCATTTTTCCCTAGAAGTTCTAAAATTCAGTGAAACAGGGAGAGAGGTGGAGTATTAGTAGCTCTCAACCCTTACCACAAGGAGTAGAAATGGTAACTTATAGCAGAAATACATGACGGTGAAAGACATTTGATAGCTTGTGTCCTAAAAGTTGAGTCCATGGATAGCTCTGTCATGGCTTCCTTGGTCTGCTTCTGTTTCCTTTTTTGAGCATACATCCAATGGGACCAAGAAAGAAATCCTGATGCTTAATGTTTCCAGTCTTGGGACTACTTTGTCATGGGTTATTAATGCTAGAGTTCTCAAATTCCTGAGTTTGAAAGTCAAGCAGTCCCTGTGGGAGAATATTTACTTAATAGCTCTTCTTGAGGAGATGAGAAATGCCAAATGAGAAACATGAGTTTGGGAAATTAAAACCATAAAAAAAGTAATGTACAATGGGAGATCTGGACCTTGCCAAGCCACCATGGTATTACTTTGTTTTACTAAGGCACTGCAGATCTTAGGTAAATGAGAATGATTTATTCCATGAAAACTTTACTTACCTTTTCAGGTTTATTTAGTGAATATGATGAGCCATTTTAGTATTTTTAGGGTAGCTAGCTGGCACAGTGGGTAGAGCACCAGGCCTTGAGTTAAGACTTTCATGAATTCAGATGTGGCTTCAGATGGTGTGGTTCTAGACAACTCACTTAAACCTGTCTGCCTCAGTTTTAGCATCCATAAAATGAGCTAGAGAAGGAAAGGACAAAGGACTCTAGTACCTTTCCCAATAAAATTCCAAATAGGGTCACAGAGTCAGACATGATTGAAAATGACTCAAGAACAATTTTTTTTTTCTTAAACTATTCATGGGCCTGTGTATCTTTTTGTTTTATGTATTTTCTGTGATGGAAAAAAATCAAACTGGTCAAGCTCAATGTCCATAACGAACATTACATACCTTTACTGGAGGAGATAATTTTACCTACAGATGAGTAATTATAAATACATACTTTACCTAAGTTTTGATTTAGATATTTCCCTTGAGTTTTGTCCCCATGTGAGAATAAATCCAAAAAGGAAACCTGATCCTCTGGGCTTCAGGCCTTCAGAATTGCATATAGTTCATAGCAATACTATGAACTATACCAGTATCCCTGGGTTATGAGTGACAAGTAAAAGGCAAAATTGGTAAGATTTGGCAACTGGAACCCTCATGGTACAGTGGGAAGCACTATGGATTTGGAATCAGAGAGCTTGGATTTGAAATTTAGTTTTGCTAGTTCCTTCATGTATGACTTTGGGCAAATGATGTAACATATCTAGGGCTCTGTTTCCCTTTGCATAAATAAGAAAGTTTGACCATCTAATGTCTAATATTCCTTCCATTTGTAAATAATTGATTTTATGATTAGATATATGAGGGATAGGTAAGTTTAAAAATCAGTAGAAACTATATAGAAGTGCTCCAGTTAATGGCAGGATTATCTTCAGAAATAGTGAGGTTTTAAGGGGTCTAGGTTCAGTTTTGTTTTTGACATGTTGAGATTGAAATCTCTATGGGTATCTCTTAGATAGATTACCCAGTAGATTATTGGAGATGTTACTCCAGTGTTGGAGTACATTGGAGATTTAGGACTGGAATTCAGCAGAAAGATTTGACTGAGATAGATGGTAATTTGGGAGTATGTGAGTGTGTGTTCATTATATATCTGTGTCTACAGACAAATATACATACAGATCTAGCTAATGTATGTATTTATGTATTTACACATGTGTGTGGTTGTATATGTGTATGTATATATATATATAGATGAGTGTATATCTCAGTATATGTTTATGTGTATGTATAGTATACATGTGTGTTCACATGTTTGTATACTTTAATATTTCTAGTGATCCACAAATTGTCTAACATAGAGAAATCCTGCTGAAATCTGAATCAAATCATCTCTCTTGGGAAGATCTCTCTCACTTAAGTAAATTGAAACTTATGGGATGACAGACCAATTAAATGTATATGTATACAATTTGGACCAGACATTCTTGAGAATGTCTATGTGGATTGGGGGTTGGAGTTGAATGCCACAAGGGTTTGTGCTTGCAACTGAGCAGCACAGTGGATAGAGTGCTAGGACTGGAGTCAGGAAGACTATCTCCCTTACTTCAAATATAGCCTCAGACACTGACTAACTTTGTTATCCTGGGCAAGTCATTTAAGCCAATTTGCTTTAGTTTCTCATGGGTAAAATGAGCTAGAATGGGAAATGGCGCACCAATTCAGTATAAGAAAACCCCAAATGGGTCATGATGAATTGGACAGCACTGAAAATAATTGAACAGTGAAAACAATAATAACCACAAAAGAATTTATAAAGAAGTAAATTTAGAATTACTTTTAGATAGTTCAATTTCAGTTGGAATAAATGGGCTTTTCTGAGTTCCTTCTGAATGAAGACCTTTAAGCAATGGTTAGGTGCCTCGTATAGACTTTGTTTCATGCCTATCTGTAGTCCTCCCCCCTCTACTCTCTCTCCCAATCCCTATTTATCTATGTATCTATCTATGGATCTATTTATCCATCCAAACATCTACAACCATCCACCAATCTGTCCATCTACCTGTTTCCTCCTGCTTAGGTTAGGAGCTTCTTAAATACAAGATGCATTTGTTCTCCTTGCTTTGCATCCTCAGATGTTAGCAGAGGGCCTTACACATAGGAATCACTCAATAAATTATGTTTAACTAAATGGCTGAAGACTCCTTGTCACAGATATTATAGAAGGGATTCTTACTTAGGTATGAATTAGAAAAAATTGTCCCTGAGGTTCCCTCCAACTCCAGTGGATTGAATGAATGGTTTATTAAAATTATCTAAGATACTGTTGTATGCAACCATAATTTACTGTCAGTAACTGCCTATGATATTCAATGCCCCATGCTTGCTAATTCAAAGGCAAAGAGAAATATAATCCCTAACCTCAAGGAACTCACAAACTCATCCTTTATCCTTCATTAATTCTGGGTTTATGGAGTATTTCAAAAGGGTTCTAATGCCAGTCCCTCCTCAGTCATTATAGCCCCATAGCTGTTGTGATTTTTTTGGAGGATATGAAATGGATGCACCAGGCTTTATCAATTATTGACACTAAATGATTTTAATACTATTGCCAGTGTTATAAGCAGAAAAGACAATTTACTTGCAAAACTTAGCAAGGGAAATAAAAGTCATTTTCATCCTTTATATGTGGTCATGGACTTTATTAGATAGCATAAATATTCAGCAAACAAGTCATGGGCTGCAGGATGGCTGTGTTCCCCTATATAAAAGCATTCTTGGCTCCATATTTCACTACTTAATTGTAGTCACATTTTATGGAGGGTTCTAGTGGATTAAAACAGTTTTATTTATTTTAGGGATCAGTTCCCATTAGTGGCAATTATTCATTTTTTTCTACATGCATCAAGGCTGAAGAAGAGGGAAATGGTTCAAAGGAATGTGTCTCTGTGACATTTCCAGAGATCCTGGGTAGAACTGAGATGTGCACCATAAACTGGGTGCTATAAAGCCCTGGTATTCATCATACATTCCATTCCATCCATCTGTAGTCTTCAAGCTGTGACTGATTTTCCCCGTAATTTCAGGGGGAAAAAGCAGTTCCTCTACAGTTTCTAAGGTTGAGTGAGGCAAAGGTAGAAGTATAAGCCCAGACAGATGAATGACCAATGACAGTCTCTGCATGCCAAGTGACTAAGGTGGACATAAATGATAACAAATTCCAGGAATTGGGAACTTCTTAAACTCTTGGTCAAGAAACTATGGATTCTGTTTTTTTTTTTTAATAATCATAATAGGCTATCTTGCTTGGGGTAACATGATATACAAAAAGTAAAAGATTAGAGGTGAAAATACAACCAAAAACATAAAAAGTGCTAAGAGATCTCATCTAGGAGAGATTAGTTCAAGTGAGGCACACATGGTGTTTGCATTGGACTTTGTAAAGTTGAATAATAGCTGTGGCTATAGATATTATATTCCTACGCAAGAAAACAGAAAGAATTAAAGTCTAAGGCATCAGAGAGTATAACATAAACTCTATGGGGGTGCCTGTAGGCATTAGGTGCCTGGAGGGATAGCCAAAGTAATATTGCAAAGAGAAAGATGCTATTCATGAAACAGATGATCCCTGAAGGCTGACTTTATGTACCAATTTAGGTAACTTGTCCTTCCCTGTAAAACATATTCCCATTCTTTAGAATTATTTTTGAAAGATTCTAAAATATATGCTATGCAGTGATTATCAAGGATGACACACAAATCACTGATAAATTTAATTTTAGATTTCATTGAGAGACCAAAAAAGAGTACTGTGGTGTAGGGAGCAGAGAGCTGGTCTCTGAGTTAACAAAACAGGAGTTTGACTTAGGTCTCTTACTGAATCATATTGACTATGCCCATTTTTTCCAACCCTTAAAGTAAATGCAGAAAATGAAAAGGTACCAGAGTTGTTCAGAAGAAATCAATGTAATTACCCCCTCTCAACCACCTATCAATTATTTATTTAGCATTTCTCATGTGATTGGTACTGGGCTAAATGGTTGTAATAGAAAGTAAAGCAGAAAGAAAGTCACTACCCTCAAGAGGCTAATATTGTGATAGGAGATGACAGCCCAGAAAAGACAAGTGAAAGGCATATGGGGTCGGGTAGGGAATCAGAGGAAGAGACCACAGGGGAGGAATGAGATTTTAGAATGAGAAGGTTGTAGGCATATGGTAGAAAAAGGAACCAGGAGTTAGAAGAGAACTCAGAGAGGAATGATAGTATGAATATGATTGTCCTGGGCACTTTTCTTTTTCTTTAATATTAATTTACTTCTCCTTTTATTCATTTATCTTTCTATTTATTTATTTATCCTTCTGTCCTCCCTTTTATCTATTGCCTACCTTTTTTTCTCCTTTTCCTCTCCTACTTCCTATAAGGGTAAGATAGATTTCTGTACTAAAGTGAGTGTGTATATGATTGCCTCTGAGCCAAATATGATGAGAGTAAGATTCAAAAGATGCTTGCCTCCTTCCCATTTTTCCTTCTACTGTAGTAAGTCTTTGGGCCATTTCATGTGATGTAATTTACCTTTTTCTGTTTCCTCCTTTTCTCTTCACCCAGTAGAATCCTTTCCTTCATCCCCTAATTACTGTTTTATCATTATATCAAAGGCAATTTGTCCATATACTCTATGTATACCCCTTCTAAATATCATAATAACAATACAGTTCTCAAAGGGGTGTAAGGTGTATTCAGGGAGGACCAGTACCTTTGGTATGATGTCTGTCAAGCCTTTTTGGGGGTTCTTTCCATCTTTAGTGTCCACCTGTGCCACGTAATTCTCACCTGTGGCTCTAAGAAGCTGCAGTCTGCACAGCGGCCATACCCCAGGTAAACTGTTTTGGAGGATGAGTCAAACCAGGTTGAAGGTAACCAAGGGGTCTCAAACCCATTGGTGAGTTAGGGGTTGGTTACCCCAAGAATGTGAAGACTTCCTCTGGTGGAATGGGCAGATGAGAACAATTTGTACCAACAGCCATGAAAGCAGATGAAGCAGGCAATATGGAGCATTTAGAGCTTGGTTAGACACCAAAGACACCAAGGTCATCCTCTTCATCCTGAGCCATTGCCAGTTGTCTTGACTCTGTCCTGCCATTGTACTATAATGACTCTGGAGGTCAGAATGAGGCTGATGGCTTGGTGGAACTCTGCCTCACTTAAATCCCATTTATGCATGAATCAAAAGACTTCACACACCCATACCATTTTACTATCATGTCTCAAAGCCCTGTGGTGACAGACAAGGGATAAAGCAGCAGATGTTGATACACTGAGAGCTGTAGTTGCAATACTGCATATAGGCCACCCATGTCATAGGGTTTTTTCTCACTGGAAGAAGCAGTGGAACTCAGTAGCCCCTTGGGTTTCTGAGGAGTCTTTTGAGGATCACATTGCTCACCTCCTGGTGTGAAGAAGGGGGTTAGAAAAGGTGCCCTAAAAATTTTCTGCTTGCCCAGCCCTGCCCTGATTACCACAGTAGGCAGGAATCCCGTTATGTGGTTTGTACATCAAAAAATGTACAAAATGTACAAAAACATCTGCAAAGGTGATTCTACTCACCATTGGCACATGCCAGGCACATCCCAATAGGTCTTCCCAATCTATCCAGGAAACTTGACAGTGGGCATGCCAACTTTTTTGTTTTCCATTAGGAATTTCAAAGTCCCAAACAAGTGTTCACAAGCTTTTCAGGGAATTTCTCAATAAAATTTCACTGTAATTCTTATATAGCCAATTATTCTGATCCAGGATATGTTGGGTTGTTTTATTTCTCAATTCCACTGAGACTTTTTAAATTGCTTTTAGATAATTCATCCAAATATGTCTTTTCTCTTTTCTATGTGTCCCCCACCAGATAATGAAGCAGAATAGCAAATTTGACTTCATCAGTTGGTTACACTTTCCTTCATAATTTTACTTTGTTAGTCCCTAGTGATTAAATGAGACAAAGTATGTGATGTTTTGCAAAACTTAAAGTGAATTTTGTGAAAATTGTATTTGTTGTATATTGGTGATATCACCATTATCATGATGATCATCACCATAATCATCACCATCATTGGGGCCCACTCAGTTAAGACATGACTACATTGTGGTGGTTTTGAGCAATAAACCTTGGCAGGGTTAAAACTTTTCCTGCCTAAGGAGGGCAAATGTGAGCTGAATTTGAACTTTCCCTTGAATCATTTCTGCAACAGGTCAGAAGCCTGGAGGTTCAAAGCACAGCCAGAATAACGAAGCAGAATATTCCAATCCCCTTCCTTGGATAAGTCACAAGTCATTCATTAAAAACACTTTTAGGGGTGGAGCCAAGATGGCAAAGTAGAAAGATGCACATACTCTGGCACTTCCCCCACAGCCCACAAAATACCTGTAAAAATGACTCTCAACAAATTCTAGAGCAGAAGCCACAGAACAACAAAACAAAAGAGGTTTCCAGCCAAAGGTAACCTGGAAGGCTGACAGGAAATGTCTATCTCATAGGATGCTGAGCAGAGCAGAGCCCAGCCCTGGCCATGCAGCACTGGGAAGAGCAGGACCTGATCAGACCTCCTGGGCATAGTTCCCAGCAGGGAGGGTCCCAGATACCTCAAACCAAAGGCAACAAAGAAAGCTCCACAGGTCAGTCAGGGAGGGCTTTCCCGGCTGAGCTAGAGGGAACAGGGTTCCTCCAGCAATAGCCTCAGGCAATGGTAGAGGTGCTGGCAGTAGGCTGTAGGCAGGTACAGTGGCCAGGAAGCAACCTGAGTCCCTTGTCCAAGTAGCTCAGCTTAAAGCCTCTGGCAGTAGGGAACAGCTGATCTAAATCTCAGCCTTGAGTGATATCCCTGACCAACACAAAGCCCTGGGAAATCAAGCAGCTGAGTTGAATCTCAGCCTTGAACATGATACTGGGGAGAGAAGGGGAAATAGGACCATCTTCTTTGCAAAGGATTCAGAAGTCAAGTAAGTGGCTGGGAAAATTCCCAAAAAAGGGAAAAAAAATAGGAACATAGTAACTTTCTTGGTGAACAGGTATCTCCTCCTATCCTTTCAGATGAGGAAAACAAAGCGCCTGCCTACAGAGTCTCCAAAGGGAACTTAAATGGGGCTCAGGCAATACAAGACCGTGAAAAGTGAGTGAGCAACTTGCTAAAGGAGAAGCTAAAAATGCTGAGGAAAATAACACCTTTGAAAAGAAGTTAACTCAATTGGAAAAAGAAGTCTAAAAGGTCAATGAGGAGAAGGAAAGGAGGCTTTACAAAGCAGAATTAGGCAAAAGGAAGAAAAGGCTCAAAAGATCACTGAACAAAATAGTTCTTTTGAAAGAGACAACTGAGTTCAGGGAAATGAGTGACTATGAGAGAAACCAAGCAGTTAAAAAACAAAACCAAAATTTCGAAAATATAGACAATAACATGAAACATCTCATTGGAAAAACAACTGACCTGAAAAACAGATCCAGGAGAGACAATTTAAAAATCATGGGACTACCTGGAAGTCATAATCAAAAAAGAGCCTAGATGTTATCATTCATAAAATTGTGAAGGAAAAACTGTCCTGATATTCTAGACCCAGAGGGCAAAATGAATACTGAAAAAACCCACTGATCACCTCCTGAAAGAGACCCAAAGAGAGAAACTCCTAGGAATATTGTGGCCAAATTTCAGAATTCCCAAGTCAAAGAGAAAATACTGCAAGCAGCTAGAAAGAAACAATTCAAGTATTGTGGAAATACAATCAGAATGACCCAGGATCTGGCAGCTTCAACATTAAGGGATTGAAGGACTTGGAATAGGATATTCCAGAAATCAAAGGAACTGGGATTAAAACCAAGAATCACCTACCAAGCAAAACTGAGTATAATACTTCAAGGGAATAAATGATTATTCAATGATATAGAGAACTTTCAAGCATTCATGATGAAAAGACCAGAATTGAAAATTTGACTTTCAAACACAAGAATCAGGAGAAGCATGAAAAGGTAAACAGGAAAGAGAAATCATAAAAGACTTTCTAAAATTGAATTGTTTACATTCCTACATGAAAAGAAAACATTTATAAACTCTTGAGATTTCTCTCAGTATTTCGGTAGGTAGAGGAATTGTACACACACACACACACACACACACACAGAGTACAAACTGTGTTGAATCAAAAGAGATGATATTCATAAAAAAATAAAATAAAATAAAAATTAAACAGTAAGGGAGGAAAATACTGGGAGGAGAAAGGGAGAAATGGAATGGGGCAAGCTATATCTCATAAAAGGGATAAGAAAAATCTTGTTCAATGGGGGAGAAAAAGGTGAAGAGGAGGAGAAAAGTGAAGCTACTCTCTCCACATATGGCTTAAGTAGAGAATAAGATGCTCACTAAATTTGGTATGAAAATCTGCATCTGTTTTTCATGTCAGTTGTTTTTCCAATGAGATGTTTCATGTTATCTTATATATTTTCCTACAGGAAAGTAGGGCAGTAGGCAACAAGTGGGTTGAGGGGAATGATAGAAAGGAGGGTAATTGGGAGAAGAGAGTAACTAGAAATAAACACTTTTGGGAAGGCACACGATCAAATGAAGGAATTAAAAAATAAGGGGGGATAGAATAGGATAGAGGGCAATATAGTTAGTATTACACAACATGATTATTATGGAAATCTTTTGCAAAGTAACACATATTTAGTCTGTATTGAATTGCTTGCCTTCTTAGTGGGGATGAGGAGGGAGAGAGGAAGAGAAACTGGAATTCAAAGTATTAGAAACAAATGTTGAGAATTATTATTGCATATAACTGGGAAATAAAAGACATAGGTAATGGGGTATAGAAATTTATCTTGTCCTACAAGAAAAGAGACAAGATGGGAAAAAGGGAGGGGTGGGGCGTGATAGAAGGGAGGGTATATTGAGGGCAGGGATAATCAGAATGCAAGGTACTGGGGGTGGGGGAAAGAGACAGGGAGAAAAATTGGACATGTTACAAAGTGATGTAAAAGCAATTAGTATTAAAAAAAAAATTACTGAATTAATTACTAAGACTAAATCAGAGACACTTTTAGTTTGGGGAAAGTAATTTTTAGTCTAAATTTTCTAGAGGCAGGTAACCTTGGGTAAAATTTAACACTGATGGAAAAGTTAAGGTTTTATGGTAATTTTGATTTTATGATTGTTATTTAATCAGGAACTAGAACATGTATAGAAAGGCACATAAGCCACTTAAGATTTGCCTCAAAAGATGTACCAGAGCCAATGTAAAATTATTGTCACGTCTGAAACCTGGTTATTGGGACATGCTATTTTAAGATGCTATAGGACTATTAACTGATGGTTCTTCTGAGTCTAATTCCATGTATAGATAGCAATAAAGGTTGTCTGAGCCTCCAATCCATGATGTCAGTAAGCCTGTGAGATGCTGGTATGAACTTCAAAAGGTGACCTCATGGGAAGGGTGGGAGATCAGCTGTTCAGCCTGGGCTGGGGTAGGATTCTCCTGACTCAGTTTCCTCACTGACACCTAGCAGACTTTAAGCCTCACTGAATGCAAGTTGACAATCTACTCCTGCCTGGAATTGACATGAAGTTGGGGAGATATTGTTTCCCTAGGATGTGCCTACTCTTAGTGGCAATTTCCTATAATCAAAAGGTTTGTAAACCTAATACCAGATCTATTAAATTATAGATTATTGGTAGGGGAACTTCGGAGGTTAAGTCTAAAATTAAGCTATTAGGCTTAGGACTTTAGACCAACAACAGTAAGTTAGGGTCCTTTAATTCTTAGTAATGGTGTGGAGACAATCAGGTCAAGTGCTTGTGAAGTTAGCAACATAATTATTATTTGTGTCTCAGTTGGTTAATATTAAAAAAAAAATTCGTTTGCAGTCTATGTTGTAAATGCTTTAAAGGAAGTATCACCTGACCAAAAGTTGCAATTGTTTTATATTCTATAAACTGTGCTAAAAATGAAAAATTAAAAAAAAAATACACTTTCTAGGAACTAGGCATTCAATAAAATCAGTAGTGATTTGTGGCACCAATCTAATCCAATTCCCATCCTTGATAGAATCAGTAACGTTGAAGGACTGAGGAAGTTAGCAACATGACTGTCTGAATAACCAAACAAGAATTCCCATTGAAAACCTAATAGCATATTGTCTGGAATAGGGGAATTTGGTGACAACAACGTCAGAAATTCATAATGGAAGTATAACTGAGGGATTGTGTCACGTTATAAAAAAAGTATCAAACTGGATTTCATCGCTTGATAGTTTTTTTTTATCTTTCATATGAATTAAGGAGTCAAATGAGAAATGAATGAGAAATGAGTTATTCAGTATTTACTATGAACCAAATATTTAACAAAGCATTGAAGGTATAGCTATCAAAAGAATTCCCTGCCGTCAAGGTATTCTTATAGGGATGACAATGAAAAGAGGATTACAGTATTGGGAGAGGGCACAGTGTTTTGTGAACTTATATGGAATTATTAATTAGGCCACAGGAAAATAGATTAATATCCCTTTGAGGTAGGAATAGCAACACTTCTCTGACTATAGTTCAAGATGTGGAAATGGAT
This sequence comes from Bettongia penicillata ogilbyi, assembly GCA_023548195.1. Taxonomy (NCBI): domain Eukaryota; kingdom Metazoa; phylum Chordata; class Mammalia; order Diprotodontia; family Potoroidae; genus Bettongia; species Bettongia penicillata. Next base: position 2,396,891 of record JAJHZJ010000257.1, read on the forward strand.
ATAGAGAGATGGAGAGAACAGGAGAAAATGGTCTAGTAATTAAGCATGGCTGAAACCAGCACAGATATAAAGCCTCACATGAGCTTAACTCTTCTGCATTGGAAATTCAAGCTAGAAGACATAGCCAATCTAACAGAAAGGTAAGTATAGGAATGTGTCAATGAATTGAAAGGAAGGCATCATGTCAATGGGACTCTTAAATCAGAACAAATCGTAGCCTTTAGCGTCAAGGAGCCTGAGTTCAAACTTCAGCCCTGTCACTTACTACTTCCTGTGACTCTGGGCAAGTCACTTGAACAGTGTGTATCTCATTTTCATCATCTATGAAATGGGAATAAAAATATGAAAGACTTTACTGAGTTTTGTGAAAAATTTAAATGTTCAACAAACCTTTTTTAATATTTAGTTTTTCACTCCTTTTTTAAGTTGTGTCAGACCCTTTGTGACTCTATTTGGAGTTTTCTTGGAAAAGATACTGGAATCTCTAACTGATTTCAGAGATGAGGAACTGAGGCAAGCAGGGTTAAGTGACTTTCCCAGGGTCACATAATCAGCAAGTATCTGAGGCCAAATTTGAATTCAAGAAGATGAGTCTTCCTGTGTATGGACCCAACCCTTTATCCATTGTATCATCTAGCTAGAATTATATACCTTTAACTCTCTGCATATCCTAACTTCAAACAAATTCAAGAGGCAACTCCCAGAGCATGTTGCTTAGCAAAGAGAAACCAACAATGCCACTGAAGGTAATGCCTGAGGTAGATCATTTTGCAAAAGATAACTGAGCTCTAAACTCATTTTTTTCTTTCCTGTTCTATTTTCACCACATTTTCATACATCACAACTTCAGCGAAGGGAGGGGGTGGTGGTTCAATCAGGAACAGAGCAAGAATGCCCTTGTCCACCCTTCTTGTCATTGAATATTAAAAATGAAGACAGATGAGTACATTGAGTCCTATTTGGGACTTGCTCAGAGAGTAGATAAATCTGTGCACTCCCTGATCACTGACTAGCACAGGTTGATTTCCTTTGTAATACATTCTCAAACAGACAACTCTGAACATCATTCAATTTTGTACCTTAAATGCAAACACATTTTCCCCTTTAAATAGTATTAGAGAAAGGAAAGGACAAATACTTGGAAATGATTTAAATGGGCTGACTAATTCCATATTGATGACTATGACAGTGCCTCAGAACACCATATATCTGGGTGATTTAACTGTTACTCTAAATTAACGAATGATAAAAGAGCTTTCACAGTGAGAACATGCAAAGAAGAAGGACTTTTTAAATAGAGAAGTGTAATCTTTTATTCTAATACTATCTATGGAAATTAAGGACCAAAATGAGTAGATGGTTCTGTTACCATTTACAGACAGAAGACATTTTCTTTTTTTCCTCTTAGTTTTTAGGTATCCTCACTGAAGTTTGAGCTCTAATTAATGTTTGCAAAAAGCCTTTGGGGAGAGAAAGAAGTCATGGAAAGGATAAAGTTGTTTATAATCAGGAGATAAGAAAGGGCTTAATGACTCCCAAATTCTTTGTCTGGGGAATTATGAAGAGAAAGTCTTGAGAGGGGGAAAAAGCCACGGATGGAGAATCAGAACACAAATTATGGAGATTATTTGCTATAGTGTAGAAGGGTAGGTGGAAGGGATGTTCATGCTGAGGAAATTGCATATGATTTTCTAAGAATTAAATGCTCTTTTGAAAGTCAGTTGAAACTTTTTGTTTTAGTAACACTTTCATATAAGACTCTAGTCCTTTACTCTCCCCTCCTAGTCAATACATCTTTTGTAACTAAAGATGAAATAGGGAAAAAAGTTATTTACAAAAAGCTTACCAGTACATATAGAATTATACATACTCATATATCTATTTATTTATACATATGTGTGTATATATCTTATAGTGCCAAACTCCTGAAAAGAAGTAAGTAGCTACATTGTTTTTCATTTCTTCTAGGCTAAGCATGGTCATTATAATAATATGCCCAGGCTGGAAGCAAGAAAAGCATGCTGTGTCACATTGTTCCAAAGGCTTTTGGTGTTCCTGCCTCATAGAGGTTGGTCTGTTGTTTGTTAGTGTGAGGTGGGACAGAAATGAAAGGCCCCTTTCCAAAGGGTTGTTTGCCTGGTATCTGATTGCAGGGACAAAAACTTTCCAAATCCTAGCTGCTTTCCTCATACCCCAGGAGACATCATAGAGGGAAAGAAATTTGGTGAATGAGCATCCTGCCATCATTATTCAACTCCCATCATCAACCATCCATCAACTGCCACCAACTGGCACAAAATCACAAATGTCCTGCAAAGAACAGCACCCGCCAGATAACTGGCTCTGCTTCTAACCTGCCTTGTTTAGCCTTTATGTAGCAAATTAATTCCTGGGGGGTGTAACCAGACTTTATTTGTGTTATATAGTCTGTTTCTTATCCATTGCTGAAGACCTAGAAAAGAAAATTCTTATCACCAAAGTCCTTGATACTTTCAAGTGGTTCAATATTCAAAGTAAATATGGTTTTCCTTATTAGAAATGACAGTAAATAAGATGTATTCCTATATAATTTACCACTACATAAGGGCAGAGGAGCCTTTCCATCAGACATACAGCTAATGCTTCCACTTTGAGTTTTCTTTCCTGTTAGAATATCAGCGACTAGAGAGTAGCACCTCCTTGATTTCCTATTTTGAAACTTTCATGCTTACCAATGTTTTGCAAATACACTTATTATTTCATTCATTTATTCATACAATGATTCAGTTTCATTTTAAAATTATAGTCCTATATCTATCTACTTATCTATCTATCTATCTATCTATCTATCTATCTATCTATCTATCTATCTATCTATCTGTCTGTCTGTCTGTCTGTCTGTCTGTCTTTCTATCTATCTATAAATCATTGTTTTTCTGGTTCCATTTACTTCACTCTGCATCAATGTATATAAGTCCATCCATATTTCCCTGATTTTCTTTATTTTTTAATATAGGCATTTGTCAGATCTTTCTATTCATCTATCTTTCTTTCCTCCTCAATAAATATTTTGTTTGGTTTCCTTGACATTCCTTCTAACCTGACTGATTATGTCCTTTCTCAGTCTTCTTTGCTTCATGCCTATTTCTAATTTCAAACTCTAAAGGTTGTTTTGTTCTCCATGAACCTGGTCTATACCTTATTCATCTCACCCTTTACAATTTGTCTTGGTAATCGCATTAGTTTTTACAGATTCAACAATAAGTGTAGGCTAGTGAAGAGAACACTAGACCAAGAGTAAGGAACACTAAAGGGTTTTTAATTCAGCTAAGGTCCTTAGAAATGTTGTGACCCTAGATACATCTCATCTTCATTTTTCCCATTTGTGTAAGGCCAAGTTAAATAGAATCTTTTGCTGTTTTTGTTTCACTAAAAGTGCCTCTGATTGAACAACGTGATTAAAGAAGATCTTCCCCACACATTGATGGGCCAGCCCATTGAGGGAGGTTGATTTGAGGAGTTGTTTTGTAGGAGGGTTCCAAGTACCTTTTGTTTCTTTCTATTGAGTCACTGGGTCAGAAGGTTATGCCCTCTGCACCAAAATGTGTATACATACTCTGAAGGTGAGGTTCTACTTTGAGGATGACTGATTGGAAGAGTTTATTTGGCCTGATCAGGACTCTGGGAAGTTTCAATGGAGGCCCCCAGCTTTGAAAATTCAGATATTCCCTCTCTGGCAAAGATATATATGTATGTTAATGGTCAGACATTTTGGAAACATGCCTGTGACTTTCGATTATTCTGTATTTTCTCTGAAGTTCAGTGTGCTGACTTTTTTCCTGAACTAACTGAATGATATATTTGCTTGATTAAAGTGATTGTTAACCCCTTGAAAGTTATAGTTCCTATTAGAGAAGCAGATTAAAGAACTTGTGATGGCAGGACTCCCTGTGTATGTTGGGGCACTTACTGATCCAATATGTAAAGTGTAGACAATAATATAACTTATCCAAATGGGGTTATTTTGAAAATCAAATGAGATTAGACACACAAAATAAAAATTCATAGGATCATAGATTTAGATCTTTAGAAACAATCTAGGGTTAAAAATATCTCTCTCATATTCTGATTAGGTACCTGAGGTCCAAAAAAATTGTCATTTTTACCAGTATCAAAAAAAGTAGCCACATATGAAGTATATGAAACTTGATGTTTACATCAAAGTCTGTAGTCTTTCTATTATACCATAATTCGATAGATTTTTTAAATGTTATTACTATTATCTCTGTGAAAATGTCTCTCAAAACCACAAAACTAGCTTTTATCCCTGACCTAACCCACATTTTCATATCACCAAATACTTGCTGGACATATTTAGCTTGAGTTTTTGTGGACATCTTAAGAAGGCAAGCCTTCAAATGGCACTCATTGCCACCAAATGAATCTATCCTCAAACATTTACATTTTTATCTTCCTTTCATGCACAGTCACGATGTCAGAGATATATTGAATTCATCATTTACCTTGATACATGCCAACTCTAAATTCTTTCTGTCAGTGACCTCCTTCAATCCTATTAAAGTCATGAAGGGAACTAGATGAAATCATGAAACTTTGCTTAATGAAGTTGCCAAAATTTAATATTACTTAATCTCAAGTGGATACTTATTGCCATAAAGTAACACCTCTACTTATCCTCATCAAACTCATTATCATACTCTCTATAGTACCTAATCTGAATAGTTTTGTCTTTCTGCAAATATCCATAATATAGGGTACCACAGTAACTTTTTCCTTCTCTCAATTGAAGATCTTGTTGCATACTTCACCAAAATGTTGAGGTCATGATATCACCATGATAAGTCAAGTTTCAGTGTGTCTGATTGTGACTGATCAGATCAATATGAGCTCACAATGCTCTACCACAGATTGGGCAAAGATAGTCCACGTAAACATTCGGAGTTGATACTTTAAATTTGCATATCCTACATTTCCTTTGTGCTGTTTCAATTGTGTTTTGCTCACACAGCACAGCAGCCTTTATGTATGTAAACACACACACATACATATGTGCCCTTTCTGTATATATACACATATATACATACACATATGTATATGTGTGCATAATCTTCACCAATAGATATCAGTCTAGAAACATTAATTGTCTACTATGTGCCAGACATTGTACTAAGAACTGGAATATGAATTCTTTGAATTTAGAGACAAATTTTGTTTTTCTTTCTATGCCCCAAATTGAAAACAATCCCTGGTATATTGCAAATACTAGCATCTACTGGGTCTACCCCATATAAAATATTTCATCTTCTACCTCCAAGCTTTTACACAGGCTGTCTGCCATGCTTGGAAATCACTCTTTGAGAAAATTATCTACTTACCTAGGGCACAATGCCTGAAATATAGATAGGTCTTAGTAAAAACTTATCATTATTGAAATTCCAACCTAATTCAGATAATGTCAATAATACACTTAAAGCAATTAAAGAATAATTGTGTCAAACTATAAGTTTCTGATTATAAGTATTGTCAGTATTGAGAATTATAGAGTAAAACAGTCAAGGATGACTTCATGAAACGTAGTATCTGAGGGACTGATAAAAAGTAACAAATTGGAAAAGTTAAGCAAAGGCATTTAAGGAATGATGAAAGAAACAGTAGAAAGGTCATGGAAAGGGAATTCTGCATTAAGCAAGATTTTTTGAATTAGAAAAGCACAGAGGGTAACTGGAAGAAAGTGGAAAAGATCAAGCAAAATGCTACAAAGTATATATTTTGGAGAAGGAAGAAATAATGTTGGTCACATTGGATAGAACCCAATTATAGAATTCTTGAAAATTAAAGAGTCCATACAAATATGATAAGCAATAGGGAGCCATTGATGTTTCTTGAGAATGACAAAAATATTGTTTTTGGTAGACTGATCCTCTAATCTTCTCTGCTATCACTGATGATCTAACATTGAAAACTTTCTTTTTTATCTACACTACTTCCAAATTTTAATGAATCCTTTGCTCTCCTTGAAGATAAAGACTTTCTTTTTGCATAAAAAGAAGTTTTATTCTTTTTTGGTCTAAAACTGTGTAAAATTTTAAAGATATCCCTCTAATTTTAATGTTTCATTATTTAAAGGACAAAATTGTTTGTAACAAATCTCTGCTTGCATTGTGTCAAACAATGTTCTCATAATTCTACACAATAATCCCGTATTCTTTAAAATTAAAATGTGTCCTTACATGACTACCAATCTTGGACTCCTTGAAGACAAAAGCTGTTTTCCCTTTTTTATTTGTATCTCCAATGCTTAACATTTTGTTTAGTCCATAGCACTTAATGGATTTTCTTTATTCATTCAATCATTTTATTATATTACTTATTAGCTATAATTTCCCCTATACTAAAGAGTCCTAATTTTCTTAATTTCTCCTACAGTATAACTGTTTTTCATATATTTGGACCTTCCCCTCCTCACAAAATGTATGTTTATTAGTTCTTCTTTCACCTACACAAATCTTATTTAAAAACAAAAATCAATTTCTAAATTAGTCCCAGTTCATCTGTGATATCATTGAAGGCAATGAGTCTATCGACAATGATTTAAGAAGCATGAGAATTGTGCAAAGAGCTAAGGATACAAAGGCAAAGAAAGGTAAAAATGGTCACTTCAGAGAAACCACATTCTGGTAGGGGACACAGCAAGCTAACAATTGCATACACTTAAGATGTATACATTGGAAATAGAAGGTCATCTCTGAGGGAAATAATTGGTGGTTGTGGTAGGGTAGATTAGAATGACCTCCTCATGAGGTCAAAATATAGCTGGAAATGAGGGAATTCAAAAAGAAGAGAAGAAAGACGAGAAGATTCCATGCATTCCAACATTCCTTCCAGTGACATAAAGCACCACTTCTCCATGCCTAGAAGTCACCTGATGAGTTAGGATCCTGCCTTACTTTCTCTTTACGTAACACAAATACCAGCAGAGCACAGTATCTATCCAGTTATTTCTTTCTTTCACTACATGCCACCTCTTTCAGTAATACATTGCTTTGATGCCATCTTTTATTCTAGCTCTACTTCATAATTCCTTTTATTAAAACAATAACTACAAGATCTTGTAGCCTGCTCATATCCATCATGCACCGTTCCATTGCCCTCTGGGTGATACTCATTTTCAGTTCTCCTTAGACTACTGTTCTTTGTCTTCTTGTCATAAAGCAAGCAATAAAAAATTTTAAATTTCACATTTTGGGGTTTGTTTTTGCTTTGTTTCCTAACACCATAAAAATTCACCCCAGAGCCAACATCTCAATTGTTTTGCTCAATTTCAAAGAGGAGAAAATGTTTGTAATTTCTCTGAGAGCTAGATTTGTATTTGAAACACAGACACTAGTTTAACAGCCGCACTTTATGTGAAACAGTCAAAATATTGTGACAGGGCTTCCATATGGTGCTCTTACTAAGGATGATTGCACCATACACAGACCTACCAGCAATAGTTTCCTCTTTTGTTCAGTACTTTAGTACATGCACTAGGAAACTGAGGATGTTTGGCATTACCAATTAAGCATGCATTTTGAGTGAAAGGACTTGAATTCAAATTCTGACTATCCTATTTCCTGCCTGTCTGACCATAAGCAAGTCATTTAACTTGTCTGAAACTCAAACCTTATCTGTAGATTCAAAGGATTGGATTAGATTCTATCTGCTGTCCCTTCTATCTCTAAATTAATGATACTATGAATCTTTTATCTGAGGTCTTCACTGAGAAAACCTAGTGGAAGAATTAATCTAATATATAGTACTGAAGTTGAGGTCATTCCTAAACAGAGACCAAGTGGGTAGCCACCTACTTTAATTCATTAGATTGTTAAGGAAATTCCTTATGAAAAATCTCTCCTTAATTACCTGAAGTTCCTTTCATGAGATTCACTCTGGTTTTAAAGTATCATCTCCACAACATCTTCTTAATTTGCAAATATATCCATAAAAAAATGAATGAAAGAGCAGGCTTAGTTATGGCAGACAGCCAGTGAAACAGCATAGACTTGGGAGGTGGAGTTTATTCCACAAGGAACAACAAGAAGTCTATTGCGGCTAGATTACATCCACTCAAAGAGGAATATGGAGAAATAAGACTAAGGAAGGCAGAAAGGGATTGGGTTATGAAGAACTTTAAATGTCAAGTCTGAGCTTTAAGAAAATCATTTTAGTTGAGTTGAGGATAGATGGGAATAGGCAGAGGGTTAGGGCAGGGTTCCTACTGAGGAGCAATGTGAAGCCTGTAGGTAAAATGAACAAAAATATTTCTCTCTTCCTCCAAGTTTTCTAATCTATAAAATGCAGGAGTTGTACTACTTCAAAGGTATCAAATCTACAACCTGTTGGTCACACGGCAGCCCACAACACTCCTGAGTATGGCATGAACCAGAATAAAATGTAATTATGAGATATTTAACAAAATCAGTAAAAATAAGACATAGATAATGCTAATGTTTTTTTTCCAAGTCAGTAAGCATCCACAGAGATCCTTATGAGTAGTTTAATAGCCCCTATTACTCTATTCGATTGATACCACTCTACTAGATGATATCTATCTCTCGTAACAATATTTTTGAATCTGTCAATTATATTTATTGATACAAATTTGAATCTATCATTCTTAATTTTAAGACCTCTAGAGAGGGAGAGGGGAAATCTACCGTATCTCAAGACAGTCTATTCAGCATGTGGACAGTTCTAATTGTTAGGAAGCTGGTGAGTTTGTTATTACTTACCCCTTGACAATTAGCCTAAATTTCTCAGTTTGCAACCCCGACACATGAGCCTGGATCTACCTTTGGTAACCAAAAACAATAACTCCAATCTCTCCTCCACAGGATAACACTTTATCATTTTTTTTTCCAAAAGAACTACCAATACATACCACTTACTTTAATGTTTTGTTCTCCAGACTAAGCATGTCCAGTTTCTTCAGTCCTCTGATCCTATCTGTGAAGCCTTGCTTGCTGCTTCCTACTCCTCTCTGAACACTTCTAGTCAATTTCTTAGTTATTTTCCAACACAACAAATTAATTTGTTTCTGTTTTTATTTACTTTGTATCTATTTATCTGTGTCCATGTAGATTCCCCCAAGAGAATGCAAGCTTTTCAAAGAAAGGTATTATAAATTTATCTTAACATCCTTAGCTCTGAATAAAGTGATTAGTACCTAGATGCTTAATAAATTATTGTTGCATGCTTGTTAATCAGAATAGCTGATGATGTCGTGCCTATTATGTGCCAGGAATTATGGTAAACTTTTTACAATTTTTCTCTGATTTGATCCTCAAAACAGCTTCAGAATGCATTATTATTATCTCCTTTTACATATAAGGAAATTGAGGCAAACAGAGGCTAAGTGATTTGTTACAGAGCTAGCAAGTTTCAGAGGCCAGAGTTGAACACGGGTTTTCCTGGAAGTCTACCCACTTAGGTAGTCTCTTCATTACAGTGATGACAGAGTAAAAGCAGTGATCACCACAACTGTCTTAAAGATGAAGAAATTGAAGTCATAAAAGTGAAATGATTTGTCTTAGGACACACAACTAATGTGAAGAGAGGTTTTAAGACAGGCTTTCTGAACTCATGGGCCATACTCTTTCCTCTGTTAAGAAAGTCTCAGACTTAATGACATCAAAATCATGTATGTATTGGTTTCAATATAATACCACTAATTTAATTTAGTTTTATTTATTTGCAATTCTGAATATGGAACAACAATGCTTAGGAGTGAGAAGTCCCCCTCACCCACATTTTGAAATTATCCTATTAGTTATATGTTAAGGTATGGGATATATATAATCTCTGAATAACCTCTGTATTGCTTTTACTTCTCCCAGACCACCCCTACAAAGACCGTTTGGAAATAAGGAGATGTACATCCATCATTCTGTCAGATTTGGTGGTATGCAATTCAAAAGAAGGAGACATCAATCTTTGTGCATGTCATGAGTAAATTCATAGAAATATGATATGCCTAGCAGGGAAGAAATCTGAGCATCTGCAATGTTTGATTTTGTTTTAAAGAAGAAATTTAACTTTCATTAGATGTCATTATAGGGTTTGGTGATGTCTAGTGCTCTAAAGACCTGAGATTTTATTTAAAATGTTCTCTCAATGGAGGAGAGCTAGGAAAATCTAGGTAGTACAATGAATGGGGCATTGAGAATTGAGTTAGGAAGATGTGGGTTCGATTCAGACCTCAGACTTTACTAGCTGCATGACCTTAAGCAAATCACTTAATCGCTCTCTACCTTAGTTTCCACATCTGTAAAATAGGGATAATAATTATGTTTATTTCTCAGGGTCATTTTGAGAATCAATAACATGTTTCTAAAGTGCTTAGCATAGGATGTGGCATGCAATAGACCCTATATAAATACTCAATCCCTTCACCTTTCTTCCCTTCCCCTTACTTCTTTGATGAAACTTTATAAACTTATTTATTATATGATATTAAGAACACAAGTTCACATAATTTTTCCTTACATCTATTGACAAATTAGATTTCTAACAAGTCAAGTCAAACTGAGCATGCATGTATATGCATGCACACATAAATACATGTATGTGCATATATACAAATATTATTTATGTAAATGTTATATAAATGGCCACTATTGTTGCTGTTTCTAACTCCATTCCTCCCAAGGTCTCTGTGCCACATCTGATAGTTTGAGCCTACGCCAGCATTAAAGTCACCCAGAATTGTAAGTTTGTCATCTTTAGGCACATTGCTGATAAGGTTCTCTACATCTTCATAAAAATTTTTCTTTGACCTTATCAGGATTCATCATGGTTCAGAGCACAGACTTTGATGATGGTGGCATGGCATTTTCCTGCAAGTAGCAATCACATTGTCATGAGCCTGTCACTCACTCCTTTTGGCAGGCATACCAACTTGCTGACTAGGTTGTTGTTTTGATTGCAAAACCCATGCTGGGTTCATGGCACTCCCCTTCACTGCCACCACTCCAGAAAGATGTGTATACAGTTCCAACTTCATTAAACTGGCCTTCATTCGCCAGCCTTGTTTCACTCAGGGCTGCTATTTGAATGCAATACCTGTTGAGTTCTCTGGCAACAAGAGCAGTTCTTCTTTCAGGTCTACTGGATTTTGTGTTGTCTATTAGTGTGCACATGTTCCATGTGCCAATAGTGAGAGGAATCATCTTTGCAGATATTTTTTATACATTTTGTACATTTTTTTGTGTTTCAACCACATAGCGGGATTCCCTGCCTGCTGTGGTAATCAAACCAAGGTTGGGTAAGCAGACAATATTTAGGGCACCTTTTTCTAGCCCCCTTCCTCACACTAGGAGGTGATCACTGTGATCCTTAAAAGACTGCTCAGACACCCGGGGTATGCCGAGTCCCATTGCTGCTTCCAGTGAGAAATGACCCTATGGCCTGGGCCACCTGTGCAGGGTTATGACTACAGCTCCCACTGTACCTGCACCTGCTGCTTCCTCACTTGTCTGTTACCACAAGACTTTGAGGTATAATGGTAAAATGGTATGGGTGTGGGATAGCTTTTGATTCGTGCATAAATTAGATTTAAGTGAGGCAGAGTTCACAAAGTCGTCAGCCTCACTCTCATAGTCCAGTGGCAGGACAGAGTCAAGATGGCTGACAATGGCTCAACATGAAGTGGATGACATTAGTGTCTTTGGTATCTAACCAAACTCTAAGTTCTCTACATCACCTACAACATGAAGTGGATGACATTAGTGTCTTTGGTATCTAACCAAACTCTAAGTTCTCTACATCAACTGCCATCATGGCCATTGGAACAAATTGTTCTCATCCACCCATTTCACCAGGGGAAGTCTTCACCATGTTTAGGGTAGCTACCCCCTAACTCATCAATGGATTTGATATTCCTTGGTTACCCTCAACCTAGTTTGGCTCATCTACCAAAACTGTTTACTGGAGTGTGACCTCTGTACATGCTGCAGCTCCTTGGAGACACAGGTAAGAGTTGGGTAGAACAGAAGGACAACAAAAGTGGAAATAGCCCCAAGAAGGTCTCAAAAGTCATCACACCAAAGGTACTGGTCCTCCCTGAACACATCCTACACCTCGTAAATAAAAAAAAAAACACAACAAGTTTTCAGTCATGTTGTCAAATGATTTCGATGAGGATGAACACAACATCAAGTTCAACTGCCATATTGATGGTATGTTCTTCAATCTGAAAAGGTTACAAGCCAAGACCAAAGTAGAGGGAGTGTTTGGTGCATGATTTTCTGTTTGCAGATGATTGTGCACTCAATGCAGCCTCTGAAACTGAGATGCTACAAAGTATGGATCAATTTTCTGCTGCCTGAGCTAATTTTGGCCAATAATTAACACCAAGGAAACACAGGTGCTCCATCAGCCACCACCACATCATCCATATATGGAACCATTGGTTATAACAAATGGAAAAGTTTTGAATGCTGTGGATAAGTTCACTTACCTTGATAGTGTACTTTCCAGGGAGGTACACACTAACAATGAGGTTGATACACGTATTGCCAGAGCTAGCTCAGTGTTTGGGAGGCTCCAAAGAAAAGTTTGGGAGAGAAGAGGTATTAGACTGAAGGTATACAGAGCCATTATGCTGACTTCATCATTGTATGTCTGCAAACCATGGACAGTCTACCAGTGCCATGCCAGGAACCTGAATAGCTTCCATTTGAACTGTCTTAGGAATATTCTGGAGAAGGCCGGGCTGGAGGAGGGGGGCAGAGCGTCTCCGTGACTGGGGACCCCTCGGGAGGAAGCAGCGGTGGCAGAGACGGGGGCAGGAAGCGGTGGAGGCAGAGGTATGGGCGGCGGCTGAGGCGGCAGCAGACCGGAACTCAGGAATCCCCCAGCAGCAGGCAGGATCTTCATTACAGAAGGTTTCTGCATAAAACCTGAGGGAGCTGAGCCTGGGAGATGGCCCTGCCCCCACCCCACTCTATTACTGAAGGCCTCTCCATAAAGCCCCAGAGGGAACTGAGCCTGGGAGGCGGGCCCCCCACCCCGCCCCCACCCGCTCCATTCCTGAAAGTCTCTGCATAAAGCCCCTGAGGGAACTGAGCCTGGGAGGCGGCCCTGCCTCCACCCCAGAGCCAGAACTAAAGCTTGCCGCGGAAAGCCCATTTGAATCTCAGAGGCCAAGCACTAGCTGGGCGGATCCAGGCGGGGGTGGAAAGGAATCTCAGAAGTCAAGAAACTGGCTGGGAAAATGCCTAGAAAAGGGAAGAAAAACAAGACTATAGAAAGTTTTTTCCAACAAATGCAAATGATCCCGACCTTCGGATCTGATGACGAGGACGTATCCTTGCCATCAGGGAAAGACATGGAGGGCGGGGCCTCAGTACCCCAGACACCCCAGGGGGGTGGCAGGTGGGCTCAGGCCTTGGAAGTGCTCAAAAAGGATTTTGAAAAGCAAGTTAGACAGGTGAAGGAAAAACTGGGAAGAGAAATGACAGAGATGCAAGAAAAGTATGAAAAACAGGTCAATACCTTGGTAAAGTAGACCCAAAAAAATGCTGAGGAAATTAACACCTTGAAAAATAGGCTCACTCAATTGGCATAGGAGGTTCAAAAAGCCAATGAGGAGAAGAATGTTTTCAAAAGCAGAATGAGCCAAATGGAAAAAGAGGCTCAAAAGCTCACTGAATTTAATAGTTCTCTCAAAATTAGAATGGAACAGATGGAGTCTAATGACTTTACGAGAAACCAAGAAATCACCAAACAAAACCAAAAGAATGAAAAAATGGAAGAGAATGTGAAATATCTCATGGGAAAAAGAACTGACCTGGAAAATAGATCCAGGAGAGACAATTTAAAAATTATGGAACTACCTGAAACTCATGATCAAAAAAAGAGCCTAGACATCATCTTCCATGAAATTATCAAGGAAAACTGCCCTGACATTCTAGAACCAGAGGGCAAAATAAGTATTGAAAGAATCCATCGATCACCACCTGAAAGAGATCCAAAAAGAGAAACTCCTAGGAACATTGTGGCCAAATTCCAGAACTCCCAGCTCAAGGGAAAAATCTTACAAGCAGCTAGAAAGAAACAATTCCAATACTGTGGAAATACAATCTGGATAACTCAAGATCTAGCAGCTTCTACATTAAGGGATCGAAGGGAGTGGAATAGGATATTCCAGAAGTCAAAGGAACTAGGACTCAAACCAAGAATCACCTACCCAGCTAAACTGAGTATAATACTTCAAGGGAAAATATGGTCTTTCAATGAAACAGAGGACTTTCAATCATTCTTAATGAAAAGACCAGAGCTGAAAAGAAAATTTGACTTTCAAACACAAGAATGAGAAGAAGCATGAAAAAGGAAACAGCAAAGAGAAGTCTTAAGGGACTTACCAGAAGTGATCTGTTTACATTCATACAGGGAAAGACAATATTTCTAACTCTTAAAACTTTTCAGTATCTGGGTAGTTGGTGGGACCACACATACACATGAACACGTATGCACACACATACACACATGCACACACATACAGAGACAGAGGGCACAGATTGAACTGAATAGGATGGGACCATACCTTAAAAGAAATTAAGGTAAATGGTGAGAGAGAAATGTAGTGGGAGGAAAGAGAGGGAAATGGAAGGGGGTAACTATATGTCATTTAAGAGGCAGGTAGGAATTTTTCTTAGTGGAGGGAAAATGAGGAGAGCTGAGGAAAAAAAAAAAACAAGAAGTTTACCCTCATCACATTTGACTAAACGAAGGAGTGAAATGCACACTCATTTTGTTATGAAATCCTATCTTACAGTATAAGAAAGTGGGGGAGAAGGAGATATTGCAAGGGGGGGATGATGGAAGGGAGGGCAAAGGGAGGAGGGAGCAATTTGAAGTCAACACTTGGGGAGGGACAGGATCAAAAGACAGAGGAGAAACAATGAGGGGCAGGTTAGGAGGGATGGTAATTCAGTTAGTCTTACACAACACGACTATCAGGGAGGTCATTTGCAAAACTACACAGATATGGCCTATATTGAATTGCCTGCCATCCCAAAAGGAATGGGTGGGGAGGGAGGGATGGGGAGAATTTGGAACTCAAAGTTTTAGGAACAACTGTTTAGTATTGTTGTTACAACTAGGAAAGAAGACATACGGTTAATGAGGAATAGAAAGTCATCTGGCCCTAGAGGAGAAAAGAGAAGATGGAGACAAGAGAAGGGAGGGATGACAGAAGAGAGGGCAGATTGGAGATAGGGAAAATTAGATTGCTTGGGGTATTGGGTGGGGGGAGGGGATAAAAGGGGAGAAAATTTGGAACCCAAAAATTTTTGAAAATGAATGTAAAAATTAAATAAAAAAAATTAAAAAAAAATAAAATGGAACATTAAAAAAAAAAAGGAATATTCTGAGGAACACCTGGCAAGATAAGGTACCAGGCAATGAAGTCCTTGCCCTAACTGAACTGCTAAACATTCAAACTATGCTTCAGAGAGCACAACTCCAATGGACTGACCATGTTCCTCTAATGCAAAATGTATGCTTGCCAAAAAGACTTTTTTTATGGAGAAAGTACATAGGACAGGCAATCATATGGTGGTCAGAAGAAGCAACACATGGACACTCTCAAGAACTTTGTATTTGACTGTGCAGCACGGGAGACACTGGCACAAGACCTCTCAGTATGGCATGCCCACATCAGAAAAAGTGCTGTGCTCTCTATGAATGAGGCAGAATTGAGATAGCACAAAGGAAATGCAGGATGTGCAAATTTGGAGTAACCACTCCAAATATTCCCATGGATTATCTGTGCCCAACATTTGGTAGAGCATTCTGAGCTTGTATTAGCCTGATCAGTCACAACTGGACACACTGAAACTTCACTTTATCTTGGTAATATCACTTTGGTCCTCTTTGAGAATGAAGGACACCAACCAACCATATTGTTTATGATGTGCTATGTATACACAAAGAGAGAGCTCTGTATATGTATGTGTAAACCTCTTTGTGTACCATATTCAGTTCAATTAAATTAACATATATTAAGCTCCTACTATGTATTAAGCACTATCGTCAGCCCTGGAGACACAAATAAAAATAAAGATAATCCCTGACCTCAAAAAGTTTACAATCTAATGGGGGAAGAAAGCACATAAAAGGAAGCTTTAAAGAATGGGGAGGTGCCAGTGGACATTCAGATAGGTGCTATGTTATTTCCTGAAGTCTAACTGACTAGATTAGTTTATGAAAAATGGAGTTGCCACAAGAGATGTGAGCCCCTATTAAAAAAGACTTTAGGGGGATTTTAACAATCCACCTTCTAGCCATCCAACCAGAGTGAAGAGGAAATTGAAGGTAAGTGTGCAAAATGTAGAGGAGGGGTAGGGAACCTGTGGCCTCAAACCCTTAGTAGCCCTCTAGGTACTGAAGTGTAACCCTTTGGCTGAATCAAAATGTCACAGAACAAATAATTTTATTAAGGAGATTTGCACTGTGAAGTTTGGACTCAGTCAAAGGGCTCATTTGAGGACCTAAAGGGCTATATATGTGGCCTTGAGGCTGTAGATTCCCCACCTCATCTTACTGATGATCAGCTTAATGAGAGGAGAGTCAGGGTATGTTTTTCCCTAGAATTGAATCAACCAGAACAGATGATATAGTAACCAGCCACTCTACAACTTATAGCCTTACTGAGTTGTTTTGACCATCAAAAGTTCTAATTCAAATAGCAGAACCAAGATGACACAGCAAAAGCAGGAACTTGCTTGAGTTCTCTCCCAGATTCCTCCAAATACCTGTAAAAAACACTCTAAACATACTCTACAGCTATAAACACAACAAAATGATCAAGTAAAACAAAATTCCAGCCCAAAGTAACCTAAAATGCCAATAGGAGGAGTATATCATGCCAAACAGGAAGCAGAGCACAGTTCATCATGATCTACACAAGCATAGATGGGCCAGAGAAGGCCCCATGGGATTGAATCACTGGCAGCTGTGGCAGTTCCCATACTTCTCAATCTACAAGCACAAAGAAGGTCAGTGAGAAAATTATATGGGACCTGGGTGAAAGAAGAACTCACTGTCTGGCCAGGGTCCAGCCTGAGACCTGGAGAGTTGAGGCTGGTTGCAGCTACTGTGGTGTCAGTAGCAGTGGTAGAGGCAGCAGCCATAGCAATAGCAATAGCAACAGCACAGCAACAGCAGCAGTAGCAGCAGCTGCTTCTTCCCAAGGTCTGAGCTCACAGACAACGGAGGATCAAGAAGCTGATACAAAATCCCTGAAGCCTGGAACACTACACAGTCAAATACAAAGTTCTTGAGAGTGTCCATGTGTTGCTTCTTCTGACCACCATATGATTGCCTGTCCTATGTACTTTCTCCATAAAAAAAGGGAGGAGATAAGCAGGGGGATGATAGGATGGAGGAGAACTTGGGGAGGGGGTTGAAAGAACTCAGATTACAGAATCTTACTTTGGTGACAAAGAGGATCAAAACATATGCCCACAATAGCAGAGTCAGTAGCAATAGATATTTCTGGAGATCTAGCTCTCCCCCTCCCAACTGGAAGCAAAGAATTACCTTGTGAAAGAGCACAAAAGTCAAGAAATTGGCTGGGGAAATTGAGCAAAAACTGAAAAAAATAAGAATATTGAATTTTACTTTGGTGACAAGGAAGATCAAAACATACAACCAGAGGGAGAAAAAGTCAAAGCTACTACATCCAAAACTTCTAAGAATATTCATATGGATTAATCTCAGCTCATGGAAGAGTAAAAAAGGATTATAAAAATCAAGTGAGACAAGTAGAAGGAAAATTGGGAAGAGAAATGAGTGATTCAAGAAAATTATTTAAAAAATGAGTCAACAACTAGGTAAAGGAGACCCAAGAAAATGAAGAAGAAAATAACACCATAAAAAGAGAATCACCAAAAAGGTAATATAGGTCCAAAAATCTGACGAGGAGAACAATGACTTAAAAAGCAAAATTGATGAAATGGAAAAGGAGATCCAAAAGCTCACTGAAGAAAATAATTCTTTACAAATTAGGATGGAGAAAATGGAAGCTAACGACTGTGAAAAATCAAGAAATTATAAAACAAAACCAAATGAATGAAAAAAAATAGAAGACATTATGAAATATCTCATTGGAAAACTGACCTTGAAAACAGATCCAAGAAAGACAATTTAAATATCTTTGGACTCCCTGACAGCCATGGTAAAAAAACAAAACAAAACAAAACCCTAGACATTATCTTTCAAGAATTTATCAAGGAAAACTGCCCTGACATTTTGGAACTAGAGTGTAAATTAGATATTGAATGAATCTACTGATTACTGTCTGAAAGCTATCCAAAAAGAAAAATTCCTAGGAATATTTTAGTCAAATTTCAGATTTCTCTGGTCAAGGATAAAATATTTCAAACAGCCAGAAAGAAACAATTAGAGTATTGTAGAAGCACAGTCAGGACACCACAAGATCTAGCAACTTCTACATTAAGGGATGAGAGGGCATAAAATATGACATTCCATAGGTCAAAGGAGGTAAGATTAAAGCCAAGAATCACCTACCCAACAAAACTGAGTATATAATGCTTCAGAGAGGAAATGCATATTTAATAAAATAGAGAACTTTAAAGAATTATTGACTGATGAAAATAGCAGAGCTGAATACAAAATTTTACTTTCAAATGCAAGAATCAAGAGAAACATGAAAAGGTAAATAGGAAAGAGAAATCATAAGGGACTAGCTAAAGTTGAACTCTTTACATTCCTACATGGAAAGATAATGTTTGTAGCCTTTGAGAGTTTTTGCAGTATTAGGATAGTTGTAGGGATATATAGAAAGAATGCACAGAGAGAGTTGAATATGAAGGGATGATTTCAAAAAGAATAAAATTAAGGAGTGAGAATGGAACATATCATGAGAAGAAAGATAGAAATAGAATGGTTTAATTATCTTTCTCATAAAAGACGCCAGAAAAATCTTTGACAATGCAGAGGAAGAAGGGAGAGGTAAGAGGGAAAGAGTGAATCTTATGCTGAATTTGTCTTAAGGAGCGAATGATATGTACCCTCATTTCAGCATGAAAATCTATCTTACTCTACAGGAAAGTAGGGGGAACAGGATAAGCAGGGAAGGGGAGAAATGATAGAAGGGAAGGCAAATGGGAGGAGATGGTAATTAGAAGTAAACACTTTTGAGGAGGGAAAGGTCAAAGGAGAGAACAGAATAAATGGGGCAGGATAAGATGGAGAGAAATATAGTTAGTCTTTCACAATATGACAATTAAGGAAGTGCTTTGCATAATTACAAACATGTAACCTATATAGAATTGCTTACCTGATCAATAGGAGTGAGTGGGGAGGGAGGAAGGGAGAGACACTGAAACTCAAAATTTTTAAAATGAATATTAAAAGAAAGTAGTAGTATTGGCCAAAAAAGAAGGGTACAAAAAGCTCACTGAGGAGAAAAATCTTTAAAATTGTATTTGAAAAAGTCAAAGTTAATGTCTCCATGAGACAACAAGAAACAATGAAAGTCAAACGAAAGTCAAAATAATGAAAAAAATAGAAGAAAATGTGAAACATCTTGCAGGACAAAAACAAAACTGATCTGGGATATAAATAAAAGGCAGATGATTTGAGAATTATTTGATTACCTGGAACCATGATCAAAGAAAGAATCTACATATGACATTTCAAGGAAAAGTGCCCCGATATTCTAGAGCCATAGGGCAAAATAGAAACTGAAAGAATCCCCTGATCACCTTCTGAAAGAAATACCCAAATGAAAGTTCCTAAGAGTACTATAGTCAAAGTCCAGTGCTCCAGTGAAAAACAATACTTTACATGTCAAGAAAGAAACCATTTAAATACTGTGGAAGTACAGACAGGATCATGCCAAATTTAGCAGCTAACAAACACATCAAAGGATCTGAAGGTTTAGAATATAATAATCTGGAAGGCAAATGATCTGAGATTATAAGCAAGAATTATTCACCCAGGAAAACTGAGTAATATCCTAACAGCAATATTGTATGAAAGGAATGACTGTGAAAGACTTAGCTACTCTGATCAAGACAGTGATCCAAGATGATTATGAACAACCCATGATAAAAAATATTATCCACCCCCAGAGAGAAAGCTAACAAACTCTGAATGCATATTGAAGCATACTTTATTTTTATTATTTTAGCTTTCTGTTTTCTTTTGCAATAGGCTAATATTGAAATATGTTTGGTATGAGCTCGTATGTAAAATCAAAGTGCTTTCCTCAACAAGGAAGGTGTTGGAGCAGAAGAGAGGGAGAGAATTTTGAACTCAAAATTAAACAAAAAAAAGATGGCTAAAATTATTTAAGTATATTTAGAAAATATTTCTTTTTTTGTATTTATTTAACTTTTTAACATTCATTTTCACAAAATTTTGAGTTCCAAATTTTCTCCCCATTTGTCCTCTCCTCCCACCCCAATACACCAAGCATTCTAATTTCCCCTATCACCAATCTGCCCTCTCTTCTATCATCTCTCCCTTCCCTTGCCCCCTTCTTCTCTTTTGTCCTGTAGGGCCAGATAACTTTCTAGTCCCCATTACTTGTATTTCTTATTTCCTAGTAGCAAGAACAATACTAAACAATTGTTCCTAAAACTTTAAGTTCCAAATTCTCCCCATCCCTCCCTCCCTACCCATTCCCATTGGGAAGGCAGGCAATTCAATATAGGCCATATCTGTGTAGTTGTGCAAGTGACTTTGATAATAGTCATGTTGTGTAAGACTAACTATATTTCCCTCCATCCTATCCTGCCCCCCCATTGTTTCTATTCTGTCTTTTGATCCTGTCCCTAAGAGTATTGATTTCAAATTGCTCCACCTCTCTCACTTGATTTTCAAAATCCTTTTTGAGCTCTTCCATGGCCTGAACCCATTGAATATTTATTTTGGATGTTTGGGATACAGAAGCCTTGATTTCTATGTCTTTCCCTGATGGTAAGCATTGTTCTTCCTCATCAGAAAGGAAGGGAGGAGATATCTCTTCACCAAGAAAGTAACCTTCTATGGTCTTATATTTTTTCCCTTTTCTGGGCATTTTCCCAGTCAGTTACTTGACTCCTGAGATTCCTTTCCACCCCTCCCCCTTGCCTCCAGATCCGCCCACCTAGTGCTTGGGGTCTGAGATTCAAATGCTGCTTCCCAGCCTCAGGGCTTTCAGTGGGGGCAGTGCTGCTATTCAGTGTAAGATTAAATTCAAGTGCTGAGGTGGAGGCAGGGTTGCTATTCAGTGTGAGATTAAGTTCAGCTGCTCAAGTGGGGGCAGGGTGGCCGCACATGGCTCAGTTCCCTCAGGGGGTTTATGTGAAGACCTTCCATAATGGATCTGAGCTCCTATCTGCTTTGGGAGCCCCTGTCCACTGCTGCCTCAGCTGCTGCCTCCCAAGGGGGCCTGAGTTATGGAGACACCTCACTCCCCTCTTGGCCAGCCAAACAGGCTCTCTCACTGACCTTTGGAGTCTGTGGGTGGAGGGACCTGTGCAGCCTCTGGAGATTCTGTCCCTGAAGCCTGCTCAGATCTGCTCCTTTCTGTGCCATGCAGCCAAGGTAGTCTGGGCTCTGCTCAGGTCCGGTGTGTGACAGACCTTTGGTGTTGGTTTTTCAGGTTTCTCTGGAACAGAAATCTCCTCCACTCCATTATTCTGTGGCTTCTGCTGCTCCAGAATTTGTTGGGAATTCTTCTTTACAGATATTTTATGGGCTGTGGGTTAGGAGCTAGCATATGTGAATCTTTCTACTCCACCATCTTGGCTCCTCCTGAAAATATTTCACAAAATAAATAGAACTAATTTAAAAAAAGAAATAGAGCTGAAATTTAGAGAATCAATAGATCTCAGAAATCTAGAATTGCAAGGAAGAAAAAAAGATTTTTAGTTCAACCCACCCAATGGCCATATTGCTTGGAGGTTCCCATTGAAGGAAAACATACTTTCTCCTTAGACATTTTACTCCATGTTGGGATAGATTGTTCTATTGTTAGATTATTCCACATAATCAGCCCAGATGGACCTCTATAATTTCAAATCATTTGAATAAAGCCAAGAATGACAAGTCTAATCCCTTTTTCAAATGAAAACTTCATCAATACTTGAAGGTGACTGGCATGGACCTTCTAAATCTTCCCTTATCCCAGATAAACATCCAAATTTCCTTTGAGCAATATCCTTATAACATCATCTAGAGTCCCCTGATCATATTGATACCATAGGAAGAAAAGGTACTTTTCACTGTCTTTTCAATGACTTCACATTAGCTAGCTGTCTGTTTTAAGGGCAAATGAGACATAGATGAAAGTTTAGACTTTTCCTGAAGATATGCAAGTAGCAGCTAAGTATAGCTACTGCTTTCACTGGAATTCAGAGAAACATGTACTTTTGTACATAATATTATTTGATTACTGAATTATATTAACATATTATATATATATATTTAATTAAATATTAATATAGCATTATAAAACATTAAATATAAAAATAGAAATGTGTATGCCTGTACAGGTAGATGTATCCATTTCATCTGAGCTCAACTGAAGAAAAAAAATATATGGGCACATAAATATAGACAGACACATGTGTGCATTCATATATATATGTTTATGTATACATATGTGTATCATTGTGCAGCCTATCTTATTTACTTTTTTAATGACTCAAAATTTCATCCCTTCCGTCAAGCTATTATAACCTACAGAGACTTGCCCTTGGAAGCAGGAACACCTAGTATCAGATTCTGCCGTTGAAATTAACTAGTTATATAATATTGTGTAAGTCATTTAAACCTCTCTGTTTCTCTGGCAACTCAAATTATAAATTACATAACAAATCCCTAACTACATTGATAATGTGACATGTATACATATGATTGTATATGTACATGTTAGAGTTTATGCACACATCAAAATACAAGTCCACATGCATATATTCAAAATACTATACACATATGCAAATATATATAAACTCTATGTGTACATATCCATCTCTCCCCATGTGTGTGTGTGTGTATATATATATATATATATATATATATATATATATATATATATATATATATATATATATATATATATATAGTACCAATGCATTCATAGATATATACATATATGTGAATAACACGATTATCTCTGTAGTAATTACTAGTATTGCTATTGTGTTTTAAGGATATCAAAGCATATGAAAGCCATATATGTTTTATATAAGGGCATGGACATAAATTGCACAGAATTAGGAGATATGAGTGAGTTGCCACCAGAAAACTGCAAAAAATAGGGGCATCAATGAGTTAGTTTTAGAGGGCATACAGGAAGACAGATACACTGTTGTGTATCTGGAAAGTAATTTGGAATTTTGCTTTAAAAATGACTAAAATGTCCTTTACTTTTGACTCACTACTTGCCATATACCTGCAATATAGTTTCTCTGGTTCCACTCTTTGAAAGTCAGGTATGTTTGATCTGAGTCCTCCTCAGGGTTCTCTGACACCCTGAATGAGCTTACCATTGAATTCAGCTCCCAAATTTTTATACATCCTTCCATTTTAGGGACCTGCTGAAATAAAGCATTAGCTCCATTTGTTGACTTAAAATCTATTGGGTTTTAACAGATAGAGCAGGAATAAGTATGTAAAAACTTTCCTTAATATTTGGGGATATAATGCCCTGGATAATACCTTGGTCACTAGGAGGGGATCAATATAGGCTCATATCTTTACTCAGTTCTTACAAAGCATTAGTTACACCAAATATACAAAAGCCCTCTGTCCCAGACCTTCATCTGACTTGTGTTCCTGGCCTCCTTGATCACTGTGACTGGAAATCCTTTACTGAAGATCCCATTCCCTGAATCAGGAATAAGAAAAATACAAAAGAAAAAATATTTGTAGCCATGTGGTCTAAAATGTGGAGGGGGAGGAGAAAAGGATGTTTTAGTACTTTCCTTCAATAATTGTATGAATGAGAGAGACAGAGAAAGAGAAGTTCTAAAATGGAGAGCTTTAAAGTTTGACTGTCATAGGTTCTTAGGTTTTCTCACTCTTCCAGACAGATATTGATTCATCTGCCTTGCACTTGATTTTAGTTTCAAAATAAAGAAGAGGTGTGGTAGGGTTAGTTTACTCAACCTTCCCAATAAAGAACGGCAACTCTGCCTCTGGCTTTACTCATTGTTAAGGCAGGTATCCTCAGTAAAAGGAAAACTCCTTGTGCAGGTTTTCTTTCATTATACTCTCTTCATTCTTTCATTTCTTTCTTTTTCTTCTTTCCTTTCTTTTTTTCCTTCCTTTCTTCCTTCCTCCCTTATCTGTCTTTTCTTTCTTTCTCTTTTTTCTCACTTTCCTTTTTTCTTTCCTTCCTTCCCCCCTCCCATTACCTCTTTTTCTATTATTTTCTTTCTTTCTCTCTTTTTTCTTCTTTCCTCTCTCCCTCATTTCCATTTTCCTCCCCCTCCTGTCTTTCTTTTTTCCTAGTCAAATGTGTTTATTTTCATTAGATTTCATCCAAGTATCTTTAGAATCTTGTGTCTCCCTCTAACAGGTTTCTTTCATCTTCTTCTATATGCATTAGAAAAATATATTCATACTATAAACTATTTAAGCATCCCATGTATAACTTCATCCAAATCATGTAGAAGTGTTAAATGACCAAGACTAAGCTTAGATTCTTGGGAAACTGATGATCTACTAGAGATTTCCTTCAGAGTTCATAAAGAACAATTAATGACTTCTGATTGAATCTAGTCATGCAAGTAGAACTGAAGCCAAATAACTGTACTATTTTCTAGCCTAAGTCTTTTATTCTTAACTTTTCCACAGGAGTAACATGAGAGTTTTTGCAAAATGTGTATCCAAAACCTGGGAAAGTTATAATTCCAATTTCCTGTTCTAACAGTTTACTAAGTCTGTCACAAGAGGAAATGAGGTTAGTCTGACATGATCTGTTCTTGATGAAGACGTTACTTTCTACTTCATGGCATGGTGGCAGAGGGAATAGGTATATTACTTCCCCTTCTCTTAGCATAAAGATAAAGTCAGCCTCCATCTCAGTGAAAACTGAAGAAGTAATACTCACATCCTCCTATTTGAATTTACCCCAGTCTATTTTGTTTTCAAGGCTAAAGCTCATCATCCTAGGAATGCAACTTAAAGAGAATGTCATAAACCTTCCTGAAATCCAAAACAATGGAGTCAAGACTTTCATATTGTTTTATTATTAGTATCAATGTCCTTCCATTCATCACACCAACCAAATCTGTAAGATACTGCAAACATTCTCAAAATGATATATTTTATCTTTCTTTCTATATTTAACAATAGATGCTTCTGGTCCCAGAGGAGCTGGCATGTCTTTTCTCCCTATTAAACTATACAAGTTCTGGTTTCATGCTGGTTTTCAGAGGGTCTCTAAAAACAGGAATATTTCCCCACACTCTTTGGTTCTTTAGTTTCCCAGCACAGAGCCCTGGAGGAAAAATTTAAGATGCTTTCCCCAAAAGGTAACAAAAGTATTCAGTATGCCATGTAATGCAAAATGCTCTATTTAGCATTCAAAAACCTTTATAATCTAGCCCCCTCCTACCTTGCCAGATTTCTTATGACTTTTTCCCTGAAAGCTATTCTTTGATCTGGTGACTCTAGCATCCTGACTTTTCCAAAAATAAGATACTTCTCCTCTCACTCTGGTCATGATCTTTGGCTATCTCCTATGCTTGGAATGTTCTCTCTTTTTAATTCTACCTATTGACTTTCTTGAATTCCTGTGAGTCTCCACTAAAATCTCATCTTTTACAGGCAGCTCTCCCAATCCCTCTTCATTGTAATGCCTCTCTTCTGTGATTTGCTATTTTTCCTGCATGTTAATTGTTCTCTTATATTTAGTACATGTTGTCTCCCTCATTAGACTGTGAACTCCTTGAATGCCGAGACAGTCTATTGACTCTTTTTCAGTTTACCCAGAACTTAGCACCATACCTGAAATACACAAAATATATGATATTATCACCTGATGTAATCAATACAATCAGGATATGGGCAGCTATGTACTGAAATTCAAAGGAAATGTTTATAACAGAAAATACCATAAAGATGAATCATACTTAAAATATGATACAACAAATTCCAACTCCTGTAATAATCTTCTAAGTAGTTGGTATTTAAAATATGAAAACTTGGGACACTGAATCGGTCTGTTAAAGAGGTCTCTCCCCCCTTTAGCTTGTATATACTTGTATATACTCTGAACAAGGACCTCATGTTTTATGTCTTTTTGAAAGCTAGGCCAGGTCTTTGCCTTATTAACTTCAGCTTTCAATTTCACTCTCATAAAGTTACCTGCATGGGTGAAATTAATCTCAGCTTTGCTATTTGGTCATAAATGTTCAGGGAGTGAAAAAAGAGGATAAAAGGAAGGAAGGAACCTGAACAAGACTAGACATGGACATGATGAAGTGTTAATTTCTGAGAAGCTGTTATATACAGCAAAGGAAAGATCTCCGTTCTGCCCAAATCTACTTCGCACAGCATGGAAATTACTAGGAAAAATTGCCATAGAACTATCTCTCCATTTAAAAATCTATTGACTTTGTCACTCTATTTGCTTCAGGAAGAAATGATTATTATTTCATCATTTCAAATAGTCAGATCCTTAATTACTGGAGCAAAATATATGTGGCTCACCACATATCTAGCTAGCTTCCCAGCCATCTTAATGATGTTTCCCATTTATTCTTCTAAGAACAATAATGTGGATTCACATTCCCATGCCTGAAAAGGTTAGAGCAATTCATTTTTCTATAAAAGCAGTATCATCCATGTGACTGACTAAAATATTCCCTGTCCCTATTGAAAATCCTGGCCCCAATATGACTACAACAGTGTCTTTCTCTATTAGAATATTGATTGCTTGGTGTAGTGGTCCAACTTGTAGACGTTCTCTTTTCAGGATGAGAAATGTGCATCACTTTGACCTCAGGAATTCAATATTTTCAACGGATCATGACAATGGATCAAATGAGTCCTTAAAAGCGGAGGACTGTTCGACTCTCTGAGAAAGGGGGAACTGAACCAAATTAGATATGGAGTAGGTTGACACTTCTATAACAGTCCTGAGTGAGATTAGGCCCTTTCATGGTCCCTATACTTGTACTCAGGGTGAGATAGGGAGATTACATGATCAAGAAGAAGAAGGAGGAAAGTTACCAAATCATCATCAACAATAGCAGTAACAAAATTCCTTGAAGGAATACTTTTTTAGATGTAGGTAGATAGGTGGCCTTGTGTATACAGAGTTGTGAAGAGTTTTGGACATGGGATCCCAATAACCTGGGATCAAATCCTACTTCAGATTTTATGAGTTGTATGACCCTGATTGAGTCACTCAACTACTTTCAACTTTAGTTCCTCCTCATCTGTAAAACAGAGATCACACCTACCTCCCAGGATTGTTAAGCAAATCAGAAGAGATAGCATGTGAAGTTTTTCTCCCTCCAAAATTAACATCCTCTATACATTCATGTTTTTATAATTATTGGTGTTTAAGTCCACTGAACACAGAACAGTACTTGAGAGTTGATGAGCATTTAATAAATGTTTTTTCTCTCTTTTTCATTATCTCTTTAACTCTATTTCCTTTCTGTCCTCTTTATTTTTTTCCTTCCTCTTTCTCAACTAGGTTGCATTGCAGGGTATCTATGATATATCAGACACTGTAACTCTGGACCAGTAGCCATGATTATTATCTTATAATATCCAAGAATGTATATTTCTCACCCTCACTATATTAGTTTGTTCGATGTCCTAAAAATATCATGGCTCTGCTAAGATTTCTTCTGCCCCAGACAGCACCTATTAAAAACAGGAGAGATAGGTAGATAGATAGATGCTAGATAGATAGACACAGAATTTATTAGCACTTACTGTGTGCCTAAACATAGTGAAAAATTTTAGATGTATAAATATGACAAGAAAAACAGTCTTTGTCCTCAAGGAACTTACATCATTCTAATAGTGGAAGATAGCACCTATAAATGAGCTGACAAGTGGGAGGGGTACAGGTAGAACATTGTCAAAAGAAGATGAAAATAGTATGGAGGACTGAAAATCAGCAAGATAAGGCAAAACTGGGCCTAGAAGATTGAGAGATCTAAGTGTGAAGTACAATATTTTAGGGATAAGGAGGAGTTAAAATTCCCTGTAGTTGCTAGTTGGCACACAGAGGCTCAAGAGGACATCACTTTGAAACAATGATCACTTCTCGAAGTATAAAAGAACTAACCATAACTAATCATGACACTAAAATTTTTAGCTAATCACAAGTCAAAGTACCAAGATCCTGTTAACTGGAAAGAAAATATCGAGACTGGAAATTTTTAGCATTGATTTCTAGGGCTTAGTCTTTGATTAAAAGTGACAGAGGGAATTGGAGTGAGATATAATATGCCTTTATGAATTTGAAGTGCAGTATCCATGAGAAGGTACTTAAGTAATATATGTTTATTGACAATGCATAAAATCCTATATTAACACTGTCCCTTTGTATATCAGTTTATTTAAGCATAGTCTTTTAACATAGCAATCATTATCAATATTTTAGATGAGTACACAGTCTCCTAAGTCAAACTCAGCTCTTATAATAGTATTAGTGAACTTACGACAGAAAATTTAACGGATATGTTGAGCGTATGCCAGTTGAAATACAGAAGTCCACTGTTTGGAAGCAATATTTTTATTCATCAAAGTTAATGCATCTTCAGGTTTTAGATCTATTAGAGTTGCAGACCTATAATATGTAACCAAGCATTAACAGTCCCTTAATGAATTGCCAGGTTGTTGTTTCCCAATTAAAAAGCATATCCTCTGTGTACACAGCCTGATGAAGGTAATGAATTGCCTTCATGTGTAAAACTCCTTGATCCAGTAACTGTTCTCTCCCTCCTCTTTACCAAATTATACTGTGCCTTGGATATGAAAGTAATTGTGGAAAATGCTATCAATTAGTGTGATGTCTGCTCCTGTAGCTGACAGTGAAATGTGCCTTATAAATGGATTGATTGAATCTCCCGGGATAAATTAAAAACTCAGGTTATGAGTCTCAGAAGACTTTCCAAAACAAACCGGCTGAAAGTTAACTATTTATTTAGCAAAAAAACCCCGAACACTAAGCCACACCAAATGAAACTGTAGCTGTTGGAAAGTGGGAAGATCCAGAAAGGCCAAATTTATGTTTTTTCATAATTTCGTATAATGATCTTTTCCCTTTAGTCTGCAAACTGCATGGTCTACAGAATATGAGAAAGGAAATGGGCCACTATAATCCACTTTCCTCATAGTTTTTTTTTTTTTTTTTTTTTTTTTAACGAATCAAATACCTCCCCTTTTAAGAACCTGCCTTACACTGAGGTGTTAATAAATACTTGTTGAACTCAATTGAGAGGGGACCCTTTAGGACCACAAATGGTCATTTAGTTAATTCATTTCCAAAAATAAAAGACTGTATAGAAGGTACCATAACAGGGAATTGGGGTCATTTGAAAACCCCTTTAACATTTTAGTGGCCAGTATGTCTAATAATTTATATAGGGAAACAACCATGCATATACTTTATTGAATTATCTATGAAGTTCTTGGTTTATTGGTGTTCTAATTCCAAATATATCTTCTCTATTAAACTGTTTTCAAAAGAATCTGATTAAATTCCTACTCAAATGATTGTTACTTTTATATTTGCAAGCTACATAATTTTTGTTCCTGTTTAAGTTTCTTTTAAATAATTTATTATTTACAAGTACATGTACATTTTTAGCATCCAATTTAAAAAAAAAATAATGAATTCCATTTTTTTCTCTCTACCTGAAAAAATTTGATAAAGGTTATACATGTGCAAGTATGCAAAATGTATTTCCAGTGTTAGTCATGTTGTAGGGGGAAATCACAGAGAAAATTTTAAAAAAGAAAGAAAAATATGGTTTGATCTACATTCACGCTCCATCATCACTTTTTCTGGAAGTGAATTGTACTTTTTATGAGTTCTTTGGAATTATCTCAGATCATTATATTGCTCAGAATTGCTAAGTCATTCATAGGTGATCATTGTATAAAATATTACTGTTACTGTGCACAATATTCTCCTGGTTCTGTTCACTTCACTTTTCATTAGTCAGTGTAAGTCTTTCCAGGTCATTTTCTAATAGCTGTGCTCATCATTTCTTATAGCACAATATGTAACACAGATGTGTTATTCTAGGTTTCTCTAACCAATGGTGATTTCAAACAAATTTTCATATGACAATTGATACCTTTGATTTTCTCTTCTGAAATCTGCCTTTTCATATGTTTTGACATTTATGAATTTGCGAGATGAGTTGTATTCTTTTACAAAAAAAGATTCCATTCTCTATATATTTGGGAAATGAGACCCTTATCAGAAAAAAAGAAGAAAGATGATGTAAAATTTCCCCCAACTTTTAAATTTTCTTCCAACCTTTGCTGAATTCATATTATTTGTGCAAAGACTAACTAAAATAATCTATTTTCCCTTTAATGATTTTCTATTTCATTTGTTTAAGTGTTTTTGCAAATGACATAGTAATTTATAATTAGTTTTTTCAGGAAATTGAGGCTAAAGAAGGTTAAGTGACTTGCCCAGGCACATAGCTATTAAGTATATGAGACAGAAATTGAATTTCAGGTTTTTTTTTTTTATTCCAAGTCAAACAACTTTATCTTCTCTACCTTCAGGAAATCTCAATAGTTTGATGATTGCTACTTTGTAACATATTTTGTTGTCTAGAAATGTTATTATTTTTTGTTTCATCTTTTCTTTGATTAAAGTTCTTGACCTTGTGTTCCCATATCAACCTTTTTTTTATTCGACCTTTTATGGTTTAATAGGTTTTTTCCTACTAAATCTATAGTTTTATTTAGATTGCATTTTTTTTATATTGACTTTCACAAATAGGAGCAAAGGATAGCCAGACTTGTTTTCTTCCACTATTGAAGTAAATGTAGTAAAGAGTATTTGTGATTGTATTTAGGAGTGTTAAGTATATATTAGCAGATTGATTCAAGATGTTTTATGCATCATGGTTGTATTTTGAACTGAATTTGTCTTTTCATCATTTCCTTCTAGTAGTTATATTACTAGATAAAAATGAAAGCAATTTTATGTATTTGTTTTATTTTTTCCTTTATTTTTTTGAGGTTAGCTGACTTAGTGTATAGAACAACACTTCCTAAATGTTTTCCAAATGCAATCCCTTCAATGCTTCTTAAACTAGACCTACAGCCAGGAAGTCCTGGGTTCAAATCCACCCTGAGACACTTACTAGTTTTGTGACCCTGGCAAGTCATCTAACTTCTGTTTACCTTAATCCACTGGAGAATGAAATGGGAAATTACTCCAGTAACTTTGCCCAGAATATCACATAGTAATGCCATGAAGAAAATCAGGGAAAATGTTGGAAAAAAGTTATTAACTTGACTGAACTCTCTCTAAAACCATTCTGAACACCTTTAAAAATTACTCTAAACAAATTCTAGAACAACAGAATCAACAAAAACATGGAATGAAACAAATTTCCCAGATAAAAACAACTTGAAAGGTCAGCAGAAAATGTCTGTTACACTTACATGAGAGTGGAGCACAGTCTAGCATAGGCTGCAATAGCACAGCACAACCACAGAAAATCAGGAACCGACTTTAAAAGTGACTGAATTAACAGTGACAGCTCCTGCTTCTTGAACTCTCAGCTCACAGATGGTAAGTGGGGATGAGCAACTGGTCAGAAAGAGATTATAAAGGTCTCTTTGCTATCAGTGAGGCAGGCCTCTGTTGCTTTGCTTTTCTCAAATCCAGGTTTCAGTCCTAGATGGCAGTTGCAGGGTGAGGTGGAGCACCAGCACAGAAGAGTTTGTGACAGTAGTGGAGGGAGTCTTCTCTTCACAGTTCCAGGGCAGACAAGAGTGTGTGTGGCTGCTCACAGACCAGAGTACAGGCCAGGAGAGCAGTATATATTAAGCTTAGATCATATCACTTTGGAAGAACTGAAAAGTTGCAGGTCCCTAGAAGTATCTATGAAAACAGGTGCACAAAACACCTGAAACTCAGGACAGTGAAACCTCCACCCTGGAAGGAGAGGGATACTTTAAGGAACAGTTGAAAGTCAGCTAAGAGGCTTGCAAAATGAGCAAACAATGGGGAAAAAATCTCTGACTATTGAAAGTTACTATAGTGACAAGAAAGATCAAAATACACACACACACACATACACATACACACACAGAAGAAGACAACAAAGGCAAAGTTTCTATATTCAAAGTCTCTAAAAAAAGGAGGAATTGATCTCAGTCCATGGAGAGCTCAAGAAATCACTAATAGAAGTAAAGGAAAAATTGGGAAGAGAAATGAGAGTGATTCAAGAAAATAATGAAAAAATAAGTCAACAGCTTGGTAAAGGAGACAGAGATAAGTACTAAGAAAATAATGCCTGAAAAAAACAGGCTAGCCTAAGTGGTGTGAGTGTTCATCCTTTTTTGCTGAAGAAGATCATGCCATCAAGGAAATAATGACATGACTTACATTTGACTTTGTTTTGAGTGAGCGTGGGCTATGCAGGTCACCAGTCTCACTTCTCCTCCAGAGTCATCTGAATCGAATGACCATAAATTCATCAGGATGACTGGAGATGTTCCAGGATGAAGCAATTGGGATTAAGTGACTTGCTCAAGGTCACAAGTCTTGTGTCAAGTGTCTGAGGTGAGATTTGAACTCAGGCCCTCCTAACTCCTGTGCTGGTGCTCTATCCACTGCACCACCTAGCTGCCCCTAACCTAAATGATAAAAGAAATCTACCAGAACAATGAGGAGAAGAATGCCTTAAAAAGCAGAATTAGCCAAATGGAAGGAGAGGTTCAAAAGCTCACAGAAAAAAAAAAAATTCTTAAAAATTGAAATGGAGCAAAAGCATTATGAGAAATCAAGAAACAATAAGCCAAAGCCAAGAGAATTTTTAAAAAATGAAGATATCTCATTGGAAATACAATTGACCTGGAAAATAGATCCAGAAGAGATAATTTAAGAGTTATTGGACTATTGAAAAGTCATGATAATAAAAGAAAGGAGCCTGAATATCGTTTTTCAAGAAATTATCAAGGCAAACTGACCTGATATTCTAGAACAAGAGTGTAACTGTAAATTGAAAGAATTTACCAATCATCTCCTGAAAGAAATCCCAAAATGAAAACTGCCAAGAATATCATAGCCAAATTATAGAGTTCTCAATTCAAGGAGAAAATATTGCAAGAAGTCAGAAAGAAACAATTCAAGTATGGTGGAACCACAGTCAGGATAATACAAGATTATCTTTAAAAAAATTGGAGGGATTGAATATGATATTACCAAGGGCAAAGAATCTGGAATCACAAAGAAGAACCACCTACCTAGCAAAACTGAGTATGATTCTCTGGGGGGTGGGGAGTGGGCATTCAATGCAGGAGGACTTTCAAGTATTTTTGATGAAAAGGCCACCACTGAATAGAAAATTTTACTTTGAAATACAAGAATCAAGAAAATCATAAGAAGGTAAACAGGATAGTGAAATCATAATGGATTTGTTTATTTACATTCCTACATGGGACGATGATATTTGTAACTCATAAGACCCTTCTCATTATTAGCATAATTAAAAGCATATATAGACAAGAGGGCACAGGTGTAACAAATATATTAAGGAATGATATCCAAGTAAGGGGTGAGAGAGGAATATGCTTGGAGAAATAGAAAGAGAGAAGTAGAATGGGGTAAATTACTTCACTTAAAAGAGGAAAAATAGTTGCAGTGGAAGGGAAGAGGAGGAAAATTAAGGAGAATGAGTGAACATTGCTATCATCAGAATCGTCACAAAGATGGAAAAAGCATAAACACTCAATTTGGTCTAGAAATCTACCTACTCTACAGGAAAGTAGGAGGGGAAGGTGATAAGAGAAGGCTGGGGGTGTGAAGGGAGGGAGTAGTCCGAAAAAAACACTTTTGAGGAGGGACAAGGTAGAAAGAGAGAGAGAGAGAGAGAGAGAGAGAGAGAGGAGAGGAGAGAGAGAGAGAGAGAGAGAGAGAGAGAGAGAGAAAGAGAGAGAGAGAGAGAGAGAAAGAGAGAGAGAGAGAGAGAGAGAGAGAGAGAGAGAGAGAGAGAGAGAGAGAGAGAATATAATAAATGGAATAGGATGGAGAGAAAAACAGTACAAATAGAAATACAAAAGTTTCCAGTTGTAACTGGAAAAAAATGTAGTTTTCTTTAATAAAATCTCCATTTCTCAAACATACAGAGAATTGAGTCAAATTCATTATAATAACATCCATTCTCCAATTTATAAATGATCAAAAGATGTGATCAGTTTTCAGATGAAGTAATAAAAGCTATCTACAGCCATCTGAAAATATTTCTAACTCACTATTCATTTGAAAATCAAAACAATTCTGAAGCATTTCCTCATACTTATTAAATTGTCTAATGGGAGAGGTAAGGTAAATAACAAATGTTGGAGGGTATTTAGGGGAAATGAGACTTTAATTCACTGATAGTGAAATTGTAAACTAATTCAGCCATTCTGTAGAGTAATCTGGAAGGGGAGAATGACTTATTTATACAAACATATTTATAACACCTCTTTTTTGTAGTAGCAAACTATTTGAAAATGAGGTGATGCCTGTCCAATAGGAAATGGCTGAACAAATTGTGGTATGTAATTTTAATTGAATGCTATCATCCTACAAGGAATGACAAACTGATGGTTTTAGAAAACTCGGGGAAAATCTTACAAGTATCCATGTAAAGTGAGTAAAAGGAGGAGAATATTGTACACAGTAACATCAATACTGTAAGTATGATTAACTGTGAAAGATTTAGTTAGCTACTCTGATTGAGACAATTCGAAAGGATCCAAGATGAAAAATACTATTGTCCTTCAGAGAGAAGTGATGGACTCTGAATGAAAACTGAAGAAAACTTTTTCATTTTCTTTTTCTTTTTTTTAATTTCTTTTCTTTTGTAACATAGTTAACATACATTTTTAAATTACTTTGTGTGTATAATTGATATAACATTGCTTGCCTTTTCAGAGTATGGAGGAGGGCCAGAAGGGAAAGTGAGGATTTGGAACTCACTTTTTAGTTAATGCTAAACCGTTTTTAAAATGTAATTGGGAAATACTTAATTCAATAAATAAATATATTAAAATAAAAAATACTTCCCATAATCTTTATAGTTACAACAGAAAGAAAAGAAAAAAAAACACAGGAGCTCCATCTCACAGATATTGTTTCTTATTATGATTAAAACCATATAACTTATGCATTTTATTTTCTCCTCATAATTCATATTATTATCATCTTCACTGCCTCATGTATTAGTCCGATCTTATATTTATTCTATATACACTTCTAGACAGGAAATGTATTTTTTCTCTGATAAAGTGTCAACTACTTCAGGGAAAGTATTGTTTCATATTTCTCTTCATATAGCCAATGTCTAGCATAAAACAAAACATATAGTAGGAATTTAAGAAATGATGGATGGCCTGATTGAATGATTTCATGTTATAGACCAGCATGGTCAATGATATACCAAATATTTTTCTTTTCTGTCAATTACCTAACTACCTGTCTGATTTCAGCCCTTGATAGCATCTCAGATATAAGTCTTCCAAATCAAAGCTTTTATTTCCAATAGCTCTATATAAAGAAAAAAAGGTTGATAACTTCTAACAGAAGCAGCCGATGATGCATTTGATAGAGCT
Source organism: Bettongia penicillata ogilbyi (assembly GCA_023548195.1). Lineage (NCBI taxonomy): Eukaryota > Metazoa > Chordata > Mammalia > Diprotodontia > Potoroidae > Bettongia > Bettongia penicillata. The sequence continues at coordinate 2,432,720 of JAJHZJ010000257.1, forward strand.
CTAAATTCATGGTGATCTGAGTTAAAAGTGGAGTCAGACATTAACTATTTGTGTGGCCCTGGGCAATCCCTATCCTTTGTTTTAGTTTCCTTAACCATAAAATGAAAATAACAGCAGTACCTACCTTAAAAGGTTGCTGTAAGGATCAAATGAGGTAACATTTTAAAAAGTTCTAGTATGGTGCCTGCCACATAGCAGATGATACAAAAATCTTATTTCCTTTCATTCTTATATTTTTACAGTACTGAGTTTGCAAGGGTTTATTTCACAACAGTATTCTAAGATTGCTATTCCAAATGTCTTGAGTCCCACTTTACAAATAAGGAAATTGAGTCTGATCATTTAAAGGACTTGCTTAAAAGGTCAAACAACTAGATTCTTGAGATTCCAAGCAAAGTCTCCTCACTCCAACCTCAGCAGTGTTTCTCCTATAGGAACATTCATTTGCTTTTTTGTGAAGAGGTAGAATCTCTCCTCCCCATGTTTTTCTGGTACACAATGTTCCATTCTCTCTTTTTTAGTTAGGACTAAAATATAAAAAAGGATATGGAAGACCAATCTGAAAAGACTGAAGCTTGTGAAGGAAGTGATAGAGTAGAAGGCTTAGTAGAAGTGATAGAGTAGAAGGCTTCTTAGTAGAAGGCTATGTGTAAAAGACACCTAGTAGTCTTTTGGAATCATTAGATAAATGAAGGTTAAATCTTTCTTTTAAAAAGAAACAGAAAACTCTAGAATTTATCAATGCATACTGTAGATTATATTGGATCTGAGTGAAAGAATCAGAACTTGATTCTTCAAGATACTCTTTTTAATTGGAAAATTCAGGGCCTCTGTTCATTTTCAAGGAAAATGAAGAGACTGGAATAGACAACCTAGAAAGTATCTTGTATTTCTAAATTCATGATCCAGATCTAAATTCACATATTTTCCTCTGTTTGAAAAACTCAAATAATTATTTATTGTCTCCCTGGCCCAGTGCTCTATGCACTATCCCATGCCACCTAGCTGCTCTAGGTATTTTTAGGTGTTCACATTTTTAAACTTTGCTCTGTGCTCTACCTTTTTGTTGTATCTCATGACATGTGTACATGTACAGGTCTATCTAACAGTTAACAATATTTTAATTATTAAAGATAATAGTCTTTTCTTTTTCTGGTAGGTTGAAAAAGCACATTTCGGGGAGGAGCCAAGATGGCAGAGTAGAAAGACTCACGTATGCTAGCTCTGAATCCACAGCCCATAAATTTCCTGTAAAAAGAACTCCCCACAAATTCTGGAGCAGTGGAACCTGTGCAGAAACACAGTGGAAGAGATTTCCATTCCAGAGAGCCCTGGAAAGCCGTCCCCAGGGGTCCGTCCCACTCTGGACAGCGGAGCCCACCCCTGCGCTGCCCTGGCCCCAGAGGACCATATCCGAGCAGGCTTCAGGGACAGAATCTCCGGCAGTTGTGAAGGTCCCTCTGCCCACAGGTGCTACAGGTCAGTGAGAGAGACTTCTGGGCTGGCCGAGAGGGGAGCAGGGTGTCTCCATGACTCAGGCCCCCTAGGGAGGCAATGGCAGAGGCAGCAGCAGAGGCAACGGTGGCCAGGGGCTCCCAGGGCAGCAGGCAGAAGCTCAGGGCCATTACCTAAGATCTCTGCATAAAGCCCCTGAGGGAACTGAGCCTGGGAGGTGGCCCTGCCCCCACGCAAGGACCAGAACTTAAGTTCACATTGAATAGCAGCCTCACACACTGCTGAAAGCCCTGAGGCTGGGGAGCAGCATTTGAATCTCAGACCCCAAGCACTAGCTGGGCAAATTTGGTGGGGGTGGAGAGGAATCTCAGAAGTCAAGTAACTGGCTGTGAAAATGCCCAGAAAAGGGAAGAAAAATAAGAACATAGAAATCTACTTTCTTGGGGGACAGATGTTCCTGCCTTTCATTTCTGATGAGGAAGTACAATGCTGGCCATCAGGGAAAGAGGTGGAGGTCGGGTCCGCAGTATCCCAGACATCCGAGGTGGATGTCCAGTGGGCTCAGGCCATGGAAGAGCTCAAAAAGGATTTTGAAAATCAAGTTATACAGGTGAAGGAAAAACTGGGAAGAGAAATGAGAGAGATGCAAGAAAAGCATGAAAAACAGATCAATACCATGCTAAAGGAGACCCAAAAAAATGCTGAAGAAAATAACACCTTGAAAAATAGGCTCACTCAATTGGCAAAAGAGGTTCAAAAAGCCAATGAGGAGAAGAATGCTTTCAAAAGCAGAATTAGCCAAATGGAAAAAGTGGTTCAAAAGCTCACTGAAGAGAATAATTCTCTCAAAATTAGAATGGAACAGATGGAGGCTAATGATTTTATGAGAAACCAAGAAATCACAAAACAAAACCAAAAAAATAAAAAAAATAGAAGATAATGTGAAATATCTCATTGGAAAAATAACTGACCTGGAAAATAGATCCAGGAGAGAAAATTTAAAAATTATGGGACTACCTGAAAGCCACAATCAAAAAAAGAGCCTAGACATCATCTTTCAGGAAATTATCAAGGAAAACTGCCCTGAGATTCTAGAACCAGAGGGCAAGGTAAGTATTGAAGGAATCCATCGATCATCACCTGAAAGAGATCCAAAAAGAGAAACTCCTAGGAACATTGTGGCCAAATTCCAGAATTCCCAGGTCAAGGAGAAAATATTGCAAACAGCTAGAAAGAAACAATTCCAGTATTGTGGAAATACAATCAGGATAACCCAAGATCTAGCAGCTTCTACATTAAGGGATTGAAGGGTGTGGAATAGGATATTCCAGAAGTCAAAGGAACTCGGACTCCAACCAAGAATCACCTACCCAGCAAAACTGAGTATAATACTTCAGGGGAAAAAATGGTCTTTCAATGAAACAGTGGACTTTTAAGCATTCTTGTTGAAAAGACCAGAGCTGAAAAGAAAATTTGACTTTCAAACACAAGAATGAGAAGAAGCAGGAAAAAGTAAACAGCAAAGAGATGTCATAAGGGACTTACCAAAGTTGAACTGTTTACATTCCTACATGGAAAGAAAATATTTGTAACTCTTAAAACTTTTCAGTATCTGGGTAGTTAGTAGGACCACACACACACATACACACACACTCACGCACACACACCTGTACATGTGTGCATGCACACACACATACACACATGCACGCACATACAGAGACAGAGATCATAGAGTGAATTGAATAGGATGGGACCATACCTTAAAAGAAATTAAGGTAAATGGTGAGAGAGAAATGTAGTGGGAGGAGAGAGGATTAAATGGAATGAGGTAAATTATCTCTCATTCAAGAGGCAAGCAGGAGACTTTTTAGTGGAGGGAAAAAGAGGAGAGATGAGAAAAATCATGAAGTTTACTCTCATCACATTCGACTAAAGGAAGGAGTAAAATACACACTCATTTTGCTATGAAAACCTATCTTACAATACAGGAAAGTGGGGGAGAAGGAGATAAGCAGGTTGGGGGGGATGATGGAAGGGAGGGCAATGGAAGGAGGGAGCAATTTGAATTCAACACTCAGGGAGGGACAGGATCAAAAGACAGAATAGAAACATTGGGGGGCAGGATAGGATGGAGGGAAATACAGTTAGTCTTACATAACATGACTATTATCGAAGTCATTTACAAAACTACACAGATATGGCCCATACTGAATTGCCTGTCTTCCCAAAGGAAATGGGTGGGGAGGGAGGGATGGGGAGAATTTGGAACTCAAAGTTGTAGGAACAACTGTTGAGTATTGTTCTTGCTACTAGGAAATAAGGAATACAATTAATCGGGAATAGAAAGTCATCTGGCCCTACAGGACAAAAGAGAAGATGGGGACAAGAGAAGGGAGGGATGACAGAAGAGAGGGCAGATTGGTGATAGGGAAAATTAGAATACTTGGTGTATTGGGGTGGGGGGAGGGGATAAATGGTGAGAAAATTGGGAATCCAAAATCTTGTGAAAATGAATGTAAAAAGTTAAATAAATAAATTTATATTAAAAAAAAGAAAAGAAAATGCACATTTAGATATAATTTATGTTAATGAGACCTCAGATATTTGAACCAAAGTATTTAAATCTCTATCACCAATTGGTCTTGTTACACATATTCCAAATTATCTACCATTCTACTGTAGATTTGTTACTGGAATCATGAGCCCTGTATCTGTTAGAAACTTCTCTGACTCTCAGTGTTGCCCTTTGAAAAAGCTAATTGTATAAAATGAAGGAAGCATCATAAGCTGCCAACACACAAAGCAGTTATCGTAGGAAGTTTGAATCTTCATATGAAGGAATGGAATAAAGGCAAGATTTTTAATGAGGAAGAGATAGAAATGATCAATACTGAGGGAATTAGACATCCAAAGAGTGATAGGGTATTGTCTATGAGACAGAAAAGAAACAAAGTATCAGAGGATTAAGGATGGAGGGAACTTAGAAGACGATGTCTAAAGTATCTTCTACTTCCAAATTTATCATTCAATTCTTTCTTCTGCTTGATAAACTCTAATAGCTTTCTATTCTCTCTATTCTAAAATAATCACTTCTCTATTTGGCCTCTCTAAAGTCCTTCCCAACCTGACTCCAACATACCTAATTATCTTCATTATTAATTATTCTTATATTTTTTTTATTCCTGTCAAACTGGTCTTCTTGCTTCTCCAAAGAAAAAAAATTCCTTATTCTTTCTTCCTTACTTTGCACAGGCTGTCTCTCATTAATAGAATGAGAGATGTCATGTCACTTTTGCTTCTGTGATTGCCTTGTTTCTTTAAAATTTCAGATCAAATGGTACTTCTTACAAGAGGTGTTTCTTGATCCTCCCTGGGACTAGTGAGTAGCACTCTCTCCCTATCTTGTTTTTACAGTTACAGCATTTTATAAATGAGGGAACTGAGAGTCAGAGAGTTTAAATGGATTGTCTAAGATCACACAAGTATCAAGTATCCAATATATCTACCTCGAAAAAAAATTACAACTCCTCCTCTATATGCTCATCTAAAAAACACTAAATATACTCATACCTAACCTAAGAATTAGGTAGCTATAAAGTCTATTTGCTAGAGTGAACTAAGCATTCTGTCCATACACCTTTTCCTTTCATTCAATTTGAATTTATATTTCATTTCTTGGCAGGTTGCTGTCATATTATTCTTCTTAAAGCAGGACCAAACTATATAATCCTTTAAAAAGTTTTAAATTAGTAAATATTTTAAACACATCTTTTTTTTTCTTTCTCTCAGAAAAGAAAAAGATATGATATCTTACAAAGCTGTGTTTCAAGCCCTCATTTCTACCATTTTAAGAGGTACAAAGCAATTTACTGACTGCACCACCTGCTTGCCATTATGCCTTTGATAGTTTTTTAGCTTTCAGTAATCTGGACATAACAGTCTAGAATTCTGGCAAAGAATTCAACCATCAAAAGAACCCTGGGAGAGGGAGTGATGGAAGGAAGGGAAGCAAATGTGACAAATTTCGTTGAGTAGAGAGTTCTCTCATTTAGAGGATCCACAGTAGGTGATGTCCCATGAATATTATTGATTGCTCCATATAGCACAAAGTCAAAATATTTCCAGGTGTTATTCTATGTGGAGATGATGACTGACAAGTGGGAGGAGAAAAGTTACAAAGAATGAACTCCTGAGGAGTAAGAAATACATAGCTTGCTACACTGACATATGATAGAACTGTGAATGTGACCCTAAGAAGATGAATGAAAATATCTAGTTGGAAGAACATAAATCATTCTGTTTTTTAATTTAAATAATACTGTATTCTTTACTCAGATGGGATTAGTTCAACTTGTGCATAATATGAAGATTAATTTCCATCTTGACACCAGTACTTGGTTTGTTTCTGCTACTTCCTAGGATGACTTATTATCATTAAAAGAAGAAACCAAGAAGAGTTCATAGAATATTAGATCTGGAGTCATGAAGACCTGAGATTACATCTTGCTTTGGAAACTTACTAGCTTTATGACATTCAGTAAGTCAGTGGTTTAATTTCTTTAGTTGTAAAATGGGCAGGGGGGAGAGGATAGTACATGTAATCCCACCTTCATGGGATCAAATGCTTTATACAATGTGCCCATCATCTCTTAAAGTACAGTAAGATTAGATCATAGTCATACCACATGTTTAACCATTTCCCAATTGATGGCCATCCCCACAATTTCTAGTTCTTTGCCACCACAAAGAGAGCTGCTGTAAACAGTTTAGAAAATATAGGCTTCCCTCCCTTTCCCCAATCATCTTTGAAAATAGAGCTAGTAGTGGTACTGCTGGGACAAAGAGTAGAGGCAGTTTAATAACTCTTTGGGCAAAATCTCACATTGCTGTAAAACATGGTTTATAGTTTCACCAACAGTAAATTAGTGTCCCAATTTTCACACACCCCTCCAACATTTGTCAGTTTTCCCTTCAATCATTTTAGCTAATCTGAGAGGTGAAAATCAGTTCCCAAAGTTGTTTTAATTTGCATTATTTTAATCAATCATAATTTCAATCTTTTTTTTTTCCAGATGACTAAACTGTTTTGATTTCTTCATTGGAAAACTGTTTGCTCATATCTGTTACTGATTTATTGAATTGGAAATTCTTACATATTTGACAAAGTTCTTTGTGTTTTTGAGATGAGACCTTTTTTTCTGAGAAATGTATAAAATTATTTCTCAATTTTCTGCTCTTTCTGATCTTTATTACATTTGCTTTATATGTACAAAGTCTATTAAATTTAATGCACTCAAAATGATTCATTTTGCAATGCACTCTGTTCCCTATCTTTTATTTATTCATAAATTGTTCAGATATCCATAAGTCTAACAGGCAATATGTCCCATATCATTCAAATTTTCTCGTAATGTCTTTCTCTATATAGAGGTCATGTGTCCATTTTCAGTTTATATTGGTGAATGGTATAAATCTAGGCCCACTTTTGTCCGACTGCTTTCAAGTTTTCCCAACAATTTTTACGATGTAATAAATTCTTATCCAAAAAATTTAAGTTATTGCACTTATCAAATAAAATGTTGCAATATTCATTTACTACTATAAATTGTGTGCCTACTCTGTTCCATTGAACAACATTTCTATTTCTTAACCAGTAATAGATAGTTTTGATAATTTCTGCCTTATAATACAGTTTAAGATCTGGTACTTCTACAGCTCCTTCATACACACACACATATGCATACACACATGTTTATACATATATGTGTATACATGTGCATATATGTATGCACATGCATATATGTGCACACATGTATGTGTGCATGTATATGTGTATATATGCATATGCATACGTGTGTATATGAATATGTGTATTGTGTAAATGTAGGCGTGTATGCATGTATATAGTATATACACATGTGTGCATGCATGCACATGCATGTGTGTATGCACACATGTGCATGTATGCATGTATTTAATATGTGTGTTTATATATACACAGAGATATGCATATATACATATACAAACACATAAGCATATATTTGTATGGATATATACACATACACACATGTGGATATATGTTTACAAGTATATTTGTATGCATGTGCATATATATGTATGCGTGTATATATATGTATATGTCCTCTTTTCATGAAGCAAAAAGCATAGAATTTTAAAAGATCTTGAATAAATTGTCATGGGAAAAAGAATAGGACTTGGGCTGTGTGGTTTCAGAGAGCAGAACCAGTAGCATGGCTTGAAAATTACATGGAAAAAATAAGATTTTAACTTGGAATTCATATTCAAATAACCTTCAAGTGTAGTAGATATTTTTAACATGTTTAATTTTAGTATTTATGGATCCCATGTACGTGAGCATGACCTATAAACAATTTGAAAGGTGGACCAAGAGTTTATGAGAAAATTTGGAATCAGAAAGACTCATTCAGGAGCCATCTGCATAGGAGCTTTTGTTTTGTTTTTTGGTGTTAATTATTAGGTCAAAATTAGCACGGACAGCAGAGTATTGGTTCATTCATACTTTGTTGCATCTCAGCTTCAGAGGCTGCATTGGGTGCACAATCATCTGCAAACAGAAAATCATGCAGCAACACTCCGTCTGCTTTGGTCTTGGCTTGTAACCTTTTCAAATTGAAGAGCTTACCATCAGTACAGTAGTTGATCTTGATGCCATGTTCATCCTCATTGAAAATATTTATTAACATGGCTGAGAACATCATGCTAAAAAGCATGGGAGCAAGCACACAGCCCTGTTTCACTAAACCACCACCACCCCATCCATATGTGGAATCATTGGTTACAACAAATGGAGAAGTTTTGAATGCTGTGGATAAGTTCACTTACCTTGGTAGTGTACTTTCCAGGGATGTACACATTGCCAATGAGGTTGATGCACACACTGCCAGAGCTAGCTCAGTGTCTGGGAGACTCCAAAGAAAGGTTTGGGAGAGAAGAGGTATTAGACTGACTACCAAGCTGAAGATCTACAGAACTGTTGTGCTGACCTCATTGTTATATGCCTGTGACACATGGACAGTCTACCAGCACCATGCCAGGAAACTGAATCGTTTCCATTTGAACTGTGTTAGTAAGATTCTGAGGATCACCTGGCATGATAAGGTACCAGATACTGAAGTCCTTGCTCATGCTGAATTGCCAAGAATTCAAACTATACTTCAGAGAGCGCAATTCCAATGCACTGGCCACATCATTTGAATGCAAAATGAACACTTGCCAAAATGACTGTTTTATGGAGAACTTGCATGAGAAAGGCAATCACATGGTGGCCAAAAGAAATGATACAAGGACACTCTCAAAGTCTCTCTCAAGAACTTTGGATTTGACTGTGCAATATGGGAGACACTGCCACAGGAACACTCAGCATGGCATGCCAACGTAAGAAAAAGTGTTGTGCTCTCTGAGCAAAACAGAATTGAAATAGCACAAAGTAAATGCAGGATGAACAAATTTGGGATATCCACCCCAAATATTCAAATGGACTATCTGTGCCCAACCTGCAGTAGAGCATTCCAAGCTTGTATTGGTCTGATCAGCCACAGTCGGACACACTGAAATTTCACTTTACCATGGTGATGTCATTTTGGTCCTCTTTGAAGACGGACAACAACCAGCATAGGAGTAATATTTTAAACCCTCAAAAATAAATTGTACCTCCCAAAGAGATCATAAAAATGGAAAAAGGACCCATACATACAAAAATATTTATAGCAACCCTTTTTGTGATGGCCAAGAACTAGAAATTGAGGGGATGCCCATCAGTTGGGGGATGTGAACAAGTTGTGGTATATGAATGTAATGGAATACTATTGTGCTATAAGAAATGATGAACAGGCAGACTTCAGAAAATCCTGGAAAGACTTACATGAACTGATGTTGAATGAAGTGAACAGAACCAGGAGAACATTCACAGAAACAGCCACAGTGTGCGATGATAAATTTTGATAGACTTAGCCCTTCTCAGAAATGCAAGGTCCTAAAACAATTCCAAAGGACTTGTGATGGTAAATGCCACCCACATCCAGGGAAAGAACTATGGAGTCAGAATACAGAGTAAAGCAGACTATTTTCTTTTTTTGTTTTGTTTTATTTTTTTCTTTCACATGGTCTCTCCAATTCATTATAATCCTTCTCAGCAACATGAATAATGTGAAAATTGTTTAATAGGAATGTATGTGTGGAGCCATATCATATTGTATGCTGTCTTGAGAAAGGAGGGGAAAAAGGGGGGAAGAAAATTTAAAACTTATGGAAGTGAATGCTGAAAAATAAAAATAAATAAATTAAAAAAAATTGTACCATTAAGAGCAAGACAAAAACAAAGGTCATCTCTCAGTGTTATAGCAACCTGGTTCAGAGACAATTAGCACTAAATAAACCAGGTACTACTTTTCAGGGAAGAACTCAAAATATTACATAGGGATTGAAAAATCATTGCTCCCCATATGCAAGATGACAAAGAATCAATATCTCAATCTTAAGGTTTAGTCAACACAGCCCTCCTGACTAATTTTAGCTGATCATTGCACAAAATTAGAAGGCATCATCATGGAGAAATATACACACATATAGATATGTACAAATATATCTAATATAATATGTATGTGTGAATAGGAATATTTGCATGTGTACATGTGTTACTCATATGTGTATATACACATATACACATACACGTGCATATATGCATATATGTGCATGCCTGCATATACACATCTTTCTATATTTCTCTGTGTATGTGTGTGTATATATATATATATATTTACATATATAAAAACACAGAGAGAAAGCTGTTCTTGGAACACATGCTGGATATTATATAACACTATTCTCTCTCTTCATATATGTCCACAAATTGGACCATATAGTCATTTGTGTTGTTAATGGAATAGGAAGATCTTCCCGGTCCATTAACAGGCCTATGTGACCTGCTTTGAACTTTGGCTCAGCTCACAGCTGTGATACATCCTGTGTCACATGGAGTCTAAATCACATGGAGCCCATTGTGGGAGGAGCTTCCCCAATGGAATTTTGAGTGAAATGGAATGTTGGGGAGTGAAGTGAGCATGAGTTGACAGAGGGAGTAATTTTATCTGGCAGAACTTGTTTGTGGGGAGGCCTAACAAAAAGTACTTTAGATGTTGGTGCTCTCTGGATTGGTGATGAGTATCTTGCAGATCTTACCTCCTGATATCCTAACAACGATGCTCCAAATAAATAGTTTGCTTTTGCCTTTGAGAAAGAGAGTTAATTATATTTTGAAAATCTACCCTGGAATATAGCAGGTGCTACGAATATCTCATTGGTGTTAAATCATTCAATAATTTTGTGGTCTTAGTTACTTAAAATCAGAGAGGCCGTGCAATGCACTAGAAATATTTGTAGTCAAATAATCTGCTTAAGGTTATAGAATCATAGATTTTGAACTCCCATGAAGACTAACGATGCTCTAGTCCAACCTGCTCATTTTACATGTGAGGAAACTGAAGCCCAGAGTGTTTGTGATTTACCAGATGTCACACAGCTAGTATGCTTAGGAGCTCTGATTTGAAGCCAGGTTCTTTGACTATAAAGATCCCCTATACTACACTGCCTGAGTGCAAGGAATTAAGTACACTAAATAATTGTATGACCATGTGTCCCAATTAGCAGTTATATAAAGAGAGATAGAGAAGTGTGATAAAATATGTAGAGAGCTTGTTTGGAAGCCAGGAAGATGTGAATGCAAGTCCCACTTTTGATATATCCCTACTGCATAACCTGAATGATTGAGCTAATGTTTCATAGTATTGGGCAATTTTTTTTTAACCAATATACTATTTTCCCACTTAATAGTGTTTTATTTTTTCCAATTACATGTAAAGACAGTTTTCAGCATTCATTTTTATAAGATTTTTGAGTTCCAATTTTTCTTTCTCTCTTCCTCTCCAGGAAGACAAGCAATAGACTACACATGTACCATCATACTAAAATATTTTTTCACATTAGTCATGTTGTGAATGAAGACTCAGAACAGAAGGGAAAAATCATGAAAAAGAAAGAGAGAAAATAGTATGCTTTCATCTACGTTCAGACTCCATGGTTCTTTCTCTGGATGTGGATAAGATTTTCATCATGACTCTTTTGGAATTGTCTTAGATCATTATATTTCTCCTAAGAGCAATGGCCATCGTACTCTGTTGCTGTTACTGTGTACAATATTCTCCTGGTTCTGCTTACTGCACTCACCATCAGTTCATTCCATTCTTTCCAGGTTTTTCTGGTCTGTTTGCTCATCATTTCTTATGACTCAATAGTATTCCATTACATTCATATACCACAATTGTTTCCCAATTAATGGGTATCCACTAAATTTCTAGTTATTTTTCACCACAAAAAGAGCTGCTATAAATATTTTACATCCTTCAATTATGCTAAAATTGTTAATTATTACAAGTAGTGTTTATTTCATTCTCTAGGATTCTCTATGTATACCATCATATCATTTGCAAAAAGGCATAACTTTGTTTCTTCATTACCTACTCTTGTTCCTTCAATTTTTTCTTCTCTTATTATAAAGCTACCACTTCTAGTAAAATATTGAATAACAGTGGTGATGATAGACAGCATTGTTTCACCCCGATCTCATTGGAAATCCTTGCTAATGATTTTTGAGAGATGCTACTTATCATATTAAGGAAAACTCCATTTATTCCTATGTTCTCTAGTGTTTTTAAAAATAATGGTGTATTTTCTCAAAAAGCTTTTTCTGCATCTATTGAGAAAAATTATATGCTAAATCCTGTATAATCCTTACTGAGGTTCCAAATTATTTAAACTGCTTTTTTTCTGGCTGCTTGCAGTATTTTTTCCTTGACCTAATTCTGGAATTTGGCTACAAATTTTCCTTTGAGTTTTCATTTTGGGATTTCTTTCTTTCATGCCTATTTTACTCTCTGTTTCTAGGACATCAGGGAAGTTTTCCTTGATAATTTCTTGAAAGATGCTGTCCACAATGTTTCTTTTTTTTTGATGATGGCTTCAATAATTCTTAAATTATATCTCGCCTGTATATTTTCCTATTAAGTTGTTTTTCCAATGAGGTAGTTTACATTTTTTCTATTTTTTTCATTCTTTTGATTTTGTTTGATTCTTGATGCCTCATAGAGTCATTATCTTTTATTTGTCTAATTCTAATTTTTAAGGAGTTATTTTCTTAAGTTAACTTTTGAACTTCTTTTTCCATTTGACCTATTTCCCTTTTTAAGGAATGGTTTTCTTCAGTGCATTTTTTTTCCATATGACCATTTGTATTTTTTAAAGGAATTGTTTTCTTCAGTCAATTTTTCCCTTCATTTTCCCAGCTGTTGACTCTCTTCCATGCCCCTCATTTATTTTCCCATTTTTCTTTCACCTCTCTCATTTGACTTTTAAATTTCTTTTTGAGATCTTTGAAAAAGGCTTTTTGCGCTTATTCATATTCCCCTTTCAGGTTATTGATGTTGGTATATTGACAACACTGTCTTCTTCTGAGCTTGTGCCTTGATCTTCCCTGGTACCATATTAACTTGCCATGATCAATGTTCATTTTTGTTTCTTGCTCATCTTCTTGACCTATGGTGTGGTTTTTAAAATTGTGCTCTTCCGCCAGAGCACAGGGGATGCCGACCCATTCCTTTTTTTTTTCTGGGGCAAGGGAAGCTGGTCACTGGCTTTGTATGCTGGAACCTTAGGTTCTGTGGTGTTTCTTCAATGGGTTCTGCATTTCCCCTGGCTATGCTAAGGCACATGGGTAGTTCTGGTGCTGGCATTTACATGCTCAGCCACACTGGGGCTCAGGTTCTGCTGCTGATTTTCTGACATGAGATTTTCTACTGACTTGCTGAAGTGCTTCCTGTCCTGGAATGTGATCCTCCTTTATCTGAGTGAGAAAGATCATTCTTGCTGATCCTTCAAGTCTTCCATGCTGTTTCATCCCATTTCCTGTGGGATAGATATTTCACTGTTCACAAGATTTGTTCTGGAACATTATTTTATCATTTTATGGAGGTGAATATGGGTGAACTACAGTGAATAATGATTACTCTACCATCTTGGCTCAGCAATATACTTTTTGGAGAAAGAACTGACCTGCTTCAATAGAGGAAGTTCCTTACTAGTAGTTCCCAATGCCTGTGATAACATAGGTTCAGTTTGTCTCCCTAAATGGAGGAGACCCATGCAACCCTGGCTTTTTGTAATATTGTTAAACATTTAGTGCTCCTAGATTCATCTAATCACTGTATCACATATTATAATTCTGGAAATTACCTTTAAGGTAATATAGACCAATTTCATACAAAGCGCAGTAATCTTCTTAACAAACTACTTTATTGTTGGTCCTTCAGTTCTGTTTTGTTAAAGCATCTGGCACATAGTAGGTAATTAATCAAAAATTATTGACTGGTTAAGGTCAATGATTGGATAACGTTAGTTCTCAGAATATGTTTCTTTACATGAAACCACAAGTTATACAATCTAACGTTACACAATAAAATAATAATTAATAAACTTTCATTAAGTATATAAAGTTATGTAGACTCCTCATCAACTCCAACTCCCTACTTTCAAAAAGTAATTGATGAGAGCTATCTGATAAAAAGTGAATTGTAAGATAAGTTTCCCAATTGATAAAAAAGAGGTAGTTATGGGATGATTGAGGAGGGGTGAAAGTGTTTGGAACAATGCTGGTGAATGGGATGATGATTTAATTAGGGGATAATAAAACTGGGAAGCCAAAAAAGTTGGAGGGAGGAACAAGTCATGAAAAGGATGGCATTTGAATTTGAGTGTGAAGTCATGGAGTATAGGGAGATACGGATGGATAGACAGACAGATAGATAGAGAGAGATAAATTCATAGATATGCAAGTGCATATGTGTATCTATATGTGTGCATATGTATGTATATGAATATACACACATATATGTAAGCTTATTGTTATATACAGGACTATAGATACTCATATGTTAGTGTATATGCATAGAGATGTAGTCTGTCTAAGGAGCTATAAGTCCTAAGTTGAGATAACGATTACTATCCAAGTGTACCATATGTCCTGAATGAAATCTGAATTACTAAATCTGAAGAAGGTTGGGCTGACTGGTGCCACACACAATGCTCACCTTATTTTTCCTACATGAAATAAGTTGAATGTCCCCATGAGCTATTTGCTTGCTTTCAGCTACCTGCTCCTCAGTGTCCAAATATCTGTCTTTGTTATACCTGTGAACTTTGATTCCTAAATGTTTAATGTAATAAAACATCATTGACCAACAGAAATTCTAAAATTAAATGTTATATTTTAATTAAAGCTTACAAATAGTCTCTGTGTGGAGGATCCTTTTTCTAGAGAAATATCCTTTGTCTATCTACATAAGGCTGAGAACTTAATTTAGAAAACCTGAGATCAAGTAGTGACCTGGTGATATACTTTGATAATTTTATTTTTCATAATGAATGTGTTTTTGATAACTGAATGTTATTCTTGAAAAGTCTGTGCATTTGATTCCATAACCTGTCTTTATTTTTACCTCTTTCAGTATAAGACTGAGAGTTGCTGCATTGTATATCTTTATCTGCCCCCTCTAGATAGCTGTGGAAATACTATAAAAGTACCCATAACCAGGGTCAAAATGAGACAATCCAAATGTTTCACTCTGATTTGGCAGGGAAGGAATGAGTGATAGTTCTCTGGCTGGTATCTTGACCTGCCCGTTATCCATGTGTCTACAAGTTGGTCAGTTGCCTATACCAATCATCAGAACTGAAAATAATAGCCAAGCGTTGCACCACATTTACTTAGCCCTTGGTTTTTGATTGACAACATAAATAAGTTGTTTGTGATGGATTTGACCTTTTCTCACTTCCTAGAAAACAGCAAAAATTGAGAGAAAAGTCCTGTCTAAAGTAGGAAAGAGGGCTACTCACAGCTACATTATTTGAATCACATCAGCATCCTATGAAGAGGTGAGCCCTGACCATCTTTATAACTTTTGTTTTATGAAAGGAGATTCATACAATTGTGTGTCCCTCTCAGTACATCAAGCTCAATTGTGAGCTTGGTTGATGCCATAAATCAGAGCCAGCCCCAGAATACTTAATGATCCATGAACTGTATCAAATACAGGAATCCTCTAGGAGAGTTCCTACTGATTGAGTGACTGTAATGAGCATGGCATCTACTCACAATGGGAACCCAACGTGAAAGGAAAGAGTCATTTCAGCAATCACAACCTCCTTCCCCTTGCTGGCTTATTTTGAGTTCCTAGAGTCTCATATGCCTTCAGGCAGAGTAAAATCTTCACTGAACATCTGGATCATCCTTTCCTTTGACCTGGAATTTGTTTGGGTTCTTCTTGCACTTTCTCCCCATCCTTTTAATTTGCATCATTTGGATTCACCAATGTCCAACTAAGAAAAATTTCTCTCACATGTGTTTGCATAGATGAATGGCTAAATGAAAAATATTTATTGTGTTATGTCCTAAGCTCTGTATTAAGCTTTAGGGTAGGTTTTCTTCCTATGCTGTGTGTCTCATGGTGTACTTTTTGTAGCTTACTTTGTCCAAAAAACCCCTTTTCAGAATAATGTTTTTAAATGAATAAATAAAATACATAGGATTAGGAAAATAAACAATTATATTCAAATTAATATCAAAATATTAAAAGTTCACAGGCCCCAAGTTAAGAACTTATACATTTATATGAGAATACACCCTGTGTGCTATTATTCAAAATGAAATTGAAGCAGAGAAAGCTTAGGCGATTTGCCCAGGGTCCAAAAATAAGTGTCTGAAGCCAGATTCAACCACATATGTTTCTGAATCTCAGTGAACCATTCTATCCCCTGGACTACCCAGCTGCCTCTAAATGTGATGTGTCATACCAAAAACTGTTCTGCCCAAGTCAATATGCATTAAGAATTTATTGAATGTAGAGCGTTACATTGGGTTGTGGGACACCATGCTGGCATTAGTCAAAATCTATTTTGCGTGTTTAACAGAAAGACCAGAATTACAATGAACCATACACACTTGTGACCTTGCTCCAAATACTCAACAATTTGTTTTTACTGAGTACATGTATATATTTATATGCACATGTATAACATATTTATGTGTATATATGCATATTGTGTGTCACATCTTCCTCCCCAACCCTTATTTTTCAATCCAGCCATTGTGGCCTTCTGGCTGTTCTATGATCAAGATACTCCAACTCTTGTCTCCAGGCATTCTCTCTGTCTGATCCCCATGCCTGGAATACTCTCCATCCTCTGCCCTAACTAGCAACCTCCCCGACTTCCTTTAAGTGTAAAATAAAATTTCACTTTCTAAAGGAAGCCTTTCCGAACCCATCTTAATTCTTATACTTTCCTCTCGTAATTATTTCCTTTTTATCCTGTATGTAACTTGCTTTTTATGTATGTTTGTATATTTTCTCCTTTGCTAAATCTAAGTTTCTTGATGACAAGGACTGCATTTTCCTTCTTTTTGTATCACTACCAATTAGCACAGTGCTTGTCACATAGTATGCATTTAATGAATGTTTAATGATTGAACTGCATATTTATATACACAGATGTATGTGCATGTTTTTATGCAAGCACAAACATATACAATAAAATGATAATAGATATATGAATCTATTTGCATATATAAATATTGAGAGGATGGGTAGAAAAAAATATGGGTCTAAACTCAGAAAACTGACCTATAAATAATCACATCATTTCAACTGGAAGTGAGCTGAGAAACCATATGGTTTAGTTTGTGCCTAAAAATGGACTGTGTCCTATACTGGGCCATTTATTTTCTGCTTGAAGTCTTTTATTAGGGGAAACTCACTACTTCCACAGGGCACTCATTCAACTTTGAGAGACTAATCTAATTTTCTTTTCTTTCTTTTTTTTAGGAGCAGGGAAAGACAAGGCAATTGGAGTTAAGTGACTAGCCTAAAGTCACACAGTGTCAAGTGTCTGAGGCTGGATTTGAACTCAGGTCCTCCTTAGTCCAGGGCTGGTGCTCTATTCACTGATCCACTTAGCTTCACTGAACCACTTAGCTAACCTAACGTTCAGTCCCTGTTTTTTCCTTAAAATCTAGTTAACTTTTGTCTCATTCATTTTCTGTACATTGCTCCTAGATCTGCCCTCCAAGGGAAAAGGCATAAAGATAATTGTTCTTCCACTTCAAGGATCTGAAAGCAGCTTTCATCTCTTAACTCTTCTTCTCTGCTAAATATTTCAAATCCATCAACCAATTCTCAAAATTGACCTCAGAGCTCTTCACCACGCACCCTCCCCACTACCCTTCTTGTTATAACAATATTTTAATTAAAGTATTTAAAATAGTACTTGGCATATGGTAAAGCCTTAATAAATTCTTGCTTGACTTGAACTTGACCTTCCCTAAGCGGTATGGGTGTACTATAAGATCTGACTATCTAGTGTTTGTGAATCCCTGAGCAAGAAAACTACTCAAAAAATTTTTAAAAAATCTTTTCATTGTTCCCTTTATATTTTAATCACACAAGAATTTTCTTACAGAGGAACTGATCTGGGAATTTCAAATAACAATGAGGAAAGGTAAGTTACTCTGTGATGACATTTGTACTCAATATAAACACTTGAAATTGTTACTTTGATGGATCCATTGGTCTCCTCTACCAGTCTCTGGAGAGCTCCAGAGTCCCAGAGTAATGTAATGAAAAAGGATCTATTTAAACATCCATTTCTTTTCCACCAGGATCCTAAAATATGCCATTATGCTAATTGTGATGTATTTCTTTTTCCTGGTTCATTCTTCTCTGACTTCTCCAAAAATGACATTCAATCATCCCTCCCTGATGTCTTGCCTTTGTTGTGGTTTATATTCATAATAGAGTTATTAACATGCTGTAGCATAGCTCCTGCCCCTGCCACTGGGCAGATGTTCAATGCAATTAATTTCATTTCAAATATCATTTATTAAGTGCCAATTATGTGCCAAACACTGTGTTAGATGCTGGGGATGCAAGATTGCCCTGCCCAAAAGGTGAGACTGCTTGAACACAGTCGAGAAAATATCAAATGCATAAATTAGAGCATGGAAAGGGGTGAAAAGGGAGGATGGCGTGCCAATAAGAGAACATACCAGGAAAGCAATCGGGAATGTAATGGTGCTTGAATTGAGCGTTGTTACATTTACATAGACATTATACAGGCCTGGAAACATGAGTAACTTCAACTAATAATTTTTAGCAGCAAGGTGGTACATTGGATAGAGTGCAGGGCCTAAAGTCAACTAAAACTTATTTCCTGAGTTCAAATTTGACCTCAGACTCCTACTAGCTGTGTGACCTTGGACAAATCACTTAACCCTATTTGCCTCAGTTTCTTTATCTGTAAAATAAAGTGGAGAAGGAAATGGCAAACCATTCCAGTATCTTTGCCAAGAAAATTCCAAGTGGAATCACAAAGAGTTAGACATGATTGAAAGATGATTGATCAATAAAAGTATCTAGATCTTTTCTTCCTGTCACTTTTTTTCTATCCTGACATTTTATAGCAGCCTAAATCACAGAAAACCTGTCAACATTCCTTCCAATGAGCTCTAATCTCATGTCATGTAAAGATATAAGGTCTCTTTTGAGAGCTACATTTATCCATCAATAATTTAACCTTTAGGTTTCTGATGGCAAGCAAAGTGGGATCTTTTGTTGTTTTTATTTTAATATAATCAAATGCCTCTGATTAAATCTTGTCTTTATCAACCAAGAGTCTTTACTAAGAATACGGTATAGAAACAAGTGTTTTCATTTTTAAACGAGAAACAGTTTATATATATATGTATTGTTAATGTGATTAAACATCTTACCCATTCATTAATGTGGCTATCAATTAAAGGGAGTTTGATTAGGGAAGATTTGTAGGAAGGCCAACACCTTTTGTTAATGAGGTACTGCTTCTCAAGAATTGGGATGCCCACTGGTTCTCAAAAAGGTTTAAATACTCGGAGGGTGAGATTTTACTTCAGGGCTTACTAGAAGCCTTTGTTTGGCCAGACAGGACCCTGGCAAACTGTTAAGGAGTCCCCCAGCTTGGAAAACCCAGGCTGATGCTTCCCTCTCTGGTATCAATGGTCAGACAGTTGGACCTGTCTGTTGATGGTCAGGCAGAGGAAGCCTTGCCTTTTGATCTTTGATTTTTTTCTATATTTTCTTTGAAGTTCAGGGTGCTGAGTCCCCTGAACAAGGTGAATGATATATATGCTAGTTTAAAGTGACTGTTAACTCCTTAAAAGTTGCCTTTCCTTTTATGAATGCCGATCTAGGAACCTGGGTAGCAGATGCCCCTGTGTATGTTGGAGTGCTTACTGATACAAGGTTCCCATAAAATTTGCCTGTAATAATTTTTCATTTCTTTCTGCCTCCATCCCTTTCTGTATAATTCTATTTCTATTTCTCTTTGTGTGCCTCTTTGCATCTCCATCACTTTTTATATATCTCTGTCTCTGTCTCTCTCTGTGTCTCTCTGTCTCTGTCTCTGTCTCTCTCTTTCTCTCTGTTTCTCTATATTTTTGAAGGTGATAGTAGGGGATGGATATATGACTTCATTATTATAGGGAAAAGTTGGTTGAAGAAACTCCATCTATTAGTTCAGTTTTTATCCCAATCTACAATTTATAGAAAGATGTAAAAACCATAAGCTAAACTTTTGCTATATGTTAGGTGTTGTGCTAAATAATGAGAAAGACAATGTAATGAAAGATATTACTTGCCCTCAAGCAACTTACTTTCTGATGGAAGAAAAGAACCAAAGAATTAAAGGAGAGATCCAAGTGAGGGGAAAATGTATAGTATTTGTGACCTAAGGCACAGAGAGTGTAAGTAATATATGAGTGAGATATGACTTAATGATATCCCTGATATGGTAGAGTGAACTCTCCAACTATAAAGCTCTGCTGCCTATTGAGATTTAGAGATAGAGAAAGATAGAAAGAATTGGAGGGTAAACACTGAACTAGCAACTGAATTCTATGCAATAGCCAAAAATATTGTGTTAGGTATTGGGGCAGGGGCAAGGCAATACCTATACATCCCAGTGTATCACTAAAAGGAGTTCCTAGTGAACCAAGCTCTCATGTAAGTTTTTATATTTTCTATAAAAAAAATTTAAAAATCATGGTTTCAGGACAAATTAGCATCATATAATTTTAAATTCAAAAGGATAAGCATCTCTCTCAATCCTCAGAATGATTGACTGTCTCAGTATTAAAGCCAGAAAGCATATTTGAATCACATTAGAAAGTTCTTAAAAATGCCCACAGTCTCTGAGAAGTGAAACGGAAAAAAAAGAGTTGAAGAAAAAGATTTCTTCAACTATGGAAAGAACATCCCCTGCAAAAACCTGCTCATTTCCATATCTGTCCAGTGAGTAATGGACTTTCCCTGCACTTTCTGATAGATATCCTTATCAAAATAAAATGTACTTTAGACACTAACAAAATTTCATATGATGTATTGAATTAATTACTTGGTGAAAGAATATAAAATGTTACCCATTTCATTGTTGATATCATTCTAGTTGCTATCTGCCTTTTTCTTTCTAACCTTTTTTTACTCTAAAAGTCTTATAATAGTCTTGGACCAAAGGTCTAAGCTGCCTTCAGCACTTTTAATGTCCAGGCTCGACAAGTAGATGAGAAGTACACTTAAATTTTCTTAAGGACTGGACCCCAAGATTTCGTGCTAGACTATTAACAGCTTTATGTTGCTCACTCCCTGTATAGAAGGGACACGTCTATTGCAAAATGCCCTTCAGTTGGTGTTAAGAAAGACCAGGTTTCAGGTTCTGAATTTAACAATGACTAGTTGTGCGACTAAAGGCAAGTCACATCAACTTTTTGAGTCTCAATTTCCTCCCGTGTAAAAGTAAGATAATAAAATACTTTGTAGTTACATCATGGGGATATTTTGAGTATTATACTTAGTAGTTCAATTCAAAATACATCCCTTAGTCACAAGTTATAGGAGAGGTCCTGGAATGTCACTTAAATTCTCTGAAACACTTAAAATTCTGTGTAAAAGTCATCAAAGTATCATTTTCCCCTCCCATCTCCATTGCACAACCTAAATGGATCTGGAAACATACTGATTTATCAATAAATTGAGAACATATTTATTTTAAAATGAGGTACATAAAGACCTTTCTGTAAATTTTGCTTTTGTTTTCAGCCTAAGTGGAGTTACTTTTTATTTTCCATTTAAGTATGTCTCCTTACAGTTTTAACCCTGGTTACTCTTACTTCTGGGAGAAGAATTTCAACCATACAATGGATTTTACAATCTGTGTCATCTGAACATGGGCAGATATCCCCAACTGAAATCTTTGCTGGCTTTGGAGAGAATTTTGCAGGTGTCTGGGAAGCAGTCCATGGACCTGTTCTTTTTGGCGGTCACTCTGGTGTCACCTCAAGTTAGGACAGATTTGTTCCAATTATATGTAAATAAAATCTGGTAGCAATTTGTTGCTATTGTTGATGCCAGGTGTCAAATGTGGTACTTCTTGGCAGACATGCCTTACAGAGTGACAGAATTTTGTTGTTGGGACAACCTGCTGTTCATCGAAGTGAAAACACCAGTATTTCTCTCTGTCTCTGCTTCTATTTCTGTCCCTCTCAGAACTAAAGAGAGAAATGATCTGTTTTTAGTATCATTTCACCTCTCTACTCCCATACTACATTCTTTGCTCCCATAAATCACAATATGATATAAGCATTTATTATTGCATTTGAACTTTTGCACTTACTAAAAGGACAACCAAGGGACAATAGAGGAAGAGAATAAGCATGAACAATCTGCAACACAGTCATGGAATCCTAGAATTTCAGTTCTGAGGTTCCTCAGCAACCATATTGTCCAATCTATGCATGGAAAAAATTTCCCTTCTGATCATAACCAACAATTATACGATTATTTATCTGATTATCCAGCGTCTACTTAAAGAGCAAAACACATGGCAAGAAGCCAAAACACTTGTAGGAGGGATATTATTAGATAAGCACATGATCAAAAAAAGATGAGTTAGTTACATGGCAAGAGTAACTAATGGAAAGATATTTTGTTCCATGGATATTGTCAAAATGTCAATAGTGATAGAGCATTAGTGATAGAACATTACATAGACCAGCACTTCCTAAACTGTGGTCTTAATCCCATATAGGTCACAAAATATGGCAATAGTAAAAGGTTTCTGAACATGCAACAACCAAAATTCAACTCAAAATCAAATGTATAATGAATATCAGGTGTTTCTGGCAGTGTTTGACCATGTTGTGTTGGGCAATTTCACTGCAGCCTTAGTTCTTAACACACACAACATGCACATTTTGCACTGTGCATACCATCATGCCCACTCAGCACCAGTGAATGCTGCTGAAACATGGAAAGGGGTCACAAATGGCAGGATGTTTAAGAATCCCTGACAGAAAACCACCGTAGTGAACTTATAGAAAGTCATTGACAATACTGGTACAAGATGAGCAGGCATGGACAGATAGGGATTCACATCATTAAAGATAAGCCAACATCATTTAGATCACTGACACATC
Organism: Bettongia penicillata ogilbyi; assembly: GCA_023548195.1. Taxonomy (NCBI): domain Eukaryota; kingdom Metazoa; phylum Chordata; class Mammalia; order Diprotodontia; family Potoroidae; genus Bettongia; species Bettongia penicillata. Next base: position 2,455,821 of record JAJHZJ010000257.1, read on the forward strand.
ATTTCACTGGAGCGTACAAGGACTTATTCTTTCATATATACACAGTAACTATTCTGAGTGCAAGCATATGACTATCAAGTGATATGATCGCTGATGACATTGCTTAGTCATGCTTATAAAGATCGACTTTATGTACATGGTTTTTTGTGAGTTCAGCTGATACCCTGGAGAGATCAGAAAAGAATCTCACCTCCCTAGCTACATCTGATATGCTATTTGTCAGGGTAGTGACATGAAAATCATTTGTCATGACTGAATGCATGGTTTGAAGCTTGAAACAATGCCATAACTATGTACAGCCTGGGAAATCATTCTTCTTAAAGAGTGTGAGTGAATATGAGTCATGTCTACACTCCAGATTGTTCATTTTCAGGTTCGCTTTTTCAGAAATTACTTTTTAGAATATATAACTTCAATTTTTGTTAAGCTGAGATGAAAATACTTTTCTTTAAATATTTGGTTTATAAAACACTCTAGTATTGAAATATTAAATATATGCATATGAATATGACGATGAAGATGTACTAACAGCTTGACATAGGGAAAAGAGAGGTGCTGTCTTGACCAAGAAAAATTGAGTACCATCCTTGCCCATGCAATGCTCTAAGTAAACAGTTCTCCAATGATGTCTGCAACACTCCTGAGGATAGCCTGAATTAGATTAAAATGAAATTGTGAAAATTTTTAATTAAATAGAACATAGATGATATTAATATGTGATATTTTGAGACAATGTAGGGCTCACAGGAATAGTTTTATAAGGTTTAGTGGGATCTGTATCTAGTTGACTTTGCCCTTGCTGTTCTAGGCAAGTCTCTAAGATGCTAAATTGCAGAGGAAGGATTGGTTTCTTTCTATACTGGGAGTATTATTATCTGGGAATTACCTATGACATGTGAATTACAGATGTAGCTCTTATCTTCTTCTATTACTACAACTACTGCAACAATAACTACTACTACTACTACTACTACTATCTACTACTACTACTGTTACTATCTACTACTACTACTACTAGTACTACTACTGCTACTATCTACCACTACTATTACTATTGCTACTACTACCACTACCTAGTACTACTACTGCTACTACCACTACTACTATCTACCACTACTACCACTACTGCTATTACTACTACTACTATTACTACATTGTATTTAATTGTGTATATATATATATATATATGTATATATATATATGTATATGTATATATATATATGTATATGTATGCATTAGATTACTGCACATTAAATTTGTTCAAAACTTAGTAGAATAGCTACTTGTCATTTCTACCTGAACTTCAATAAATAGAACAAGAATGAATAGAGCCACAGTCATGTAGCACAATGTTCTTATTTTAGAGATAAGGAAATGGAGGCTTAGATTTGCCAAGGTAATTCTTACTCTAAATACTCTGGTCTTCTTACCATGCCATACGAAGAAATTTATAGTCTTTCTTTCATGCAAGTACTTTAAGAAAGATCATTTATGATTCTTTTGCTACCTTGAGTCATGATAGGTAAATACGTATATATGGTCACAATTAAGGTTTGGTACTTTGTGTCAGAACTTGTGATACCAAATATGATCTTATCTTATAAGACTTTAAGAATAGTTCTGATTGAGTTATTTTCATTTTCCACTTTTGCAAAAGAAAATCAATTTTGGGAGGGTACACAAAAATAAAATCAGCATCTTGAAGGATTGTATAATTTTGATCGTGAATAGTTTTCCATGGGGAGAGCACTTTCACTCTGTCAGTAGGAGAAAAATAGATAGAAAAAATTAGTTAGACTAGACATCTACCTGATGATGCATTTTTTTCCCTTAGCTGCAACCCCCAGAGGCATGCTAAGTGAGATTCCTCCAGGGATTCCCCATTGCCTTTTGATATTCTAGAATCTTTGATTCCTACACTACACACACACACACACACACACACACACACACACACACACACATATACACACATAGATAGAATGTTGAAGGCCCTCCTCTTTTGTGAGTCTCCAACTTGTGGTGGAATTGAGGACAAATATTTATTCCTTACCATAGAAGACATGGATCCTTGAGATCTGATGATGTTCTAGATACAAGATAAAATGCAAGTTATTCATTTAGGTCTTTGCTGATGGCCAGCTTTTCTATTTTTTAGTGAAAGTGTGCATACAAATAGGACTAAGCCCATGATTTCTTAGTTTGAGGACATTCCCATGTGCAAAAATCCCCTCTATCAATGCAGCTTGCTATATTCTCTGCAAATCATAATTTTAGAGCATTGCTTTAGGGCACCATAACATTAAGTGAACTGCCCAAGGCCACACAGTCAAAGTGTATTAGAGTCAGAGCTTGAATATAAATCTTACCAACTTGAAGGCCAGCTCTTTATCCACTATACCATTCTTCATCTCAGTGAAAATAATTATAAAATTAAAGTCCACCTCCCAAAATTGATTTTCTTTTGCAAAAGTGGAAAATGAAAATAACTCAATCAGAACTATTCTTAAAGTCTTATAAGATAAGATCATATTTGGTATCACAAGTTCTGACACAAAGTACTAGAAAATGGCTACCTGTAAAACACCAGTTTTGGTATGAGTTGCAGAACAAAATATCATGAAATTGTTCAAAATTGCTTTCTTGAAATTGTTCCATTTATAAAATTAATGATAATTGTCATTTAATAGAAAATGATATTTCTGGGGGCAGAGTCAAGATGGAGGAGTAGAAAGACGCACGTTTACGAGCTCCGAACCCCACAGCCCATAGAATTAATGTAAAAAGAGATCCCCATAAATTCTGGACCACTGAAAGGTGTGCAGAAACAGAGTGGAAGAGATTTCTGTTCCAGAGAGCCCTGGAGAGCCGTCCCCAGGGTCCGTCGCACTCCGGAAACCCCACAGCCCATAGAATTAATGTAAAAAGAGATCCCCATAAATTCTGGACCACTGAAAGGTGTGCAGAAACAGAGTGGAAGAGATTTCTGTTCCAGAGAGCCCTGGAGAGCCGTCCCCAGGGTCCGTCGCACTCCGGAAAGTGGACCCCACCCCAGCGCTGCCCTGGCCGCGGCCCCAGAGAAGCTGATCCGAGCAGGCTTCAGGGACGGAACCTCCGGCAGCCGGGAAAGTCCCTCCACCCACAGAAGCTACAGGTCAGTGAGAGAGACCGCTGGGCTGGAGGAGGGGAGCGGAGTGTCTCCGTGACTGAAGGCCTCTGCATAAAGCCCCTGAGGGAGCTGAGCCTGGGAGGCGGCCCTACCCCCACCCCAGCACCAGAACTAAAGCTCACATTGATTAGCAGCCGGGCGGCCAGAAAGCCCATTTGAATCTCAGACCCCAAGTACTAGCTGGGCGGATCTAGGCGGGGGTGGACAGGAATCTTAGAAGTCAAGTAACTGGCTGGGAAAATGCCTAGAAAAGGGAAGAAAAATAAGACTATAGAGAGTTTTTTCGAACAGATGCAAATGATCCCAACTTTCGGATCTGATGAGGACATATTCTTGCCATCAGGGAAAGACGTGGTGGGCAGGGTCTCAGTACCCCAGACACCCCAGGGGGATGTCGGGTGGGCTCAGGCCTTGGAAGAGCTCAAAAAGGATTTTGAAAAGCAAGTTAGACAGGTGGAGGAAAAACTGGGAAGAGAAATGAGAGAGATGCAAGAATAGTATGAAAAACGGGTCAATACCTTACTAAAGAAGACCCAAAAAAATGCTGAAGAAAATAACACCTTGAAGAATAGGCTCACACAATTGGAAAAAGAGGTTCAAAAAGCCAATGAGGAGAAGAATGCTTTCAAAAGCAGAATGAGCCAAATGGAAAAAGAGGTTCAAAAGCTCACTGAATTTAATAGTTCTCTCAAAATTAGAATGGAACAGATGGAGTCTAATGACTTTATGAGAAACCAAGAAATCACAAAACAAAACCAAAGGAATGAAAAAATGGAAGAGAATGTGAAATATCTCATGGGAAAAACAACTGACCTGGAAAATAGATCCAGGAGAGACAATTCAAAAATTATGCGACAACCTGAAAGTCATGATCAAAAAAGAGCCTAGATATCATCTTCCTTGAAATTATCGAGGAAAACTGCCCTGACATTCTATAACCAGAGGGCAAAATAAGCATTGAAAGAATCCATCTATCACCACCTGAAAGAGATCCAAAAAGAGAAACTCCTAGGAACATTGTGGCCAAATTCCAGAACTCCCAGGTCAAGGAGAAAATCTTACAAGCAGCTAGAAAGAAACAATTCCAGTACTGTGGAAATAAAATTAGGGTAATTCAAGATCTAGCAGCTTCTACATTAAGGGATCGAAGGGCGTGGAATAGGATATTCCAGAAGTCAAAGGAACTAGGACTCAAACCAAGAATCACCTACCCAGCTAAACTGAGTATAATACTTCAGGGGAAAATATGGTCTTTCAATGAAACAGAGGACTTTCAATCATTCTTGTTGAAAAGACCAGAGCTGAAATGAAAATTTGACTTTCAAACACAAGAATGAGAAGAAGCATGAAAAAGTAAACAGCAAAGAGAAATCTTAAGGGACTTACCAGAAGTGAACTGTTTACATTCCTACATGGAAAGACAATATTTGTAACTCTTAAAACTTTTCAGTATCTGGGTTGTTGGTGGGACCACACACACACACATGTACATGCATGCACGCACACACACATACACACATGCACACACATACAGAGACAGAGAGCACAGAGTGAATTGAATAGGATGGGACCATATCTTAAAAGAAATTAAGGTAAATGGTGAGAGAGAAATGTAGTGGGAGGAAAGAGGGTGAAATGGAATGGGGTAATTATATGTCATTTAAGAGGCAAGTAGGAGACTTTTTAGTGGAGGGAAAACGAGGAGAGCTGAGAAAAAAAACAAGAAGTTTACTCTCATCACATTTGACTAAAGGAAGGAATAAAATGCACACTCATTTTGGAATGAAAACCTATCTTACAGTATAGGAAAATGGGAGAGGAGATAAGTAAGAGGGGGGATGATGGTAGGGAGGGCAAAGGGAGGAGGGAGCAATTTGAAGTCAACACTTGGGGAGGGACAAGATCAAAAGACAGAAGAGAAACAATGAGGGGCAGGGTAGGATGGAGGGTAATTCAGTTAGTCTTACACAACACGACTATCAGGGAAGTCATTTGCAAAATTAGACAGATATGGCCTATATTGAATTGCCTGCCTTCCCAAAGGGAATGGGTGGGGAGGGAGAGATTGGGAGAATTTGGAACTCAAAGTTTTAGGAACAACTGTTTAGTATTGTTGTTGCTACTAGGAAAGAAGACATATAGTTAATGAGGAATAGAAAGTCATCTGGTCCTAGAGGAGAAAAGAGAACATGGAGACAAGAGAAGGGAGGGATGACAGAAGAGAGGGCAGATTGGAGATAGGGAAAATTAGATTGCTTGGGGTATTGGGGTGGGGGGATAAAAGGGGAGAAAATTTGGAACCCAAAATTTTGTGAAAATGAAGTAAAAAGTTAAATAAATAAAAATAAAAAAAAAAGAAAATGATATTTCTAATCCGATTGACAAATCAGAAGATATTTCCACAGATGGAATCTGTGGTATAAACCCTTGAAATATCAATGTTGATAAATAATATCACAACTGATATTTCACTATAATAACAGATATGATACTGTAGCTCTTCATCTTTTCTTCCATTAAAAATACTTGGGGAAACTTGCTGTAAATGTTAACTAAAAAATAGCAGAAACTTCAAAAGTACCACAATAAAGTGACATGCTATAGTGAACTATTTTCAGTCTCCAAAAATCCCAAATTTGTATGTCAACTGACTCAAGGAATGGCAAAGAACCAAAGGGTCCAGAGAGAATGCCCGTAATTTAAAGATCTTACAACATGCTCCATGCAACTGATACTGAGAAACTTAAATGCAGTTTCTTTTAAATTGGAGGAGAATTAATTTGATGTCATGATTATCCAAGGTTCAGCTAATTAGAAATTGCTTTATTTTCTTGAGAGAAATAGACAAACACAAGAGAATAATCATATATCTGCAAAAAATAAGAAAAAATAATATATTTTATAGTATAGATAAGTATTTCTTAAAATGATTATCATTCTTTTAATAAAAGTTATAATTTTCCAAGGCATATTACCAAAGGAAATAAAAAAGGATAAAATTTCAAAATTATACAGCTTAAGAGGTTAATGAATTTGAATGAATTCAAAATATGTTTGATACATAGGAGTATATAAATGAATTCTTTTGCTTTAGACAAAAGAAACACCGTAACATAGCAGAGTCATGTTCTAGAGAATTCCAATTTGATTTTTTTGGAATTTTAAAATACTCTTTTTACCCAGTTATCATTCTCAGGCAAGTTTAGAGATATCTTCTTATTGAACACTTTCAGCTCTGCATCTCTTTAAAGGATCAGTTTCAATTATGGCAGAGGCAGAAAATGTCTTCCCATTAAAGGATTCTAGGGTTACTTTATTTTCCCCATAAGTTTCATTTAAAACCAAAATCCTTCTGCCTGGTGCTCATATTACTGTCTCTGTATGCTTATCAGTTACTTCCTGGACAACTCTGCTTTTTATAATATTTCTCTCCACATTTTTTGGTTACAAATTTCATGATAATTTCAGAGTGCAGCTAGTAATCTCTTTGAGCAATTTGTTTTTTGTCTTTGAGCTCCATTGTCTCATCAATTATAGATTTCATCTTTTTTTTTTTTGATAGAGATGAGTTGTGAGATGATTCTGTTTCAGAAATGCTGCAGTCCCCAACATTTTCAATGTACCAGGACCCAAACAACTTCATTTTTGAAGAATCTCCTGAAGCATTTGCTCTTTATTCAAATTAAATGCAAATTTCTCTTCATTGTTTTCTTTGTCTAACTTGGTAAAAACTGAACATTCTTATTTTTTTTCCCTTCTACACCTCTTCTTACTTGTTCTTCAATAAACTTGACAGATTTTTCTTCATTATCAAAATTTTACTTTTTTTTTTCACCTGTTCTTGGTGTTGATGGATAGTGTCTGGGTCTCTGTCAATGTACTGAACATTCCAATCTTCTATTATCTCATCCACTTTGCATAAATTTTCTCTGCCTAACAACTTGATACAACTGATTAGTTTCCCACTGAGTAGCATTCATATGGATATACTCTAGATGACTGATATAAACTTTGTGTACTATATTCTTATGGATTCTCCTTGGGTCAGATGACCTTCTGAGGCATTCTAAAAAGTAATTTCAGAACTTCTGTGAAAAATAATACAAGACTAGACATTCAATGTCACTTAGAATCACTTTCCAACTGACACACGTTGTGGCACATTTGGAGATACTTATCACAGTTTTGGACGTCCCTGAGATTGGTACCATTAGTGTTGGCTTTAGGGGTAAGGAAATTTGGATTTCTCCATGGTTAGAAGAGATAGTGATCATGGTGGTTCCTCTTCTGTGCTCTGAATCCACCAATATTTTAAAAAAGTACCAATGCATACAAGAAGTACAGCAAGGGTGTAAGGGTAATGCGTGGGAGGGACAGAGAGAGGAAGTAGATTAACATTTAGAAAATGATTCAATGCGGGGTGAGGCAGAGTCAAGATAGTAGAGTAACTGCAAGAGCCCTCCACCAAGCCCAGCCAAATACCTATAAAAAAATTGCTGTAGAATGATAGAGTAAAGCAAATCTCCAGCCCAAGAAAGCCCAGAGGGTCACTGGGAAGTGTCTATTGCACCAAGCTGGAAGCAGAGTTCAGTCCAGTATCGGTTGCCAGTGCACAGTGGGGACCTGAGCAGACCTTTGGGAGACTGAATCTCTCACACCTGTGGTAGTTTCCAGACTTCAGGATCCCAAAATTCTGAAGTTACAATGGAAAGTCAGTGAGAAAAGCCTGTGGGATCAATGCAGGAGAGTGGAGTGGTCAGACCCCTGCCCCAGGGTGGCAAAGGGAGGAGGGGACAGCGGAACCCCCAAAAGCCACAGCAGCAGCAAAGGCAGCTGCAACAAGTTTCTGGAGCTCTAGGCCCACAGATTGTGGGGAGATCTAGCAGCTGACAGTATATCCCCCCACCCCTACTTGAAGCAGAGAACTTCCTTGATGAAGAGCTCAAAAGTCAAGTAAATGGCTGAGGAAATGATCAAAAACTGGAAAAAGAATAAGACTATAGAATCTTACTTTGGTGACAAGGAAGAAGAAAGCATGCAAACAGAAGAAAACAAAGTCAAAATTCCTCCATCCAAAGTCTCAAGGAACAATATTAATTGGACTCAGGCCTTGGAAGAACTCAAAAAAGGATTTTAAAAATCAAGTAAGAGAAGTAGAGCAAAAATTGGGAGGAGAAATGCAAGAAATTCATGAAAAACGAGTCAACTGCTTGCTAAAGGAGATCCCAAAAAATGCTGAAGAAAATACCACTTTAAAAATTAGATTAACCCAAAAGGCAAAAGAAATCCAAAAAGTCAGTGAGGAGAAGAATGCCCTAAAAAGCAAAATTGGCCAGATGGAAAAGGAGATCCAAAAACTCACTGAAGAAAATAATTTCTTAAAGAGTAGAACAGAGGAGAAGGAAGCATTATGAAAAATCAAGAAATTATAAAAGAAAACCAAAGCAATGAAAAAATAGAAGACAATGTAAAATATCTCATTGGAAAAACAACTGATCTGGAAAATAGATGCAGGAGAGACACTTTAAAAATTATGGGACTACCTGAAAGCTATATCAAAAAAGAGTTTAGACATCATCTTTCGTGAAATTATAAAGGAAAATTGCCCTGATATTCTAGAACAAGAGGGTAAAATACATATTGAAAGAATTCACAGATGACCTGAAATAGACCCAAAAAGAAAAATTCCTAGGGATATTGTAGCCAAATTTCAGAGTTCCCAAGTCCAGAAGAAAAATATTGCAAGCAGCCACAAAGAAACAATTCAAGTATTGTGGAAATATAACTATACATGTATAATCTATATTGAATTGCTTGCCTTCTCAGTGGGGATGGGTGGGGAGGGGAGAGAAATTAGGACTCAAAATTTTAAAAATGAATGTTAAAAATTGTTTTTATATGCAATTAGGAAATTAGAAATACATGTAATGGAGTATAGAAATCTATCTTGCCCTACAAGAAAATAGAGGAGATGGGGATAAGGGAAAGAAGGCTATGATAGGAGGGAGAGCAGATCAGAATGCACAGTCTATTGGGATGGGGGGAGGGGAGAGATGAGGAGAAAATTTGGAGCTCAATATCTTGTGGAAATGAATGTTGGAAACTATAAATAAATAGATAGATAGACAGACAAGAAAACGATTTAGTCCTCTTTGCCTTCTCTGTCTCTTTGATCTTTACAAAATATTAAGAATTAGCACTGAGAATCATTTCCAATGAAGCCTTTTGAAAAGAAGTTAACAAATATGATGAACTTTATAAATTATTGTTGTTTCAATTGCTATTATTATTATTCATGCATATAGGAACTCTCACTATTACTTTCTTCTCAAAAAGACTTGAATTACTACAGACACAATGTATGGAAATGTGAAATAAAAAGTGTGTCAAATAATCAATGATTTCCTCATCTCCCAGTTAAGAAATTAGGCATCATTGAGTAACGGATAGAAAGTTAGTTCTGGAAGTAGGAAGAGGTTTATTTGGGTTGTACTTTGACCTACATTGGTTGTGTGGCACTGAACAAATCATATATAAGTAAGCAATCCACAAAAAATTACTAAATGTTATGTTACAGAATTCCAATCGGTTCCTCAGTGCATCAAGGCATTCTTTTTATATATCCTGCATCCCATTCATCACAGCAGCTCTTTAAGACTGTTTTTCAATCTCACCTCAAGTGTCCTGTGATTTCCTGCACCAGCTGAGACATTTGCTTCATATGTTAACAAAAATCCTTGAAGCCAATTGATGAAAACTCCATCTTATTCTATCATCTTCATCTATTTTCACTCAGATACTTTCTACCACTATATTATGTTTTTTTATTTTTTTATAAATTTATTTAACTTTTTACATTCATTTTCACAAAATTTCGGGTTCCAAATTTTCTCCCCATTTGTCCCCTCCCCCACCCCAATACACCGAGCATTCTAATTTTCCCTATCTCCAATCTGCCCTCTCTTCTATCATCCTTCCCTTCCCTTGTCCCCATCTTCTCTTTTGCCTTGTAGGGCCAGATAATTATCTGTTCCCCATTACCTGTATTTCTTATTTCGTAGAAGCAAGAACAATACTCAGTAGTTGTCCCTAAAGCTTTGAGTTCCAACTTCTCCCCATCCCTCCCTCCCCACCCATTCCCTTTGGGAAGGCAGGCAATTCAGTATAGGCCATATCTGTGTAGTTTTGCAAATGACTTCCATAATAGTCATGTTGTGTAAGACGAACTATATTTCCCTCCATCCTATCCTGCCCCCCATTGTTTCTATTCTCTCTTTTGATCCTGTCCTTCCCCAAGAGTGTTGATTTCAAATTGCTCCCTCCTCCTATTGCCCTCCCTTCCATCATCCCCCCCACCCTGCTTATCCCCTTCTCCCCTATTTTCCTGTATTGAAAGATAGGTTTTCATACCAAAATGAGCATGCATTTTATTCCTTCCTTTAGTCGAATGTGATGAGAGTTAACTTCATGTTTTTCTGTCAGCTCTCCTTTTTCCTTCCACTGAAAAGTCTCCTGCCTGCCTCTTCTATGAGAGATAATTTGCCCCATTCCATTTCTCCCTCTCTCCTCCCAATACATTTCTCTCTCACTGCTTAATTTCATTTTTTAAAGACATGATCCCATCCTATTCAATTCACTCTGTGCTCTCTGTCTCTCTGCGTGTGTGCACATGTGTATGTGTGTGTGTGTGTATGTGTGTGTGTGTGTGTGTGTGTGTGTAATCCCATATACTGAAAAGTTTCAAGAGTTACAAATATTATCTTTTCATGGAGGAATGTAAACAGTTCAACTTTAGTAAGTCCCTTATGACTTCTCTTTGCTGTTTACCTTTTCATGCATCTTTTCAATCTTGTGTTTGAAAGTCAAATTTTCTTTTCAGTTCTGGTCATTTCATCAAGAATTCTTAAAAGTCCTCTATTTCATTGAAAGACCATTTTTTCCCCTGAAGTACTATACTCAGTTTTGCGGGGTAGGTGATTCTTGGTTTTAGTCCTAGTTCCTTCAACTTCTGGAATATCATATTCCATACCCTTCTATCCCTTAATGTAGAGGCTGCTAGATCTTGTGTTATCCTGATTCTATTTCCACAATATTTGATTTTTTTTCTTTCTAGCTGCTTGCAATATTTTCTCCTTGACCTGGGAATTCTGGAATTTGGCCACAATGTTCCTAGGAGTTTCTCTTTTTGAATCTCTTTCAGGAGGTGATCGGTGGATTCCTTGAACACTTATTTTGCCTTCTGGTTCTAGAATATCAGGGCAGTTTTCCTTGATAATTTCATGGAAGATTATGTCTAAGCTCTTTTTATTTGATCATGGCTTTCAGGTAGTCCCATAATTTTTAAATTGTTTCTCCTGGATCTATTTTCCAGGTCAGTTTTTTTTTTTCACATTATCTTCCATTTTTTTCATACTTTTGGTTTTGTTTTGTGATTTTTTGGTTTCTCATAAAGTCATTAGACTCCATCTGTTACATTCTAATTTTGAAAGAACTATTTTCTTCAGTGAGCTTGGGCCTCCTTTTCCATTTGGCTAATTCTGCTTTTTAAAGCATTCTTCTCCTCATTGGCTTTTTGAATTTCTTTTGCCAATTGAGTTAGCCTATTTTGAAGGTGTTATTTTCTTCAGCATTTTTTGGGTCTCCTTCAGCAAGGTGTTGACCTGCTTTTCATGGTTTTCTTGCATGTCTCTCATTTCTCTTCCCAGTTTTTCCTCCACCTCTCTAACTTGATTTTCAAAATCCTTTTTGAGCTCTTCCATGGTCTGAGCCCATTGAATATTCATTTTGAATGTTTGGGATACAGAGACCTTGACTTCTATGTCTTTCCTTGATGGTAAGCATTGTTCTTCCTCATCAGAAAGGAAGGAAGGAGATATCTGTTCACCAACAAAGTAACCTTCTATGGTCTTATTTTTTTTTTCCATTTTCTGGGCATTTTCCCAGCCAGTTACTTGACTTCTGAGATTCCTTTCCACACCCACCTAGCCTCCAGAAATTTCTTGGAGTTCTTCTTTACAGGTATTTTATAGGCTCACTACTACTATATTATTTTATCATTCTTATCTCACATGATGAGATAGCCCTTTTCGTTGCTAAATCTAACTCTCTGTTGAACAATTGATTTTATTCATTTGTTTACCCTAGAGAATTAGCCTCAGTCTTCTCTATTTTTTGACTAATATTTAGTCTTTCCTTGTCTCCAGGTTGTTTTGCTATTGTCTACAGAGGCCTTCAAGTCTTTATCCACAAATGAAAATGAAAATATACCTCCCTAAAAACATTATTTGGTCAAACCATCCATGATCTGTTTCCTTCATCACTTTCATCGGCCCTTTCAAGATTTTTTGTTGTGGCTAAATGCCCTTAGAGTGCTGCCTATAATTGGTACTTCCACTCCTTTCCTCTCTCTTGTGGTTACTTTAGTCTAGCTTTTGACCTCACCATCCCACTGGAACTACTGTCTCTATGGTTATTCTCTATAACTATAGTTACTGTATTCCCTTAATTGGCAAATCAACACTCGGTTCTCATCCTTGTTCATCTCTCTGAAGTCTTTGATACTGTTGATTAAATTCTCTTTTATGTACTTTTCTCTTTAGGTTTTCGTGATATCATTCTCTCTTGGTTCTCCTCTTACAAGTTTTGCTTCTCTTCAGTGTCCAGGTTATTCAAGTGACTCCAACTAATAGTGGTTGTTGTGAGCCCCTGTATTTTCCACTGCTATGCTATGTTACAGTTTGGTGATCTCATCAGTTCCCATGGATTCAAGTGTTATCTCTATACTGATGATTCTTAGATGTCCTTATCCAGCCCCAATCTCTTTCTTAATCTTCACCCTCTCATCTTTAATTGCTTATATCTTGACTATACAACATTTAGACATCTTGTATTTACTATAGCAACGACTGAACTAATGGCTTTTTCTCCCAAGTCATACCTCTGCTTTGTCCTAACTGTCTTTCACCACTACTTTTTCCAATTGTTTCCCAAGACTCGTTGTTTCTACATTTGTAAAATCTTTCACATATACCCCCTTCCATCCTCTGACAAGACCTATTCCTCTACATGCATTATTGTGCCTATCAATAACATGGCCTTCATATAAGAATTCCTCTAATGTTCTTTGTTTTTATTTCATATCTTCAAAGGTCAGTATAGTAGACAAGATGCCCATATGCTGTCTCTCATTCACACATATAAACACATGCATATAATGCATGTGTGTACACCTGTGAAAATGTGCTGCCTGGAGAATAGAAAATTCAAAGGAGACATAATAATTGTTTTCAAGTACTTAAAAGATTGTCAAAAGAGAGTTTAACATTTTTGAATTTAACTGTAAAATGGTAAAAATTTGTCTTAGGCTGATTTATGTATAAACAAGTGGTATCAATTATATAGAATAGGTTGTCATTGAACATGGCCCGGGAGAATCACAAAATACCATAATTTTTGTGCAGAAAGAGATTTCAGTGGACATCCAATGAAGTGCATTCTCACATAAAAATCTCTCTCTCTGTATGTATATATATATATATATATATATATTATATATGTGTGTGTGTATAATGTGTGTGTATCTATGTATAGGTGTATATGTGCATATATATGTATGTATGTATGACATACATGCTTTGACTAAGTGCAAAAAGTTACACAAAGTCTACTTTCAACCAGATTTCTTTAAATTTGGCAAGATGTTTTAAAAAAAAAAGCTTACCCCCAATACTTCTTTTAAGCCAGCATGTGAACAAAGAACTTTACAGGTTTTTCAAAGAAAGAAATAAAGTGTTTTTATGTTATCCTCTGATAACATCAGAGAAAAGCTGTCCAGAGAACTAACTGGAGTAAAAGGGAAGCAGAATTGTTGAGACATTTATGACCCAAATCACTTGTTATGAAAAGAGCAAGCAGGAATTTGCAGTGGCCAGCCTGACTACATGAAACACTGTGTTTGAAGATCATCAGTAATGTTCTTGCTGAAAGAGAATAATTTTGAAATATAGTTTCATTTCTCTGATCAACTCTGGTTTTGTCAGTCTTATAGAACCCTGGAATGACATAGATAGTCTTGATCAATACCAACTTCCTGACGTCCTTCCAATTATTCTCCTTGTTCCACTTGAGACAGTCAAATTATTGCTCTGCCCACATACTACAAGAATTGATGAACATTCAAAAGTAGAAGAGAAAGGCAACTGACCATGAAACCAAGTATTAGGACCTCCATAAAGAGATTGAGTGCTTTCACAAGGTCTCAGATGGTCAGTTTTGGAAGGCATTCCATTTTATTTTATTATTATTTTTTTAAAGTCAAAGAAAAACAAAATTTATTACAGATTCATCATACTGGATTGACTTTTTTTTTTTGAGGTTGGCAACTCTATCATTATTTCAGTAACTTGTGAGAGAAAGGATAAGTTACTGTTTTTCAGTCATGTCTAACTCTTTGTGACCCCCATTTCAGTTTTTCTTAGCAAAGATACTGGAGTGGTTTGCCATTTCTTTCTCCAGTTCATTTTATAAATGGGGAAACTGAGGCAAAAAGGGTAAACTGATGGCAAAGTTAATATTATAACATTCATATATTTAGGACAGTTGCTTTCACTTAGGAAGAATTTTACCTGCCTTTTCTTTTCTTTTCTTTTTTTTATAACTTTATTTATTAAACTTTTTACATTCATTTTCACAAAATTTTGGGTTCCAAATTTTCTCTCCTTTTGTCTCCTCCCCCCACTCCAATACACCGAGTATTCTAATTTCCCTTATCACCAATCTGCCCTCTCTTCTATCATCCCTCCCTTCTTTGCCCCCTTCTTCTCTTTTGTCCTGTAGGGCCAGATAACTTTCTATTCCCCATTACCTGTATTTCTTATTTCCTAGTAGCAAGAACAATACTCAACAGTTGTTCCTAAAACTTTGAGTTCCAATTTCTCTTCATCCCTCCCTCTCCACCCATTTCCTTTGGGAAGGCAGGCAATTCAGTATGGGCCATATCTGTGTAGTTTTGTAAATGACTTTGATAATAGTCATGTTATGTAAGACTAACTGTATTTCCCTCCATCCTATCCTGCCCCCCCACTGTTTCTGTTCTGTCTTTTGATCCTGTCCCTCCCCAAGAGTGTTGACTTCAAATTGCTCCCTCCTCCCATTGCCCTCCCTTCCATCATCCCCCCCACCCTGCTTTTCTCCTTCTCCCCCACTTTCCTGTATTGTAAGATAGATTTTCATACCCAAACGAGTGTGCATTTTACTCCTTCCTTTAGTCAAATGTGATGAGGGTAAACTTGTTTTTCTCTCAGCTGTCCTCTTTTTCCCACCACTAAAAAGTCTCCTGCCTGCCTCTTCTATGAGAGATAATTTGCCCCATTCCATTTCACCCTCTCTCCTCCCAATGTATTTCTCTCTCATGGTTTGCCTTAATTTTTTAAGATATGGTCCCATCGTATTCAATTCATGCTGTGCTCTCTGTCTCTGTGTGTGCATGCATGTGTGTATGTGTGTGTGCACATGTGTACGTGTGAGTGTGTGTGTGTATGTGTGTGTGTAATCCCACCAACTACCCAGATACTGAAAAGTTTTAAGAGTTATAAATATTGTCTTTCCATGGAGGAATGTAAACAGTTCAACTTTGGTAAGTCCCTTATGACATCTCTTTGCTGTTTACTTTTTCATGCTTCTTCTCATTCTTGTGTTTGAAAGTCAAATTTTCTTTTCAGCTCTGGTCTTTTCATCAAGAATGCTTGAAAGTCCTCAATTTCATTGAAAGACCATTTTTTCCCCTGAAGTATTATATTCAGTTTTGCTAGGCAGGTGATTCTTGGTTTTAGTCCTAGTTCCTTTGACTTCTGGAATATCCTATTCCATGCCCTTCAATCCCTTAATGTAGAAGCTGCTAGATCTTGTGTTATCCTGATTGTATTTCCACAATACTGGAATTGTTTCTTTCTATCTGCTTGCAATATTTTCTCCTTGACCTGGGAATTCTGGAATTTGGCCACAATGTTCCTAGGAGTTTCTCTTTTTGGATCTCTTTCAGGTGGTGATTGATGGATTCCTTGCATACTTATTTTGCCCTATGGTTGTAGAATATCACGGTAGTTTTCCTCGATAATTTCATGGAAGATGATGTCTAGGCTCTTTTTTTGATCATGGCTTTCAGGTAGTCCCATAATTTTTAAATTGTCTCTCCTGGATCTGTTTTCCAGGTCAGTTGCTTTTGCAGTGAGATATTTCACATTCTCTTCCATTTTTTCATTCTTTTGTGTTTTTTTTTTTTAATTTCTTGGTTCCTCATAAAGTCATTAGGCTCCATCTGTTCCATTCTCATTTTTAAAGAACTATTTTCTTCAGTGAGCTTTTGAACCTCCTTTTTGATTTGGTTAATTCTACTTTTTTATAGCATTCTTCTCCTCATTGGTTTTTTGGACTTTTTTTTCCAATTGAGTTAGTCTATTTTTAAAGGTGTTATTTTCTTCAGCATCTTTTTGGGTCTCCAGCAAGCTGTTGACTCACTTTTCATGATTTTCTTGCATCACTCTCATTTATCTTCCCAGTGTTTCCTCCACCTTTCTTACTTGATTTTCAAAATCCTTTTTGAGCTCTTCCATGGACTGGGACCATTGTATATTTATTTTGGAAGCTTTGGATACAGAAGCCTTGACTTTTATGTTTCCTCTTGATGGTAAACGTTGTTCTTCCTCATCTGAAAGGATGGAAGATGGCCTGTTCATCAAGAAAGTAACCTTCTATAATTTTATTTTTTTCCCTTTTTTGGGCATTTTCCCAACCAGTTATTTCACTTTTGAGTCCTTTGTCAAGAGCAGAGTGTATCCTGAGGACCTGTAAGATCTCAGTTCCTCCAAGGGGTCACAATCATGGGAGAGGAGTTTACTCCCTGGCCTGGCTCACAACTGAGATTCAGATCAATTCCTCCAAGGCTTTAAACTGAGCCGCTCCAACAATGGAATAAGGTATACTGGCTGCAGGCTGCCTTCCATGGCCGCCCAAAGCCACTACCCACTGCTACTGCTGCCTCTGCTGCCACCTCAGGTGGAGGGTAGGGGAGGATCCTGCTCCTTTCTTGCTCTGATTTGAAAAAAACCCTCTCACTGACCTTTGGTGATTGTGGGTTGAGGGATCTTCAAACTGTAGCTACAGCCAGAGATTTCTTCCCAGAAGCCTTCTCTGGTCCTGCTCCTCCCTGAGCCAGGAGACCCAGGCTGGACTGGGCTCTACTCCACAACCAATGGGACAGACCTTTCCATTTCGTTTTCCAGTCACACTGGGCTGGAAATCTCCTCCATTCTATTGTTCTGTGGTTTCTCTTGCTCTAGAATTTGTTGAGGGTCTTTCTTTACAGGTATTTTATGGGCTGTGGGGAAATAGTTAGAGTATGTGTGTTTTTCTACACTGCCATCTTGTCTCTGCCCCATTATTATTATTTGTTGAAGAACAAAGAGAGTGTGTGGTGAAGTTGAATAAGCCACCAGCAGTACTTATGACTTTGAGAACCAATCAAATTTCAAGATAGCTCTTGTAATTAGTCTATGTTGTACCTGTTGAATTAGGATCGCAAAATGTTGACAATTAGACATTGCAATTTTTGCAGCCAATGGAGTCATTAGTTTGAAAATTAGGCATCATCAGTACTCTTTTCTGATATAGTAAAATATGTTTTCATATCGTTCAGCCATTTCACTGATGAAAACCATGGAAAAAGGCAAAATTGCTATCACATTATTGAAAAGGCTTGTCCAAATGGTTAGATCACTCTTTTTTTTCCCTTTTCTAGTAATAAAAGGATAATTATAATTACTGAAATACTACAAATAGAAATGTAATATTTTAGCCTATATTCTTGAAAACCCTGATATTTCAGACAGATAGACTGGAATGCTATGATCAAGGCTTCATTCTTAGTGATGTCATGCAGTCTTTGATGTAGCTTCAATAGTTATGGTGCTACATTTAGAATTTCCAATGTTCTTCTAATCTGGTAACCTAACTCATTTCTATTGAATTGAAAGAAACAATATAATTATACTAAAGAGGGTATTTTCATGAAAAAATTATTAAAATGATCTTTCATTGTTTTTATGATTTCACCAAATAGTAGATTGCAAGAAACAAGAAAAAAATAATTAATTGAAGCTGTTGCTTTGGACACTATCAGACATTTAGTTTTTAATAATTTGTTGGATATGTCAGAAGTGAGTCCCATTTGCTGTAACAATTACCAACTCTGCTAATAAAATATAACATAGAATGGTAGACTGCAGAATTGGCTGAGCAATATTCTGGGCATTAGTTAACCTTGGCTGCAGTTTCAATGTGAAGCTATATTGGAGCTCTTCATTAATGTGAAATCTGATGATCTCTAAGAGCTCTTCTTTGATCATATTAGAGATTCACATGATAAGCATGGCATAATGAATGGAATCCTAGACTTGGAATTAGGAAAATTTGAGTTCAAATCCCTTCTTTCCAGATATTTATGAATTATATAATGATGATGGAGGCATAAACTTTCTGGGATTTAGTTTTCCCAAATGTCAAAAAAGGATAATAACCACACCAGATTCACAGAATTGGTAGGAGGATTAAATGACAATGAAGGTAAAGTATTGTGTAACTGTCAGTATTTTTATCTGTTGTAGGTATCATAAGTATCTCAAACTTGACTTGTCCAAAAGTGGATTCATTATTATTTGCCCTATGCCCTTCCCTCTTCGTGAGTTCCCTATTGCTTTTGATGGCACAACTATCACAATCTAGTGGGCTTTTAACATGTTCCATCCTTGACTCCTACTGTTTTCTCATTTTCCCACATATTTAATCAGTTGCTGAATCCTGGTGGGTCCAACCTCTTGTACATGCCCCTTTCTCTCCATTGCCATAGCAACAAGCCTGACATTATCTCATAACTAAATTTAGTGAAAATATTGCTGGTAAGTATCCCTTCCCCAAGTGTCTCTCTGCTGTAATACATCCTCTACTCATCTGTCAAATTGATTTAAAAAGCAGGACTACCATATCAACCCTTCCTTATTCATTCAAATCCAGTGGTTCCCCATTACCTCTAGGGTCAAATACACAATGCTCCATTCCTTTTTAATTCCTTCATAGCCTTACTCCTCATCCCTCCTTTCCAGTATGCTTACAACACATAAGTGAACATGCACCTCCATGCCAAGGTATCCAACAATTGGTCACCCATTTAAAGACGTCCTATAAGAGGGAGGCAAATTAAATTCCAAGGCAGCCCATTCTCCTCTTAGAAAATCCTAATCTCAGGACTTATCGGAACTAAAACCTAAATTCCCTATTTGTTACATCCATCCACTGCTCCACGTTCTTCCCATTGCGACCAAACTGACCAAGTTCACTGCTTCTTCAGTTCATATACTTGAAAACAGTTATCATGTTTCCCCTGAATCCTTTTTTTATTAGGATAAACAATTTTCTTTGAGCAATCATCACGTTGCATGAATTTAGCATCTTTCAGAATAAGGATTTTGGACTTTACCTATAGAATTGGGTACTACTTTAAAGTTCTGAATAGAGGGATGAGCTGATATGCTTTACAAAGAATAATTTATTAGCTGAATCAGAAGCAGCATAAGGTAATGTATAAAGAACTGGTCTTACAGTCAACAAGACATGAATTCACATTCAATCTTTGACTGATTCTGAATGTCTCTCTTGGTACATCACATGGCAAAACATTGTTCTGATCATAGAAGAGTTAGTAAATGCTTTGTTCTACTGCCAAAGGGGAAAAAAGTGGTTCACAGAGACATTAAGTCTTAGAATCTTATCCTAGGCTCTGTGGATGACACACTATCCCAGTCTATGCATACCCCTTGCAATAGGAGGAAAACGATATGTAGAGTCTTCATTACCATTTCACTACTATGACTGAGAGGGTCTACCCTTGGTGAGAAGAGGAATATCTATTGCATTGTAGTGCTATACTTCAAGTTCTAGTGGGAGCTTCACTCCAAATTTTCTAACAAAGTGAGCCCTATAGATAGTTCACCAAGATGGACTTCAAATTTCTTCCGTACCTGAGTATTTTGAATTTTATTCTGATTTCCAAGAAGTTCTGGAATACCCTTCAGAATGATCATCACTTACTCAGATCTTGAAGTGCCACTGAATGCAGAGATATTCTTGAAAGAAGCTTCTCCATATTCTACCATGCCCACTAAGCCCTGTCATATTGCATAGGTATGTGTGTATGTTGTAGATGGCAAGAGGAGACCTGAATTTTTCGTCTTCATCCCATGTTTATTTCCCATTAGATCATATGAAAGTTAATAAAAGACAAATAACTCAAAAATAATTATCATCAATCTTGTGGATAGAAGGCTGGGTTTCACATGAGAAATACTCAGATTCAAATATTTCCTCTGAAACTTACTATATAACCTTGAGCAAGTCACATAATCTCTTACAAAATGAAATGGTGAGGCTTGGTAGTCTTCTAGTATCTTTAGAACTTATATTCATATTTATATCATTATATTATAATATGTATTTCATATATATTTTATATTATATTATATTTAGAAGTTATACTCAAAATCTATGCTTCTTTTCTCACTCTCTGGACAAATGCTTGAAAGAATAAATTGCCAATGCAGATTGGCAGAGAGAGCCTCCTTATCAGGAAGATCCATATTTTAGTGAAATAACATGTCCCTAACCTATAATAAACAAATTATAAATAGTAGACAGTTTAGAAAGGCTCATTATAGCCCAGGTAAGAAGAAATAAAAGCCTGCTATGTGAAAACAACATTGGCAAAGGAAATAAAGAGATGAGTATGAAAGTCTTTGGTAAAGAAGAATAGATTTATGGGATGATTGGATATCATGGTGAAACCATTTGTCTTTTTGATCAGAACGGTAGTATCATTAACTGAGTAAAGGAGTAACATTTGTGGAAATGATAGAAGCATGAAGATGAGAAAATTTAGTTACAGATAATGTGTGATGTTAATAGTATCTTCAGGTTGAAATGACTAATATTAAATTAGATATATGAGATTGGAAGCTTAAAAACAGACAGAGGAAGAGATCTGAGAGCCCAACACATAGAATAAATAGTGAGAAACTATCAAAGAGTAGTAGAAAATTATCAAAGAGTGAGAAAACTCTCAAAAATACTGAAAAAAAGTATAAAAAGACAGCTAGTGTTTGAAGAGGGCTGTGGACAGAAACTAATGAAGTGCCCACATACAGTGGAATAAAAAAAGACAGTGTTTAGCAGAAACCTAGGAGCAGGGTGTGGAGAAACTAGGTGGCACAGTAGATAGAGTGTCAGACCTGGAGCCAGGAAAACTCATCTTCCTGAGTTCAAATCGGGTCCCCTGCACTTATTTGCTGTGTGACCCTTGGCAAATCACTTAACTATTTGCCTCAGCTTCCTTATCTTTAAAATGACATGGAGAAAGAAATGACAAACCACTCCAGTAGCTAAAAAAAAAGCATTCAGAAGATGGGTTACAAGAGATTGCTCAATGACTAAAAAGCATAGAAAGTAGAGACACTGAGCATAGAAGAAAATTTTGAAAAAAAGTTTGTTAATTTGAAATAGAGAGACTGTACAATCATTAAATGGGCTTAAAATATAGCTCAGGTGAGAAGTCTTAAAAACAATGCCCTTGGGAGAAGAAGCATAGTGACGTATTTATCCCCAAAGATAAATGACTGATGAACCTTTTTCCTATAAGAATGTTTCCATTAGGGAGGGAGAGAGATTAAGAAATCACTTAATATCTGAAAGAGGATAAGCAGAATACAATGAAGGTGTTCAGAGCAAAACAGGAAATTCAATTATTGAAAAAAACTATTAAATGGCAGTCATTTTATGGAGGAAATTGAACTAAGGCAGAGCAAGAAGCAGAATGTGTTAGTGGAAAGAGCATTGAACTTGAATTTGTTTTAATTGATCTGATTTATTGTCCAACTGTGATACTTCCCATGTGATCTGTGCATATTGCTTCATGGCTCTCATCTATAGAAATGGAGAATTGTAGTGGAGCTAGGTATCACACTGGACAGAGAGTGACACTTAGATAGACCTAAATTCAAATCTGGCCTCAGAAACTTATTAGCTGTGTGGTCACTGCAAAATCAGTTAACCTCTGTCTGCTTCAGTTTCCTCAAGTATAAAATGGGGATAATAAGATCACCTACATCCCAAGGTTGTTGTGAAAGCCAAAGGAGATAATATTTGTAAAACACTTAACATACTGCTTGGAATATAATAGACAATAAATAACTAGATCTTCCTTCTTTCCTTCATCCCCCCCCTCTTCTTCCTCCCTCCATATCTCCTTCCTTTCTTCTTTCTTTCATTTCTTCCTTCCTTCCTTCCCTCCTTCCTTCCTTCCTTCCTTCCTTCCTTCCTTCCTTCCTTCCTTCCTTCCTTCCTTCCTTCCTTCCTTCCTTCCTTCCTTCCTTTTTTCTTTCCTTCCTTCTTTCCTTCCTTCCTCCCAACCAGCATCCAATGGGAAACTGAGTACAGTGACACCAGACTTCAGAATCATAGAGCAGGAAAGCACCACCACAAGGTAGTGCAGAGGGAAATGTTGGATTTTGAGTCAGAGCGGATGAGTTTGAATTCTGATATTTATGACCCTTGGGCAGGTCATGTCAGTTTTTGGATCTCCGTTTTTACAACTGTGAAATGTATGAACTGGGCTAGATGACCTAAACTCTCCTCCAACTCCAAAGCAATGGTCCACTTATTCTAAATCTTTCTTTTATCCATGAGGAAAGCAAAGACCCAAAAGAAGTCAGCAAGATAAATTCAGATCCAGACCATGTTCCCTGGTATCTACTTCTAAGACTAATTTTTTTTTCCTTCTTCTCACTTATGTCTTTATCCCTAGTGAAGAAAATACACCATATGCATGTGATGAAAGTATTAAGGCATCTAGAAAACAAAAGTGCAAAGACAGAAATTGGTATATTCACTTAAAATCATGGCCTAATAGAGGCATTAAAGATCCTATTCAGGGAACTTTTCATTTAATTCTGATTGAGTAACTGCTTATAAGTTAGTCACTTTCTTGCAAGGAGTTACAGAGCAAGTTTGTAATGGTAAATAAGGGGCTTCACAATGACTATTTTATCATTAATACAGACAGGTGAATTGAATACACGTTATAGGTACGTTGTGATATACTATATATGTGTACATATGTGTATATGTGCACATACACACATGCACACTTGTATATATGTGTATGTGTGTACATATGTACATACAAATGTATGTGTGTATGCTCGTGTGTGAATATATGCATATACACATGCATATGTGTGTATATGTATGTGTACACAAACACACATATATAGTGTATATATATGTATACACACACATATATATATCTATATATCTATATATATAGATATATAGATATATGATAGCAAGGTAGGTAGATAAAATAGATATAGGTATTTGTTCCTCCCCCAACATCTTAGAGGACAGAAGAAGCCATTTTTGAACTTTCAACCCTTCTTGAACTTTTCATTTTTTCTTTGTAAAATAATCAGATACAAGTTATAGAACTTCCATTTTAAGAAGTCTCTTTTGAAAAATTGTGGAACTTCAGAATGTAGGATTGGAGGTTATGTTTTGATCTGGTGACATTTCTATATCCAGGAGAAAAAGCAAATGTCATCAAAAATGTATCTCCAGATTCTTTCTAAGTTACCTGAAGATATAACTATGTCTGCAAATGAACTTAAAATTCCTTTTGTAATGATACAAATAGTTTCTGACATTTCTTTGTCCCTTCCCTTTCTTGAAAGAAACCTCAGATATGTCTCTGGAGTTTACTGTATGGCCTTATCAGTGTTTAGTTAGAAGAAAGCCTCCAGGCCTTTCATGAAGCAATGCAGGTAGACAGCGATGACTAATTTATAGAAAGGTCACCAAGGTAAGATGTAGAGGGAGAAGCACAATGCCACAGTTACCTGTTACTCCTGCCAAGTCCACAGAATCTAAGGCTGCCTGACAAATTCCCAGTAAGGCTATATGACTACACAGTTTGTTAAGCTTAAGCGCTGGACTCCCAGATTATATCCTCTTGTCGCTGAAATGACCAACTGGTTCTACCCTATAAAAGTCATCTGATTTGATGGTTGAGATGTCTAAATCTCTCCAATGAGTTTGATACTTTACATCTAGCTATCCAAATATGAGAGGCCTGGTGACTAGAGGGAGGGCCAGACTTGAAGTTGAAAGAGCCTGTTTAAAATCCTGTCTCTGACATCATTCAAACCCACTCTTCTGCCCTACCCACTGCCCAATCCTTTATCTTCATTCCCCTTAATCCAGCTCCAGGCAATATCTCATTCTAATATCACCTACCTTTTCCTGTGTGTTCCCTGGAATAATTAGTAACAAAATTCCTTTTAAATGAAATCTTTTCCTTTCTCAGTTCTTTCATTAATCTTGCCATTGTCCACAAATGTTCTATGTAGTTTTCATGAACTTTGAAATTTCCTTACTTAAACAAAACCTAGTGTCATTCCACTTGTCCCCATCCCTTGCAACCCTTCTCCCCGCTACCCAAGACCTAACCAAGGAGTCTTTGGACTCCTCAATTTTTACCGACCTTCACCAGGCTATCTCTCATTGCTGTAGCTAAATCTTAAGCTCTTGGTAAATCAATTTAACTCTACACTCTCTTCTTCTCTCAAATCCCTTGCCCCGCCTGTCATATAATGCAGAAACCATAGTAGGGGCTTAAAATGTTTATTATTAAATTAATTGAAGCAAAACAAAGCGGTTAGTTACCTAAGATCAACTAGTCAGCAACAGAAAGAACTAGGCCTGGAAGTAGAAGCCTCAGTTGTCTGTCAGGGCTTCTACTAATGTTGTTTTGTCTCTTGCTCTATATCAACTTGGAAAAAAAAATGATTCCCCATCTCAGCATAGATTTCCAAAGACTTCAGACCTTAAAATCCATTTCTATATTTAGACAGTTGAACAATATTCTGCCAGACA
Organism: Bettongia penicillata ogilbyi; assembly: GCA_023548195.1. Lineage (NCBI taxonomy): Eukaryota > Metazoa > Chordata > Mammalia > Diprotodontia > Potoroidae > Bettongia > Bettongia penicillata. Next base: position 2,481,019 of record JAJHZJ010000257.1, read on the forward strand.
CAGTCAGTTATTTGACTACTTTGGGATCAAACACATGTTAAGGGTCTAATTAGAGCAATGCACTCTACTAGATGGTGAGGCTAGGTTTAAAACTAAAATAGGTACTATTTCTGCCATAAAGGATTTTAGTCTAATACAGAGGGATGAAAAATAAAAAACGTATTCAAACAGTTCTAATATAAATTTAATGGAAAAAATATTTGTTAAGTATCTACTATTTTCCAGGCACCATACCAGGTGCTAAGGAGATGCAACATAAATAATAAGTATAGTAGGAGAAAAATTGAGAAGGGAGAAAACAGTCACTGGAAGATTCAAGGAAAGCTTCACAGATGAAGGGGCAATTCAATGGAGTGATGAAGCAGGACAGGTATGATTAGAAGTGAGTAAATTCCAGGTCTTGGGGCTACAGAGTAGGGCTATGGAAAGAAGAAGGGAGAAAAATTTCTGCAAGGACTCAAGGTATAATATTTTCTTCTGGGAAGAAGTAGTACATTTTATATAGAATATAGAATTTGTGAATGAATCTAGTAAGAGCTAACACTAAAAAGATAAATGGGAGCTATATTATAGGAGGGCTTGGAATATGAGAGCAAGTTTAAATTTTATTCTAGAAGCAACTGGGTTTTTCTGAGGCATATGATTATAGAAGTAGCAGTGTCAAACGTGTGCATTAGGAAGACAAACTCGCAATAAGAATATAAGTAAGTGAATATTCACAAGGAAAATTATCTTCCCTTCCCATTTTCCTTCCCTTCCCTTCCCATTATATTCAATTCCTACAATACTCAGGAATTGTAACAGGGACTGCATAAAAGAAGAAAAATGAAAATAGTCACTTTCTTTGAGTGCTTACATTCTTTTGGGGTAGACAATAAGAAAATCTATAGATACATAAGAGAGATGAAAAGCAGTTTGGTGGTGGGTACACTAACTGGACTTGGTAGACTAATGGAAAGTATTGCCTAAATTGAATCTAGAAACACAATAGGGCTTCTGAGAATTGTAGCTTAAGAGGGAAAGTGTTCCAGGCATGAGGACAATCCAATGAAAAGATAAACACACAGAAAAATTGAGTGCATTGTATGAGGAGCGGTACTAAGCCAGAAACAATTCTAAAGAAAGGGGAAAAAAAACATGAACAAAGATATACAGAAGCAAACAGCATGCTTTCAAGGGACTCGTTTCATTAGACTAGAGAGTTCACTGACATCTGAACTTGTATGGGATGAAAAACTGATTCTAATTTCACATGAAGCAAAAACCTAAGTTGTAAGATAATTGAAATACCAAAACTGTGCAATGAATACTAATGTGAAATAAAAAAAAATAGATCAGGGAATTTTTTATTTTTAATAATTGACCTTTTGAATTACATATGAAAACAACTTTTCCCCAAATTTATTAATTTGTATTCAGTTTTAAACAATCACTTCCCTAAGTTTCACATTTTCTCCCTCTCCCTCCCCAAGATGGCATGCAATCTTATATGGGCTCTACACATGCATTCCTATTAAACACATTTCGACATTGGTCATGTTGCATAGAATAATTAAAACAAATGGGATAAAACAAGAGGGAAACAAAATATAATAAAAGAAACAATATTCTGCTTCATTCGCATTTTGACTCCCTAGTTCATTCTCTGGATGTGGATGATGTCTTGCATCATGAATCCCTTGGAAATATTTTAGGTTCTTGAATTGCTACAACACACATGTAGCTGTAACTGTGTGTAATATTTTCCTGGTTCTGCTCACTTCACTCAGCATCAGTTCATATAAGCCTTCCCAGGTTTTTCTGAAGTCTACCTGCTCATCATTTCTCAGAGCAAACTAGTATTCAATTACATTCACATACCACAACTTATTTGACCATTCCCTAATGGATGGGCATCCCCTTAATGTCCAGTTCTTGGCCACAGCCAAAAAGCAGTTCTGTAAATATTTTTGTACATGTGGATCCTTTTCCTGTTTTTACGTTCTCGTTGGGATACAACCCTAGAAGTGGTATTTCTGAGTCAAAGGATATGCATATTTTTATTGCTCTTTGAGCATATTTCCAAATTGCTCTCCAGAGTGTTTGGATCAATTCACAACTCCACCAACAATGAATTAATGTTCCAACTTTCCCACATCTTCTCCAACATTTATCATTTTCCTGTTGTGTCATGTTAGTCAGTTTGATAAATGTGACATGGTACCTCAGAGTTTTAAAACAATTTTTAACATTAAAAAAAATAGGTTGCAAATTCTCTACCTCACTCTTTCCACTTCCCCCTCAAAGAGAGAATAAGCAACTTGATACAGGGTATGCAAAATATATAAGGAAATGTGATAATATGAAAATCAGTACTTTTAGAATGGCTAAATTAGGGAGGCATTTGTATTTCAGAATGATTCATTATCTTATGTGCTTCAGTACCTTCAACTGAGAAGTGGCAGTATTTTTTCATGTCATAAAGCTGTTCTAAAATATTCAAATTTCTTAACAAAGATTCTCTCTCCAGACTCTATTACATCTATTCATTTCTCTTGACTCACACCACAACTACCCTTCCTTGGGCTACTAAAATAACCTTTTAATTGCTCTCCCTGAATCCAGTCTTTCCTCCTCTAAGTCATTCTCTATCCACTTGCCAAAATAATAGTCCTGATCATACTGTAACCCTCCTGTTCCATTTAGCTCTGGTGCCTCCTTTACAGTTAGGATGATATGCAAACTCCTCTGTTTCTTTCACAATCCAGGTATGACATTCTCAAAGTGTGCATTTACTCTCCTTTCATTCTGTGTTCCTTCCAAACTGATCTGCTTGTTGTTCCCTGTGGGCCAGCTAGGTAGTGCAGTTGATAGAGTTTTAGGAGGACCTGAGTTCAAATCTCATCTCAGACACTTGACACTCACTAGCTGTGTGACCTTGGGCAAGTCACTTAACCTCAGTTACCTCATCCTGGGTCATCTCCAGTCATCCTGATGAATATCTGGTCACTGGATTGAGATGGCTCTGGAGGAGAAGTGAACTGGTGACCTGCACAGCCGTTCCTCACTCAAAAAATACAAAGTCAAGTGCAAGTCATGTCATTATTTCTCTGATGGCATGGTCTTCAGCAACAAAGAACAAACACACACAGACACACATACATTTCCATAATAGTCAAATTATTAAAAAAAAGTAGACAAAAAAGTTTTAAAAAATAAACTTCCATCTGCATTTAGAATCCATCAGTTCTTTCTTTGGATGTGGATAGCATTTTTCATCATAAGTTCTTCAGAATTGCTTTGGATCATTGTAATGCTGAGAATAGTTAAGTTATTTACAGTTGATCCTTATACAATATTGTTCCTATTTAGAATGATCCCTTGGTTCTTCTCACTTCACTTTGCATCAGTTAACATAAAGCTTTCTAGTTTTTTAAAATATCTTATTCTTCATTTCTTGTAGCACAATATTACTCCATCATAATAATATACCACAGCTGATTTAGTCATGCCACCACTAATAGACATCCTCTCAATTTGCAATACTTTGCCACCCCCAAAAGAGCTGTCATAAATATTTTTTCCACAAGTAGATTCATTTCTTTTATTAAAATTGATCTCTTTGTGATGCAGACCTTTCAGTGATGTTACTGGATCAAAGAGTACATAGAATTTAATAACTTTGGGGGTATAGTTCTAAATTGCTCTCCAGAATTTTTGGATCCATTTAGAATTACACCAATAGTGCTATAGTGTTCCAACTTTCCCACATCCCTTCGAAAATTTTTTACTTTACTTTTGTGTCACATTGCCCAATCTTATACTTATGGGGCAGTACCTCAGGGTTGTTACAATATGTATTTCTCTACTTAATAGTGATTTAGAGCATTTTGATTGTTTTGCTTGAAAATTACTATTTATATTTTTTGTCCATTTTTCAATCAAGGAATGCTCTGTATTCTTACAATTTTGACACAGTTCTCTATATATTTGAAAAAAATGAGGTCTTCAACAGAGAAACTTGCTATATATTGTTTCACAGTTATAATTACTAATGGTGTATTTCCCTTCCTCCTTTCTCTCCCATTTATCCTTCTTTCTCTCTCCTTTTACCCCGTCCCTCTTCAAAAGTGTTTTGCTTCTGACTGTTGCCTCACCTAATCTACTCTCCCTTCTATCAGCTCTCTTGGCTTCTACCCTCTTTTACTTCTGTTTTCCAAAGGAGTAAGATAGATTTCTATACCAAATGAATATGTACATTATTCCCTCAGAGCAAATTCCACTGAGGGCAATATTCAAACTTTGTCCAAAACTGTCCCTATCTTCCCTTCTACTGAAAAAAAATATTTTCATATCTCTTTAAGATGAGATAATTTACTCCATTCTATCTTTCCCATCTCCTTTCTCCAGGATCATGCTACTTTGGCAGTCCTTTAATTTATATTTTTGATATTATTCCATCATAGTCAACTCACATGCTTGCCATCTATCCATATGTATATGTAACAACCTTAATAATGAAAAAGTTCTTAGGAGTTATAAATAACTTTTTTTTCCCAAGTAGAAATGTAACCAGTTTTACTTTTATTGAATATTTTATGATTTCTTTCCCCTGTTTACCTTTTCATGCTTCACTTTAGTCTTTTATTTGAAAGTCAAATTTTCTATTTAGCTCTGAGTCTTTTCATCACAAATGTTTGAAAGTTCTGTATTTTACTAAAATTCCATTTCCCCCCAAAGAATTATACTCAGATTTGCTTGGTAGGGGAGTCTGGGTTGTAATCTTAACTATTTTGTCCTCCAGCATATACTTCAAGCCCTCAGATCCGTAATTTCGAACATGCTAAATCTGTTGCTATCCTTCCTGGGGCTCCATGACGCTTGAATTGTTTCTTTCTGAATGCTTTTGATATTCTCTCTTTGACCTGAAAACTTTGGAATTTGTCTATAATATTCCTATAAGTTTTTAATTTTGGAATTTCTTTCAGGAAGTGATTGATGAATTCTTTTAATTTATATTTGACCCTCTGATTCTAAATTATAAAGGCAGTTTGGTAATTTATTGAAAGATGTCTTTTTTTTTAACATGACTTTCAGGAAGTCCAATAATTATTAAATTGTCTTCCCTTTGATCTATTTTCCAGATCAGTTTTTTTCCCAGTGAGATATTTCAAATTTCCTCCTATTTTTTTTTTAAATTCTTATTGCTTAGATTTATCTCCTGATGTCTCAGCAAATCACAAGTTTCCACTTAACCAATTACAATTTTTAAGAAACTATTTTTCAGTGGGATTTTTGTACCTTCTTTTTCATTTGGTCAATTCCAAATTTTAAAGAGTCCTATTCAGTGCCTCTTTTGTCATTTGACCTATTTTAAGGTGTTATTTTCTTTAGTACTTTTGTGCCTCCTTTGCCAAACTGTTGACTTACTTTTCATGATTTTCTTGTATTATTCTCATTTCTTCTTGAGCTCTTTCCTTTATTTCTTCTATTTAAGTTTTAAAATAAATTTTGAGCCATTTGAGGAATTCATTTTGGGCCTTAGGAAAATACATATTTTTCTTTGAGGCTTTGGATGTAGATGTTTTGACTTTGTTACCTTCTTCTGAATTTTTGTTTTGATCTTCCCTGCCACAATAGTAATTTTCTAAGATTTGTGTTCTTCTTTTCCCTTCATTTATCTTGTCTATTTTTTTTTTAAATTTTTCATCTTATATTAAAGTTAGACTTTGTTCCCAGGCACTGTTCCCAGGTTCCCAGGTACTGTTTTAAACTTTATTGTGTTTCTGTTTGTTTTTTCCGTGTGTGTGCTGCTGTTTTCAGGGTTATTAAGTTTTCTTCTCTTCCCAAGTGGTATTATCTAAGAACAGATATGGTTACTGCTTTCCTGCTCAGTGATTTGGTATGCGTATGACTACAGGAATTCTCTTCCACATTGGAACTATGACTAGATTCTCTATTACCTTTTGTCTAGTGTGATAATCCTCCTCTTTGCTCTGGCACTGTGACTCTGAACATGATATAGGCAATGCAACAGAATCCTGAACATGTGCAAGAAAAACAAGGGTTCCCCTGTAATCTCTTTCTGATCAGTTATCAGACCCTTTTAAATTTGTGGTCTGAGAGCTCCAGAAACTATTCCTTGCATTCAGTCACCTCCAAAGCCTGCTGCTTGTTTTCTCAGGTATGACATGAGCTAGATTGTATACTACATTTATACTTCTGAGAGAGACTTTTCCTGGTGACCTTCTAAGTTGTCTTGAACTCAAAAATTGATCCCATCCTTTCATGGGTTACGCTCTTCTAGAATTTGTTTTGAAATGTTATTTTAAAGTTGTTTGGAGGGGAATGTGGAATAGCTCAGGTGAATCCCTGACTTTACTCTATTACCTTGACTCCCTCTGACCTGGGGATTTCTTTTGTCTCTGAGATTCTCCTCTACCATAGCAAATGATTGAGAGTGTGAATCAATTCAAATTCTTCCCTTACTTAATGGCCCAAGAACTTCTTAGACAAACATCTGAGGAGCCTCAGAGTTGGAAATACTACTTTAAGTAACTCAAACTCATTTGTCATAGGTATTTAACCATTGAAACAAAATAAGAAAATATGATCTGTTGCTACCCAGCTTCTTGTTTCAGAAAAAAAGACCCACCACAAGTCACGATATAGAGGACTACTATCCCTACAGTCAAAGAGAATTCAATAAAGATGGAATCACAGTGTGTCAGACTTGGAGAAATGCCAAAACTCATACAGATGAGTGGCTTGAGCCTTCTGTAAGGTTCCCCTTGTTAATTTATGCAGGAATGGCTGGCCTGACTTCTAACATTATAGACTTGTGATCAGGTTTTTATATAGTTGGACTAAAAGATGAAATAATTATTCACTCAATTCAGGTAGTGTAGCAAACCAAGATTAGGTACTAACATGATAATAATAACAACGTAAATGATGATAGGTAAAACATGTATAACACTTTAAGATTTTCAGCACTGACCAGTTATTTTTACCTTACCCTCCTCCCTCCCATTCCAGGATCCTTTTATTATGTATATGCCTCCATTACCCTATAAGGCTGTTGAAGACAGATATTGACTTTCTTTCTGGGTGTTTCTATGTCTCTATCATTTATTATATTGCTTGGCATATAGTAAGTGCTTAATAGATACTTTTTGACTTGACTTTTCAAATATGTCAGTTGATATTCACAACATGAAGTTTATAGTATTTTTATCGTTGTTTTTACAGATGAAGAAGCTAATGTCCAAAGATGTTAAGGAATTTTTCTCAGGTTCCCATATCTAGTAAAAATAATAGCCACAATATTTAAACCCCAGCTTTTCTGACTCCAAATATGACATCCTATCCATTACACTATGTCTTTCATAATAAAACTACTACAACAAAAAGAAACCACTACATTTTTGTTTTTGCCGATATCACTTAGTATACATACTGGCAAGATCACAGATCTGTATGGGACCTCAGAGGAAATTTATTTCAGCACTTAAATATGAAAGAAAAAGGAACTGAGGCACAGTTACAGGAAAAAAAAGAACTGAGACATTTTAGTAAATTTCCAAGTTTACACAGGTAAAATCATCAAAGGTGGAATTCTAATCTAAATCCCATGACGCTGGAGTCAGTGCTTTTCTCATTGTACACTATTATGATCTTGGAACATTAATCTGTGTGGAAGCTCCCTACATTAAACCAGGCCACAATACTTCTATAACTGATAATCTCAGAATTGTGTCTCAGACTCAGAAGTAGACATTCACTTTGATCAGATTTTGATATCCTTGTGTTAGATGGATGAGTTTGATTAAATATGCAACAGAATTGGTTAGATATAGAGGACTAAAAGGGGTAAAGATTGACCTATGATTCAATCCAAGAGAGATTTTCCCAGAAGATAAGACCCCAAACAGATAGAATCATGTCCCTGGAGTTTGGAGTATCAAGATGTCTGGATCCTAAGGGCTGGTATACCGAATGAAAAGTAGGTGATTATAGGACAGATGACAAATCCCTATACTGGAGAATCTTTAATATCCTGGTGGAAGCCAGAATGAAATAACACTGATCCAGAACACTCCACATATTTGAATTTAATATTATCCATTTTTCAGCATCCACAGCATATTATATTCATGCATGCCACCTTTCCTCTCTCTTCTTACAATTCTTCTTCCTTGGGATTATACACATCTTGCATCTCTCATGATACTTAATAAATTCTTCTCTACAACATTGTTTTGTGATCCTCCATGAAAGCTCTACTTCAATGCCATATGACAGTCTTAACTATTGATTTTTAAGGGCTACATCAACATAGTTCAAAGTAGGATACAAATAGAAGAAAAAAGATAGAAATGAATGATGGTTTTGGAGTCAAGTGACTTAGATCAATATGCTGGCTTAGCTATTTGCTACTCATGTTACTTTGGACAATTCGCTTTAGTAGGCCCCACTTTGCTCATCTATGAAATAAAGGACAGGTGTTGGATGACCTTTTAGGTCTCCTCCAGTTCTAAATCTATGATTGTTGGAAAGGCTTTAACAATAGAGGCAGAGTGGTGAAGTTGGTAGAAATTGAAATGTGGAACCAAAAAGATTTGAATTCAGTTCCAAGGTTAGAGACATTTTATTCTTGTGACATGGGCAAATTCCTTTTTTTTTTTGGACCTATTTCCTTATGTCTAAAAGAGAGACAATATTACTTACCTTACAAGGTGATTGTAGAGAGCAAATTAGATAATACATATAAAAATCTTCCCAGTCATAAAAATTCAATGTGTTTGTAAGCTATTATCCACTATGAGCTCTTTAAAAGTGAAATCTATTGAAATTTATTTTATTTTATTTATTATTTTTGATGTTCTGGTGGATGCCAGACAATATTATCATATTTCATTTATTATATTTTAGATCCCTAGGGCCTTGCACAGTTCCTGGAAGATAGTAAGCACTGTTCAGTTGAATTGAATTGAATTGAATTGAATATACATTAAGAGATAGAAATGACTGTCAAGATTTTCTAGCCCAAGCTATTCCTCCTGCCTTCCTACTTGAGAATAGTTCTGCCTCTAGGGCCACCTTTGGCCTTAACTAGCTTGCTTCCAAGATTCATTGTACTTTTCCAACCATGCCAACTCATTTGTACACCCTGACACTTTCAAGTACCCCCAAATAACTTTTATGTAATGTCTTCCCCTTAATAAAATATAAGTTCTTCAAGGAAATAAATTATATAGCTAGATTATATTTTTATCTCATTTGTACACCCTGACACTTTCAAGTACCCCCAAATAACTTTTATGTAATGTCTTCCCCTTAATAAAATATAAGTTCTTCAAGGAAATAAATTATATAGCTAGATTATATTTTTATCCTTAATATTTGTAGTAAAGATTTAAGAGTTCTCCCTGTCCTTGTCTATCTCTGTCTCTTTCTCTGTTTTTGTCAACAATCTGTCTTTATTTCTCTCCCTTCCTCCCTCTCCCTTACTTGTGTCTCTTTTTTCCCATCATTTGATTGTTGACATTATGACAGCTGTTGCTACTGTTTGTACATCTTATGTTCCCCCTATCTCCTCATGAGTTTTTGTTAGATTTTGAGGGTAAGGGCAATCTTTAGTGATTCTTTCATCCCATATAACCGCAATTTGGAAGTGTTTAACGTGTGTAGATGCTTAATAAGATTTTATTTCACTAACTTAGAAAGAATACAATGTAGCTAAAGACATGATGGAAATGACCTCATTGTGAAGATACTTCCCTCACTTTTGTTTTTTTGCTTGGCTTTGTCCTGGCATTGGCTCCCTCCCTACTTGACTACTTCCTGTGAAAATCCTTATTCTTTCCTATCTATTTCAAACATCTCTTCTATTGCCCTACCTTCTCCTATAGCTCCTGCCTGATCAATGCTGATGTGGACTTTGTGCTTTATGATTTGCCCACTGGTACTTTTTTTTTTGCTTTATCTCTACTGCTTGCTAGCCTCTGATTCATTACTGCCCTGACCATTGTATTGTCTTTTCTGTTTATCCAGACCTGGCATTCTGCTTAGATCCCCAAGTGCTACTTCCCATAACCAGACATGGCACACTGCTACCTAGTATTCAATAGCTAGCTGTCTCAGTTGAGTGCTATGACCCTAGTCCTACAACTTCTGGGGAAAAAAAAACATAAAAATGATTCACTTGAAGGGCAATTGTGTCAATTCCACATAAAGTTGGGTTTAGAAAGATAATTTGAAGACTCAGTATTTATAGGCCCAGCAATACTCCAGAAAAGCAGTCATCTCAGCGATAGGAATATTCCCTTCAGTGATGCAGATGGCAGCCCATATGTGCTTGCCTATCTATGCATGAACGTATGAAGTATGAAATCAAGAAGTCTATGCATGGGTAAAATGGAAAGTAGTCTGGATTTGGAGTCAGAGGACATGGATTCAAATCCTACCTTCGATTCTCTGTATGAGTTCTTGAGCCATCCACCAAACCACTTTGGGTCTCCAGGTTTCTTCTTTGTAAGTTTCATAGAGCTAGAATAAGCACCATTTATATAACACATTAAGGTTGTCAAGTATGTTTTCAAATTTTGCCTCATTTGATCTATATAACATACCTGGGAAGGAGGTGCTATTATCATTCTTATTTTGAAAATAGGGAAACTGGGGCAGATGTTATGTAACATTCCCCGAGTCACAAACTCTTTGAATATTAGATGACAGAGGCAAACTCAGTTGTTTCTGAATCCAGGTCCAGTACTTTTTCCACTGCATGAACTAGCTGGTTGAAACAAAATAACCCTCAAAAATAATCTATTCTAACTTTTTCATTTTATAGAAAACTGAGGCCCAAAGAGATTAAGTTACTGATCAAGCTTGCACAAGTTATGTCAGATGTGGGATTTGAACTCAGGTCCTTTGAATCCAGAGTCAGGTTTCTTTCAGCTCTAACATGGACACTTTTGTCACTGTCTTTAAGGAGAAGTCATTAAGAATTATCTTTCAGATGAAGAATATAGGGATTTGGTTGTATTCCTCAACTTTGCTTTGGGAATATTTTTGACAGAGAATGATCCCTAAATTTAGCTTTAACAGAAAGAATGAATGATAAAGATCACTGTGCTATGCAGGTAAATTTTCATTAACAGTGATAAAATATTCTTTCCAAATGCCTTTATTTAATTCAGGGAATTTGACTTTTATGGCTCTAAGAGTCTATCACCAAGAGGAGCAGATAAAACACGAGGTCCCTTTTTTTACTGAAGAATCAGAAGCCTTGGATCAAAATTGGACAATTATTTTTAATTTTATTTTTTGTGTTAGTAAGTGAACATCACCTGATATTAATCTGTCTACTTCAAATTGTCCAGATCAGACAACAGAGAACGGTAAGGGGGAGATCAGCACCATTGATTCATGCACAGTAATGCCTTTGGATGGAAATAGCCCTTGAGCAGCACCCAGGAATCTTCAGTTGATTAATTTCTATCTCACAAAACAGGAATGCTTACAGGATTTCTAAACACCAAATCTCTAAATCTCAAATGTCAATGCCCTGGGATATAACAAAAAAAGTGTGAGATAAAAATAATGAAATGGTCAAACGTAAAGGATCTGAGAGCATAAAAGATGGAATGTCAGAGCTAGAAGGGACTTAGAGCAAAGATTACATAATATCAAAAATTGCAGTGACCTTCAAACAAATAGATAGGACTGTAGAGCACAAAATGCATATATACTGTGACAGTGACATTCTGAGTCTTTTTCCCCATCTATTCCCCTCAGTAACAGTAATAACCTGCCTCACTGTTGTCATTAAGGATATTCATTTGTGATGAGAGACAAGTGTAAGAGAAGCAGTATGTAACTTTGGAACAGCTGACATAAGAGCCTATTGCAGACCCTCATTAAAATGGAACTCATGACCTAGACTTAATTCTAATTAGCTGAAACATAGACAATCATTGAATACCTTTTAAAGCAACTACTGCATAGAAAGACATTGTGATAGGTACTGGGGTTTCAGAGATCAAAAAAAAGAACCAACATCTACCCTCAATATTGTAACTTCTAGTTGTGGCCATCTTATGAAGATCTAGTTCCTTTGTAGCAGTAAGATTGTGACATTTCTTTACTATTTATGTCTCCGTTAGGTAAATTGCTATAATGAAGAAAGTGTAGGACTTAGAGTCAGGAAAATCTGCATTCAAATGCAGACTCTGAAACTGAGGGAATTGAGAGGGTTGGCTGAAGAAGTGGTGGTGGGAATTGCACGAACCACACTTGACTACATCTTGTGAATCAGTTCTGGATCTCAGGTACTTTTCAATTCAGTTATGGGTTTAATTCAACTTCTGCTCTGTGAGAAAACTTTATTCAACTGTAGGAACTGAGAGAGATGCTTATTGTATTGTTTGAGCCTAGCCCTGAATGTCTGCAAAGCTGTTCTACCTCTGTGTTCTCTCCAAAAGACTTTAACTAGGAACCCAGGTTATGCTGACCAGAAACTCAGTCAATCTCTAAGATTTATGGAAGTTTTCTCACCATTGTACAACTCTAGCAATCCATACATCTTATCTGAAAATTGTCCTCGTACTGATCAATCAGTTGTTGTTTCCATGTTCCTTTGATGAGAGACACTTTAGGGGATTGGAACATCTGTTCTTTGTTTATCTGATTTTAGAGAATTACACCTGTTCACTCTCTCCTTCCCAATTTGGAAAGTCTCTAATCTCTCCTTTAAATAGAAATCAAATTGCCCAATGTTGTATCCTGGTTAATTGTTTCATTTTAATTACTTGTCCTTATTTGATTGTTTTTAATGAGTAAATATCTGTCTTCTCCTATATTCAGAGTTTAGTGCCAAAGTTGAGGGAGGCCACTGCTCCTAATTTGTTGGGCAATTGTCATATATTGGTTTCCTCCATAATTTTATCTTTCACCTGCCACAAAACTTAATGGCTGTATAACCCTGGGAAAGTTATGCAACCTTTATATTCTTTGAGCAGCTTCATAGGACACATCTACTAAGTCATAAATTTCCTAGGTTAGCACAGTTCCTGACGTAAAGTAGACCTTTAAGAAATATATGTTCCCTTCTCTCTTCATCCTCACTGTAAGTTGTCTATCTAAATTATAAAAGGGAGGGGAAATGAGGTCAATTTTATGAAGTATTTCTTTAATAAAACTTTCTGCAAGGAGCATAAAATGCCTTTTGTTTTAGTCAGTTTAGACACAGTACAAATATTTTTGGCTCGGTAACTGGTGAGGAGAGTACTATTGTATTGATTTTTAGGTGAATCTTAATTTACAGCTCCTCTGTTGACAGATTTCTGTAGCACTGATTATCTAGCTACCTACTTGGCAAAACCATATTTCTCATTTCCCTCCTTCATTTCATTGAGTTATATTTTACCGTAATTAATGGGACCATAAAAATTCCTCAACGAAGAAATCAACTTCTACTTAAAGTTTTCAGGCATGACAAAATGTTGGGAGGGGAAAATAAAAGAAGAAAGATAATGTAATGATACAACTTTATTGTTAGATGTTAAGAAGATGTATTTTCTATACAGTTAGGAACTTATACAATGAACTTCTTTAACTAAGATAACAAAGCCCAGTAGAACAGGTATGGTAGCCAAAGAGCCAACAGCCCTGCATTGGGAATCAGAAGACAATTCCGGGTTGGATTTCTGTTACTTACTAACTGTGTGAACGTGAACTAATCAATTGACTTGGTTGAACCTCAGTTTTCTCATCTATAAATTACTTATAATTCTAGCTGCAGTAGTTTAAAAGGTTGTTGTTATAATTAGGTGAGAATCATTGAAATGTCACTCGAAAGTGGGTTATAATGGCAGCTATGAAAACTTGGAGAAAAAGTCTTCCCTTGTTTTATGATGGGTCACCACTGAACTAAATCAAGCATTAGTACAGTGCATTTATGACTCTATGGGAGGAGGACATTGTGGGTGTTGCTAAAGGACCAAAGAGGCATGAGTTTCAAGAACTACATGTTTATTAGTTTTTCTAGTGCAAGAGTGTTTTCCTCCAAATGGTTATAAGGTCACGCTTCTTATATATTTTTTAAAACATCATTAACCCAATGTTCTCAATCTTCTTATTTTAAAAGCCATATTATTTATAGCTGTGAATGTTAAAATATCAGGATAATGAGGGGCACAAGTTATGAATTCGGTATTTTCTGTGTTACTGGGAAAATGCATATCAAAATTTCAAAAATGTTGCAGGGAACTTGTATGGAAGAAAAAATGAATTTTAGTTTCAATATAATTATATGTAATTTTCCCTCTGCCAATATAATAATAGATTTAAAGCAGGAAATAACCTTAGACATTTCCTGCTGACCTAAGTTGTCTTGTGCTGGCATTCTGTTTCACTCAATTCTTTTGTTTATTCTACCGCTCCAAAATTTATTCATTTTATGGTTGTTTGGGGAATTTGGAAGAGCACAGGCAAGTCCCTGCCTTTACTCTGCTATCTTGTTCTCTGAGATTCCATTGTTTCTTCCTCTCTTTTTTCTAATTTGTTAACTGGAATCCCTTAGAAAGGCTCATAGTCCATGGATTTCAGGCATGGGACAACCTACATTTAACTTCACAATAAACACGCAACATGTAAAACAGTCACAAAATCCATGAAGAAATGTGGAAACATCAATCACACCAATATTGATTTCATTAGACTCATTGGATTTTCCTTGATGTTAAAGACACACTGAGACCTGCTGAACATTTCTCAGTGACCTCAGATCTGCACTCTCCAAAACAAAATGCCTCAAACAGCAGATTTGACAAAGTTTAGGTCTCTCATACCTCATACAAGCTTTATGATATAACTATTTTCTTCCAATTTTAGGTCTGTCCTCTTGCTTTTCTAAGAAGTATACTGTGTTGAGTTGATCTTTTTTAAATTTTTTTTATGGTGAACTTCACAAACATGCAGACAAAAATTTAACATAGGTTGATGATGACCTGACTTGCACTTGATCTTGACTTGAGTGAGGGACAATTTTCAGACAAAAATAAAGATTTTCATATCCCGAGCAGTTTGGGAAGAGAGGAAAAGATGGTGTGCATGAAACCATTAATCTCCATTACATACCAATATGCTCACAGTTGAAAAAAATCCCCCATTGGGAGGCTGATGCCTAAATATAATAAGTCTAGGATCCTTAACTTGTAAATTTCCTAACTCAAGATTATCTGCAAACTCATATCCTAAGTCAGAAAAAATATATATTTTTTCTCAATATCTAGAGCTACATGTAATCACATGTAATCACCCTTGTGACTGCAGAGACTCTATTCTCTTGTGTACAGAAAAGGAAGCAGAAAGGTGCTAGAAGAAAGGAATTTGCTAAACATAAAATCCTTTCTTGGGTCATGTAGGAAGATGTCTAGCCCCACCACACACAATCTGTACACAGAAAAGAAAATGGCAAATTGGTTTTTGGGGTAGAGGAATGCTATCAACTAAGACAATTAGAGCAAGTTATTCATGGAGGTGACATTTGAACTGAGCCTTGAAAAGACATATGGGTTCCCATAGGTGGGAGTGAAGAGAAAAAGAGCATTCCTCCAATGACCAAAAATAACTCAACACAGTGTACTTTTTGGAAAAGAAAGAGGACAGACTTGATGCTAGACCATAATAGTCATGTCACATACAGGAATGGAGTCCATGAGATCTGCATGTATGTATGTATACGTGTGTTTTTGTTAAAGAATAGGGTGACTACTAATTCAAAAGAAAAATCTTCACAAAATAATGCAGACACATTTTGGTATAATGCAAACTGAAAGATGATTGATAAGGTATAATTTACATATGCTTTGCTTTATGTATACTTGAAAAAGTTTCATTAGCTGAACTCCAAAGGTAGCAGGGCACTTGTCAGCAAAATACACAAGTTATAATGCAATAAGTAAATCAATTCAACTAAATCCTATAGGCATATACGTATTTATGTAGTGTGCACTCTGTACCATGTTGTACTAAATACCCTGGATAAAGGGGAGAGTACCAAATATATCCATCCCTATAATAAAGATGCTTATAGCTGATTGGGTGGATACAAAAGGCAAGAACACAGGAACACAAATTAAGAGCTGAGAAGCATCTGAATGTCCACCTAGTCCAAACCCCTGATTTTATAAATGAAGACACTGAGGATCAGGAAGGGTTAAGTGACTGGTCCAAAGTCACAAAGGCAGGAATCATCAGAAATGAGATTTGAAGCCAGATCCTGATTCCAGGAACACTGATTTCACCATTCTTCCATATTACATCTCTTTATCCTTGGTGTAGCCTTTACCATGATAAGTACAAGGGTGCTTTACACCTGGCAGTGTCAATTTATTATTATTTCAATGTTGTTGTTTTCTCCTCATATGGATGATGATTTTCTTTTTGCCTTGCTTTTTCATGTTCATACCAAATAAACTTGGACCGTTCGTTTAGCTTTATCACTTCTTCAATTAAATGTAATTTCAAAACCTCCTTTTTGGATGGAGGAACGGTCTCCAATCACAGCACTATTTGGCCCATAGTTCTTGTTTCCCTCGAGGATAATTGAATTGGTGTGGAATATAGTTATAGGTTTTCATCAGAAGCTCACACAGGAACACTTGTAAGTGGCCTGGAGGGCACGAAGCCAAAGAAGGAGGAATAGGGGAAATAAGCAGACAAAGACAACTTCTGTATAAAATCATTGACGTAAACCATATGCAATGATCCTAACAGAGAAACATGTTTTCCATTTCAAAAACAATGTCAGAACTGGAGACCTTTATCCTGCGGTAAGCAACCATTGTCCCCTACAATCTGTCAGGCTCTAGTAATAACAGTGCAGTAAAAAAAATGAACAAATAAATTACAGCATATGTGCTAGGGATATCAGGCGAGCACATTTTTGTTGATTTGTGGGACATGTGCCACCATTGCTACCACGATCCCTCACACTAGAGAAGGTTGCTATGGATTGTCACTCAAGGACAGGACAATCCCCAGATTTAAGGAGGAGGGATCTACCTCATTGTCCTAGTTAATTTACCCTCTTACATTCTACTGATATCAGAACCAAGTTTACAGTATAGTCTGTAAAATATTCTTAATTCTTATTTTAATCCTGATTCTATAAGATGACATAGAATATGCAAGGTGCAAACCAAAACTAGGAAGATCCTAAATCAGTAGAAAATAAACAAGGCACTCAGTCTCTCAACTCTGAGCATTTTCTCTATCTTTCACATCTAGAATATTCTCCCTCCTCTGTACTGACTACTGACTTCCTAAGGTTCCTGTTAAGTCTCAACTAAAATGCCATCATTTTTTTCTGGAAGTACTCACCAACCCCTCTTAATTATGATTCCTTCCCTCTGTTAATTATTTCCTATTTATCATGTAGAGTGTACTAGGGTGTTAAGGAGGGCTAGTGCTTCTAGTTTAAGGGCTTGCCTAGCAATTTTCAGGGCTATTCATCCACCTTTGGTGTTCACCTGATTCTCCCAACTCTCACCTGTAACTCCAAGAAGCTGGAGCATGCGCAGTGGCCAAAACCCATTAAACTATCTCAGCAGATGGGCAAAAAATGTTGAGGGTAACTGACGAGCATCAAACCTATTGGAAATTCAGGGAGATGTCTACCCCAGTGCACGTGAAGTCTCCCCCAGTGGAGAGATTAAAAAAGAACTATTTGTTCTAATGACCATCGAGGCAACTGAAACACATGTTGTAGAACACTTAGACCTTTATCAGACATCAAGAAGACAAGGTAACCCATTGTATCATGGGACATTGCCAGTCATTCTGACTTTTGGCATGCTGATGGAATTTGGTTACTCAGGAAGAGAGAGTGAGGCTGATGACTTTGCAATTTTGCCTCACTTAAAGCTAATTCACACACAAGTGAAGATATCACCCATGATGTCACTGGTTTACTTCGAAGACACACGATGAGCAACCTTTATTCTGTATATTTACTAGCTAGCTAAGTATAGATACATAATAAGTGATAAAGATGAACATATAAATTTCTCTACCTCTATTTACCTATTAGATAGTGATATGCATACATACACACACATACACATACATACATATGTACACATATATGCATAAAGCTATATATAGGCTAATTAGGAAGAATTGACAGAAGGAATGAACTATAATAGATAATATAGAGACTATATTTATATATTATTAATTTATAATAACTATAAATTGATATATAATTAATAATAGAAACAAGGAGCTATAACATATCTACATATATTTGTCTCTGTAGGATCTTCATCTGTCCATCTATGTATTACATTTGTGTGTATTGTGCTAAATTCAGTCAGTAAAGACATAAGTTTGAATATTAACTCTTTTTCTAGTCTAGTCAAACTCTTGTTTGTCCCTCCAAACTCTAAAATTTGATAATTTTGTGATTCCTTCAGTTGACCCTCACATACCCTCTGTACACGGCACTGGACCCTTTTATTTTTTTTTTGTGGCTCTATTCACCACATACTGGGTCTCTACTCATCCCTTAGCTTCCATGATATTATCTTCACATAAGCATATTCTACATTTCTTTATCAAAATAAGTCTCCCATTACCATGTTACCCCACAAACTTTTCCCCTGCCCATTTTATTCCTTATTTCTCATGATTTGTAGAATTTTTAATATGCACATATTTACTCCAATACCTCACTAACCACCCATTCTTGAACAGGTTCCATCATGAATTCATCCCCTTCCCTCTAAAGAAGTAGTCCACACCTATCTCTGAATTGTATTATCTTTGTTTTCTTTCCTCACTCCCTCCTTCACCTTTTGAAGATTTTCTCATGCAGAATCTTACCATTTATCCCTTTATTTGCCACATACTTTATATATACTTGGATTCCATAATAGTATTGTTATATTTTATGTGAAGGATAAGATCTTAATCATATTGTCATTAGGGAAAACAATCCATTTTGACATATATTTCTTGATGATTGTTGTAATTTATATCATTCTCCCTTTTTTCTTGTTTCTTCTCACAGCATCAGAAAATTTAAGAAATGGAAGGTAATTTAGAAAATATCCAATCTATCCCAAATTAAGAAAAAAATGTACAGTATCAACAAATAGCAATTGTCTTCTTTTGACGACTTCTTTTGGGAATGAATGACAGCCTCCTCACTTCACATTCAACTTTCAGAGAACTGTAACTTTTTTGGGAGGAAGGAGTTCTACTTACCAATAAGATTCAATATGTTTCTAGGAAATTTCCATCAAGTTCATCTAGTTTTGCTCTTAAGGTCAAACAAAACAAGTCTAATCCATCTTCAGATGACAGGCCTTCAAATCCTTGAAGATAACTATCATGATCCCTGTGAATTTTCTTTCTTGAGCTAAAAATCATGAGTTCCTTCAACATGTGTGGCATGACCACGTATTCTTTCACTATTCTTATTTCCTTCTTCTATACACTTTCAGTTCATCAATGCCCATTCTACAATAGATAATATCCATAATTACACAAACTAATCCACATATGGTCCTACCAAGGAACACCATGACCAGCCTTTCATCTCTCATGTTCTAGATATTCTACTTCTCAATGAAGCATAACAAAAGACAACTTATCTGACTGTCATTTGCCATTCAATAGATTCAACAAACCTTTATGGGGTTCCTATTATGTGCCAGACATTGTTGGCCATGTATGGTAGATTCTAGTCTCTTTTTGTTAATTCAGATAAATATTTGTTTGTTCAGTCTTATGCTACTTTCTCATTTTTCACCAGATTTCAGAAATCTTCAACATTGGTTCAGCAATTACCTCTGTGAAGGAAATCGATATTTCCTTTTTATATTTTCATCCTGAGCACCTACATACCAGATGAGTTAATAAATGCTTGTAAATTGATTAATTTATCCAGCCATCATTTCATTTTATATCTGGGACTCTAAAATAATAGACATTATGAATTAATCTTAACTTTTAATTTAAAAGCTTCAAGTTATCAATTATCACCTGTTCTTCATGGTTTTTGCCAGAATCAGAGATAAATTACATAAATTAATCTATAACCATGGGGTGTAAAAAAGGCACAAAAATTTGATGTCATTCTAATTTAAATTCATATATTATCCACTATGTCTTGTTGTTATTGTTGTTTTCAATGTCTCAGATCAGTTTTTTCTTTCACCCCTCCAATGAGTTTTGTCTGTTATCTCATTCCTGAGTATTTATTCTGTCATTCTTTGATTTATTAACCAGTTATATGTTGACCACCTATAGTGGACACAGTACCAGGTCAGGATCTTGGACATTTATTACTTTCAAGATGTAACATCTCTCTCCAAATATTCATAAAAAACAAATTGTCTGATAAGGAAGATGCTTAATGTACACAAACATGAAATGCAAAGACTTATTTGACAAGAGGTACAGATATTTCAAAGAGTGGGAAATAATAGGATAATAGATTTCAAGAAAGAAGTAACTTAAGAGAACATCTAGGCCAACTCCATCTTTTCAATTTTCGCAAAGGAGAAAAATGAGGTCCATACAGTTCACATCACTTGTGTAAGGTGATTCTGGAAGTGAAAGAAGGAGGATTTGAATGAAAGGGCTAAGATTCTAAAGCATTTTATTTTTCTACTGAACCATGATGCCTCTTGCAATCTCAATCACTGTGCGTTGTCAATTAACCAGTCAATGAACAAGATCTTGCTATGTACGAGTAATTGTGTCACAAAAATATTCTAATTTCAAAGAGTCTGCAATCACTTTCCCCTCTCCAATCTACACTGAAGAGAATTACCAGATAAATTTTATCCCAATAATTGAATCCCACCAACTTGTGCAGTATCAAATATACAGATAACATGATGAAACAGAGAATGAACTCAATTCTCAGTCAGAAGACAAGGAATCAAACTATGGAATTTCAGGTTATTAGCTATATGAGCTTAAGAAAATCACTTAACCTCTTTATATCTCTCTTTCCTCAACTATAGGAAGAGGGGATTGAATTACATGGCCTGTTTTCCTATGTCCCTTCAAATTCTAACTCTATTATCCTATAAACTTAGAACACTGTCCCTTTCACAATCATCCCAATAAGAAACCTTCACTCCAAACATATTGATTTCATTATTTTCCTTACAAAATGATTTGCTTATTCCTGTCTTTGTTTCTTGATACCTGTTTTAATTTTCTTTATGCCTAGATTGTTGTCTCTATTCACATCTTACCTAATAGTCAAGTCCCTATTCCACTTCTCTTGTTCCCATGACAATTTGTCAACTTCCTTGACCCTTACTGAAGCTACATTTCTTTACTCTTCTTGAAATGGTTCTATATAACATATTGGTTTTAGTATTTTCTTCATAGTACTTCAACAATCAGTGATTTCATCAAGTTTAGTGTCCAAAGATGACAACTGTGGATGAAGATAATCATGATGATTTCATGGTGATGTGACTAAGCAGGTTTGGTTTTTAGATGGCAGGTATGTAATCAGGCTCTGGACAGCCTATCTATATTTTTTCTACTAGGTTACTCTGCTACCCATGGTGCATGATACCACAGTCATTAATAACCCAGGGACACCTCCCTGCCACAATGAGGCATCCCAGAAAAACTCCAGTATAAATATAAACTTTTTACTTTCATTCAAATTAGCCAATCATAGAATGATTAAAAGTCAAATGGACTTCTGAAATCTAGATCAATTCCCCATATTTATACATATACACATTTATACATGATACAAAGGAAGACTTAATAACTTGCCCAAAGTTAAATGATGGTGGAGTTGAAAGTAAATTTGATTCTCCTTACTCAAATTACTGCACTGTTTGCATGATAGAGCTGAGATGACAAGAGTGGGGGCAGAGCCAATATGGCAGAGTGAAAACAGGAACTTGCTTGAGCTCTCCATCCATACCCCCCAACACCTATAAAAATGACTAAACAAATTCTGGAACAGCATAATCCACAGAATGGCAGTGTAAAACAAATCTCCAGCCCCAAGACAAAACAAACACAACTCATGGCTGCATGTTCCCTAGAGAAGTCTTGTGTCCTTCATAGAAATTCCAGCTTTAGTTATCTTTAGTTTTAATGCTTTCCAAAGTATCCCAGAAAGGATTTAATTCCAAGGATGTATTAAGACCTATGGATAAAATTTGACCTGACACTGAAGAGGAAGAAGGTATCTTCATTATGAGCATGCAACTTGTATGTATGGAGAAGAGATTGTGAAAGAAGGAGGAAAGTAGACAGCAGATTGAAGGCTAAATAAAGTTAAAAGATAAAAAGTTAAAGGAAATAAGATCAAAGAAAAGAGTAGTAAGCATTTTTATAAAGGAAATTTATTTAAATCTCCCTGAGAAAGGTGAATATATTAGATTATGAAAAGCCATCCCTAAATGACAATGTGACAAACGTAAGGACCTCCAAAATTTTCCTGAATGGGAAATTAATAATTGAAAATAAGAAGAGCAGAAATTGGTGTTCTGAAGGGAAAAAAATCAGTTAAGTCCAATGAGAGAGTAGAGAATACAATATATTGAGAAAGAGTGGGTCCAATATATATAGAGCAGCCCACATGTAGTCACTTGTAGCTTTGGAGCTGTTGTTGTGTGGCTTGAAGAAAGGCAAAAGAGACATTTCTAGTATCCTTCCTCCCCACCTTTCTCCAAAAAGATAATTCCATTTCTACTAGGAGGGGAGGCAGAAAATAGGGGATGGAAGCTCCCTATTCCCCTCTCCTCAGAGAGAAGGGAATGGAAGTGTATCTATCTTTTTCCAATAAATATTGCTCATCTAGGGGATATAATTGGGCTCTATCCAAATTCTGATCATTTCGTCAATTTGGAGGAAAAGAGGATCGCAATCTATATCTCTAAGACGTGATCCCTTTCCCACCAAAAAAGCAATTCCACAGTGGATATGCATAGAGGATAGCAAAGAAATTCATTTTTACAAATCAATAGAAAAACAATAATCAGAAACAGTAAACATAGGAAAATATATATATATATATTCATGCATATATAATATACATGTATGTATATAAATGCGCACATATACACATACACACATGCATGCATGCATATGTACACACATAGAGAGAGAAGAACTGCCTCACCTCATATATTCCCCATAGGAAATTGGCCCTGAAGAGATTCAAGTGAATCCTGGTACTTCCTTTCCTCTCACCAGTTCTACCAAGCTCCTCATGTAAGGCAGGAACTTCAATTCTGATAATAAGGAGAGATTCCTATAAGAATGGACTTTGGAAAAATGGGGATACAATGGCATAAAAGATAGGTAATTTCCAAAACAGTAGAATCTTTAGGGAGAAAATGACAGAATAGAACAAAAGAAGTACCGAAACAGAAGGAAAATTAATCGATGAAAATCAAAAGCCAAGAACATTTGATGAACCCAAAAGAACTGGGCCAAATAATGCAGAAGAGAAAGAAGGAAAGTGCAAAACTAATCTCAGAATTAGAGATCTTCCCCAAAACATATTGAATGCTCCTGTTTCTCTTTCCTAGACAGAAGGAACAATGACCAAATATAAAGACACTCATGCACAACCTGGAACCACTGGAGCACTGTCAGACCACAAATACTTTAACTGTTCTTGAAGTTTAACATCCTGTTTTAAACATATTTTTGCTATGTGGGCTTCCATGCACTGTCTAGTTATAGATCCTGGTCATGTGCCTACCAGTGGAAATCAAGCAACAAGTATTTATTTAGCTGCTATGACTAGCGTATCATCGATGCAGTACTAGAAAGAATTTTAAAGTATATTCCATCCAACCTTCTCATTCTGTAGATGAGGAACCTTAGATCCAGAGGTTAAAGGATTTTCTCATTGTTGTCCTGGTAGTAAAAGAGAGCAGCAGGATTTGATCTATGTTTAATTAAACGGCAGAGCAAATTCTCTTTCCATTGTATCAAACTGTCTACCGTGTGATTTTTTTTTTCACTGTGTCAAGTGATAGACATATAAGTGAAAAAGAAGTCTTTCCCAGGAAAACCTAATCACCAAAGATCTTCTCATCATACTATTGAACTCAGCCTTGGATCCTCAACACCTTTCTACTCTCTCACCCTCCTCTCTACTCTGATGGGAGGACTGCAGGGGGGAGCACTATGCTCCACTTCGTGTTGTGCTTTATAGCAGGCAGGACCTGGTGTTTGTAGTTTACCCCAATTCCTTTTTCAGTTCTACATTGTCTGAACTCCTTCTCATATTTTTAATCCCCTCTTCTTTCCAGTTTCCTTTTCCTTATTAAGAAAATAGAGATTTAGGGACTTGCCCAGGGTCACACAGGTAGTAAGTGACTGAGTCTAGATTTGATCTGAGGTCTTCCTGACTTTAGGCCCTACACTCTTTCCTCTGGGCAGCCTACTTCCTTGAGGGTAAGTATGGCATTTTGCTTCTTTGTTTGTATCCTCACTGCTTAGCACAGTGTCTGGAATATAGTAGGGACTTAATAAATGCTTATTGAATTGATAATTGAAATGAACATTTGGAAAATTCTTATATCTGCCTTCAAGTGCTTAGTAAATATCTATTAAATTGGATGATTGAATTGCTGAGTCAGTCTACATGTACCCAAGAGTTTTGTCCAACACTAATTTCATCCCTCTCCCCCTTCCACCCTCCACGTCCTGCTCACTGAGAGTCTTTTATATTTCCAATGATTTGTTTGCCACCATGGCTTCTCAATTTATACTTTTCACATTTTGTGCTCAACTTGGTTTTCTTAAATTCAGATGACTCTAGGCAAAGGCACAGTTTTTCATTATTAAACTTTGATGGAAAAAAAGTCTATTATGAATGAACACAATGTTATTTTATTTTGGAAATAACAAGTTTCAGTTTTTTGGTTGTCATACTTTCTTTCCTTTTGATCTTCTCCTCTGATTATCAATCTCTCGTCTGTCTCTGTGGCTGTCTCTTTCTTGCTCTCTTACTCAGAGAGTGTCTGTCTGTCTTACCATCTCTGTCTGTTTTCTTCCATCTCTCTGACTCAATATCTTTGCCTCTGTCTTTCTCTTGTTCTTCCAAGCTTCTTGTCAGTAATGTTCTGCTTTATAACTGTGATAACAAAACCAGTGAAATAAAATAATAGTATATGAAATATTTCCTGGACTGAGTCCTTGTGAAAGATGTATAAGCTGGAATGAGATGGGGAGAGGGGATACAAAGTGAAAGTAAAAAAAGACAGTGATTGAAATAGGCAAAGAAAGAGAGAGAGACACAAAGAGAAAGAGAGAGATAGAGATCTAACAGTTATAACTATCATATGTCCAAAAAGGTCAGGGTCCTTTGACCTCACTCTTTCCACTAATGACCCTTCTTTTCCTGACCCATATCTATTGTGGTGAGGTTCAGTTGTAGAGTAGCCTCACTGCTTAAAGTAGTATCAGCCTTCTTTTATTATGCTTTATTCCTTTCTAAAACTGCCATAGGATTCTGGAAAAATTTGTGCTTAAACCTAAAATTTGGTTCTTGTCTCTAATATCTTCAGAGAGGGAGATATGAAGTTACTCAATGTAAAATGTAAATCTTGTATGGGATAGTAATGTATTTCATATCCACATAAATTTTAAACAAAAATAATGTTTGCTAGTTTGGAGGTTGATTGATTACTCAAATTATTCCACCATCTATTAAATAAGATGCTAAAACTCAGATTCCTTAATCAAGTGAGAGCACTTGTTTATTGAATCAATCCATTATGTCCTTTCGACAAGCATGGAGAATGTTGATAAACTAGAAGGAAATTGCGCAGGAAATATGTTTGGATTGGCTGATGAAATTTGGCCAAACCCTTCATGTTGTGTATAAAATATCAAGCTAGTTTGCACATAATAGATTTACATTCCTCACTGCAGAGAGGTAAGTATTCCAGGTAAACTATGAGAAGAAATATTTTTTTTTTCTTTTGAGAATGAAAGAGCAGAGTCCTGGATTCATCTTCAGTCTTGGTTTCCTATATGTCCCTCCTCAAACAAAGTTGCCCAGATGAGGATCTCAATATCTTTGAAAGAACAGAAGATACTGAAAATTTCCCATTATCTTACTGGTATCCTGGAAGAGTATTGGAAATAACTCCTGTAATTCCCTTTGCCAGAAACCAAGGCCATTCTGAAAAGAGACAAAATCTGAAAAGAAGCCAACAGACAAACTCCATCATTTCTGAGCAGAATACCTAAAAGACAACAACCAAAATCCATCCAGGAGTTATGCATTACCCTCTTACTATATGGCCTTTCTAAGTCTGAGTTTCCACTGGACAATCCATGTGTTTTGAAGAGAGCCTGTCATAGACTTTGGGGAAGAAAGTCTTGAAGCAATTGTTCTTGCTATATCATTTTGATCAATATAACTTTCTGGCCTACTTAACTCTTGTTTATTGATATCGACTGATAATCAGTGACGGAAGCATGTCAACAAAGCATCACGAGCTACATTAGAAATGAACACACCCCAGAATCTCAGGGTTAAGCTTAGCATCCTCAGGGAATATAGTGGCTGAACTCTGGGGACCACATCATATGGTCATATAATTATGGATCTAGATGGGACCTCAGAGATCATCTTGTCCATACCTCACATTTTAAAGATGCTGAAAATAGAAGCTAGGGAGAGTAAGCAATTTCCCTCTGAATACACAAGTGATAAGCATGAATGGTAAGATCTGAACGAAAGTCCTCTCATTTCAGAGCCTTGCTCTTTCCACTCTGTTCTCATTGGGATTCATGTAACAGTAATAACATGGTTGCTGGGAAGACTGAAATGAGATAGTCTATATAATGCAATCCACAAATCCTGAAATGCTATACAAACCAGATATTAAGCCACTTTTTTTTCTTTAAACTGATATGAAGCTTCCCCTTCAGAGAAATTAAGTGAATTGTCAAATGTCACACAATGAATTGGAGGTTGGATCTTGCTTCCTCACTCCAAGTCAAGGATTCTTTAAATTTTGTGAGTCCTCAGGCCATTACTTCCTCACAAAGTTACAGAGGTAACTGCTAAAATTAACTCTTCCACATAAAGAACCTCCATCTAAATGTATAAATACAAGTTGTGAGATAAATATTGACAAACCACCACTCTACCAATTGATTTCCTTCCCAACTAACTTTTCTTCCTATCTGTGGCACTGTGGAAATGAATACTCATAATGATACTCCTCAATATTCAATCTATCAGTTAACAAAAATGAAGTCCTTATTATGGAAATATTTATTAAGTACTTCCAGACACTGTGGTAAGTACTGGGGACACAGATAAGGTAAAAGGAAGTATCTATCAATCAAGATGTTTACTGTCTAAGGGTGAGTAGATTTGCAAACTACTGTGATCAAAATGCTACATCCAGGACAAATTGGAGATAATTGACAGAGAGAAGATACTAGGATTAAGGAGAATTGGGAAAGGCTTCCTGTGGAAGGTGGCATTTTAGCTGGGATGTGATGGAAGGCAGAGAAACAAGGCGGTAGCAATGTAGAAGGAAGTAATTGAAGTAATGGAGGACAGATAGTGAAGACTGGTCAGAGTCTAAAGAAGATTTGTCTTGCTCAAGGATCATCATGGAGACCAGTGTCACTGTATTGAGAAACATGTGGAGCACTGCCTAAGGTTTAAGCAAACTAGAAAAGTGGGAAGCACATTATGAAGGAATTCAAATACCAAACATGGAATTTTATATTTGATCCTGAAAGTGACAGCAAGTCACTGGAGTTGTGTGTCTATCAGTGTGGGAGTGTTGATATGGTCAGAAGATAAATTTAATAACTAAGTGTAGGGAGGACTGAACTGGGAGGGGAGGTGGGAATCCTGTGGAAGGGACTTCAATCGTCAGGCTATTATACTAATCTAGATGTGAGGTTATGACAGATTACATAAGGATGGTGACAGTATCAGAGAATAGGTGACATATGTGAGATGTATTGTGATAAAATCAACTAGCCTTGGAAATAGATTGGATATGGGGTATGGTGAGAAATACTGAGAAATGGAGGATGATACTCATGTTGTAAAACTTGGTGACTGGGAGAATGCAACATCTTCTATAGTAATAGGGAAAGTATGCAGGAGGAAGGGCTGAAAGGAAAGAAAATGAATTCCTCTTTTTGTAACTTAAAATTTCTACAAGTTATTGATAATGCATTTTTGTTTCAATATAATCAAGTGCTTCTAATTGAATAATATGATTAAAGATCTTCCCCACCTACTAATGGATCTGGGAAGATTTGTAGGAAAGTACTTTTTGTTAACCTTTTGTTAATCAGTCACTAGTTCTCAAGAGTTGTAATGCACTCTGGCTCTGAAAAATGTATAAATACTCTGAGGTGAGGTTTTACTTTGGGGTTTAGGTTTTGGAAGAAGGCTTGTGTACCGGATGAGACTCTGGAAAGCTGCTAAGTAGAACCCCAGCTTTGAAAACCCAGATGCTTCTCTCTCTGCTAACTATGTATGTGTGGTCAGACAGTTTTCTGTCTGTTGATTTATGATTTATATGTTACTGTCAGGCAGCTGGAAGAACTATCTGATCTCAATTTCTCTGTATTTTTTCAGAAGTTCAGAGTGCTGACTTTTTCCCCTGAACTAAGTGTATGATATATGTGTGATTAAAGTTGCGTTTCCCTTTAGAAAAGCAGATTTAAGAACCTGTACAGCATGCCCTCCTCAATATGTCAAGGTGCTTGCTTTTACAGATATCCAGTTCAAAATGTCTAAAGGGATTTTGAGATGTGAAACTGAAAGTCAGTATTTAGGTGAGAACTAGATGATTTGATCTGAAATATGTCAATGTAGAGATAATTGAACCCGTGGAAACTGAGGAGTTTGCCAAATTCTTTAGTATAATGGATAAGGGAATCAAGCCCAGGGCATATTTTTGAGTGACATCTACATTTTACAGGCATGATCTAGGATCAAAATCCTTCAGAAAAGACTTAGAAGGAGTCAGCAGGTAGGTAAGGAGAATCCAAAGGGAATAATGCCCTGAAAACTTAGAGAAAAGACAGTATCATGGAGAAAAGATTGGTTAAATTTCAAAGGCTATAGAAAGTGATGGATAAGTGGAATAGATTAGGTAAATATACAAGAGTAAGTAATCATGGTAATCTAATATTTGATAAACCCAAAGATTCAAGCTTTTGGGATAAAACCTCATCATTTGGGGAAAAAAAATTGCTGGGAAAACAAATATATTTTGGCAGAAACTAGGTATAGATCAACATCTCAAACTGAACACCTATATAAAGTCACACTGGATCAATAATTTAGACATATAGGGTGACATCATAAGTAAATTAGGAGAGCATAGAAATATGTAATTATCAGATCTATAGATAAAAAAAGTGCATGACCAAAGAAGAGATAGAGAAGATTATAGGAATTAAAATGGATAAATATGATTACAATAAATTACAGAGCTTTTGTTCCAACAAAACTAAAGAAAGCAAAATTAGAAGGAAAATAGCAAACAGTAAAACAGAGCAAGTTTCTCTGAAAAAAGTAACATTTCTTAAGTATATAAGGAACTGAACCAAATTTATAAAAGTAAGAGTCATTCCCCAGTTGAAAAATGGTAAAAGGGAAAAGGATGTGCACAGGCTGTTTTCACAAGAAGAAATCCAAACTATCGATAGCCACAAAATATCCTGTCATTTGATTAGAGAAATGAATTAAAATAAATCCAACATGCCAACTCAAACCTATTAAATTGGCTGACAAGACAGAAAAGGAAAATGACAAACAGTGGAGGGGTTGTTGAACAAAATGTGAAACTATGGTTGGTGGATTCTGACCTGATCCAAACATTCTGGAGAACAATTTGGAGTTATGTCCAAAAGGCTATAAACTATTCATACCTTTTTACCCAGCAATGCCACTACTAGGCTGACATTCCAAAGAGATATAATAAAGGAGGAGAAGACCTATTTCTGCAAAAATATATAGTAGTTCTTTTAAAAAATATTTATTTATTTTTAGTTTTCAACATTCACTTCCATGAGATATTGACTTCTAAGTTTTCTTCCATCTCTCCTCTCCCCCATCCCAAGACAGTATGTAATTTGATACAGACTCTACATATGCATTCATGTTGAACCTATTTTCATATTAGTCATGCTGCAAAGAAGAATTAGAGCTATTGGGAGAAATTGCAAGAAAGAAGAAACAAAGAAGAAGAAGAAGAAGAAGAAGAAGAAGAAGAAGAAGAAGAAGAAGAAGAAGAAGAAGAAGAAGAAGAAGAAGAAGAAGAAGAAGAAGAAGAAAAGGAGAGATCACAAATAATTGAGTTCAATTTGCATTCAGACTCCATGGTTCTTTTACTGAAGTGGACGGTATTTTCCATCATGATTCCTTTGGAGTTTTCTTAGATCCTTGCATTGTTAGGAACAGATAAGTCTATCAAAATTAGTCATTGCACATTGTGACTGTTACGGGATACAGTGATCTCCTGGGTTTGCTCACTTCACTCAGCATTAGTTCATGTAAGTCTTTCCAAGTTTTTCTGAAGTCTCCTTTCTCACTGTTTCTTCTACTTCTTCTTCCATCCCCTCAACTGAAGGGCATCCTCTTAATTTCCAATTCATGGTCACCACAAAAAGAATTGCTATAAATATTTTTGTACATGTGGGTCCTTTTCCCATTTGTGTCATCTCTTTGGGATACAGACCTAGAAGTAGCATTGCTGAATCAAAGAGTATGCATGATTTTATAGCATTTTGGGAATAGTTCCAAGCTGCTTTGCATAATGGTTGGAGCAGTTCAAAACTCCAGCATCTTCGCTAGCATTTATCATTTTTCTGTTTTGTCATGTTAGCCAATCTGATAGGTGTGATGTGGCACCTCAGAATTGTTTTGATTTGCATATCTCTAATTAACAGTGATTCAGATCATTTTCTCATATGACTATAGACAACTTTAATTTCTTCTTCTGAAAACTGCCTTTTCATATTCTTTGACCATTTATCACTTGGGGAATGACTTGAGTTATTATAAATTTGACTCAGCTCTCTCTCTTTCTCTATCTGTATATATATATATATATGCATATATATGAGTATATATGTATATGTAGACATGTGTGTCTACATATATACATATGTATACATAGATACATATGTGTTTGTGTCTATATATATGTATGCATGTGAAATGAGGTCTTTATCAGAGATATCAGTTTTCTGCTTTCTCCTAATCTCGGTTACATTGCATAGCAGTTCTTTGTAAAGAATTGAAAATTAAAGAAATGTCCATCAATTGGTAATTGGCTGAATAAGCTGTGGTACATGATTGCAATACGACATCATTGTGGTACAAGAAATGATAATCAGGATAGTTTCAGAGAAAGAAAATGATTAAGACTTACTCAAAGTAATGCCGAATGAAGTAAGTAGAACCTTGAGAACATTTAACACAGTAAGGATAATACTAGAAGGATATTCAACTATGAAAGACTTAGCTACTCTGATGAAGACAATTATCTAAGACATTTCTAAAGTGTCCATGATGACAAATGCTATCCATCTCAATAGAGAGATCTCTGAATGAAAAATGAAGCATATCTTTTTTTCCACTTTATTTTATTGTTTTATTCTGTGTTTTCTTTTACAACATGACTAATACAGAAATAAATTCTACATAATTTCACATATACAATCAACTTGATATTGTCTTATAAAAAGGGAGGGAGAGAATTTGGAACTCTTTTTTAAAATGAGTTTTAAATTTTTAACATGTTTTTGGGAATATTTAATGAAAAAAATAAAAATTTTAGAACAAAGGAGTCAATGGAGGTACTAAATAAAGATAGCCTTCTTAAAGAGTTAGGCCACAAGAGGGAGAAGATATGTGGCATGATGGCTAATTGGGGTAATAGATCAAGTTAGGAGTTTTGGGGATGTGAGAAATGTTTGTAAGCAGTAGAGAAACATGTAGAAAACAGAGGAATATTAAAGATAAGTGAGAGAGTATGGATGAAAAAGAGGATCATCTGTAAGATAATACAGCATGGAATGGGATTGACCACTTGTAGATGTAAAAGAATGTGCCCTTACCAAAACAAATTAAAGGAAGGAGTCTTATTTATCTTTACCACTCCATATTTGCCCTGATGTACTATTTCATCTGTTGTGAGGGAAAATCTTGAGAGCTTGGAGCTTTCTGACCCACTCTGTCATCTTCTCAGAATCCTTTCACATCAGGCACTTCTTAAGCACTGATTTTATACAATATATTGTTCTGATGCTGATGGGAAAAAAGAGGAGAAAACAACTTCACCATTAAGCATCTTTTCTTTCCCTGAGGGACAAAATCTCAGGGAATAGTAAGTTATTTAAAGACAAAGAGGGATTATTAGTAAGTAGAGGCATTGGTGGATGTCCTGTTGTAGAAGATACTCTCCTGTTTCAAATTCCTCCCTGTACAGGCAAATTCTTCCTCATCTACAAGTGATCCCATTCAATCCTGTGTGATCTACTAGTTTACCCTTTCTATCATCCCCACTTTTTCATTTATCTTCGATCTTTCCCTGTCTATTGCCTGCTTCCCTGCTACCTACAAACATATCTGTGTCTCAACCAACCTTAAAATCTCCTCACTTGATCCATGGGTTCCAACTACTCATCATGTCATATCTCTGCATTGGACCCTGGTAAGGTAGCACTTAAATTAAGCATTAAAGAAGATGATAATTCTAATGTATGAAGTGCACTAATATGTTTTTATTTGTTGGAAGCATGTCTGACAGTGGTTCAGGATAAGGTAGTTGTCACTAGAAACTACAGAAAATATATCACTAAGTAGATAATAAGTCTATAGAGATTATGCAACAAAATGGTTGTGTAGCACAATCTTATACGTTGTAAAAATGTTATGTCTACCAACCTATGAATAATATATTTGATAATTGATAGTCTAATTGACTATCAGTCAAGAAATAGTAATAAGTGCTTATGACATGTACAAATATTGTAGTAAGTGATAAGATTTCAAAGGAAATAATATACACGAAAACCAAAGCAGACTTGGCCCTAAAGGATCTTACATTCTAATAAGGTTGATAGCATGTTCCTGTTAATCCTTCATTTTCAAGGAGAACCAATGACATCACAGAGAGATGGATTTAAGTGAGGCAGAGCTATGCACAATCAGTATCACTCTCTCTTCCTGAGTCATCAAAGTTTAGTGTCAAGATAAAAGTAAAATATGAGTGGTGATGGCCCAGGATGCAGGAGATGTCCTGGGCATCTCTAAGTACTCCACAATGCCTATTTCTAAGTACTCTACAGGTGCCTTTATGGCCATTGAAATAAGTTGTTCTCATCTTCTCATTCCACTGGGAGAAGTCCTTACATGCTTGGAGTAGAAATTCACTTAACTCACAGGTAGGTTTGAGGCTTGTCAGCATGAGATATTCAGGGAGGACTAGCACCTGTGGTGTAAGTGTTGACTGAGTTCTTTTTAGGGCTGCTTATCCCTACAAATGTCATCAGGAAACTCACTATCCTGTGAAATTAAATTAACCTTGGTACTCAGAGTCAGTGCCCTCAGTATCCTCTCCCCCTTTTATTAAAGGGCTAAATGATGCATATATCTTTTTAAATTATCTATGATGCACTTTCATTTTATTTTCTCTTTAGAATAAATGCCAATCAACATATATCTTATTTTTTACAATTTTCAATTTATTCATTATTAGTTTTCAACATTCATTCCCATAAATTTAAGTTTTCTCCCCTTCCTTGCCCACTCTGTCCCCAAGATGGCATGCAATCTAACATGGGTTCTATATACATATTCCTGTTAAACGCATTTTCACATTAGTCATGTTGCATAGAAAAATTATAATGAATTGGTGAAACCATGAGAAAGAAAAAAATAACAAAACACAAAATCAAATATTCTGCATCACTTTACATTCTGACTACATAGTTCTTCTGTGGATTTGGATAGCATTTTCTATCATGAGTCCTTTGGGATAT
The DNA here is from genome assembly GCA_023548195.1 of Bettongia penicillata ogilbyi. Classification (NCBI taxonomy): domain Eukaryota; kingdom Metazoa; phylum Chordata; class Mammalia; order Diprotodontia; family Potoroidae; genus Bettongia; species Bettongia penicillata. Next base: position 2,515,066 of record JAJHZJ010000257.1, read on the forward strand.
TTTAGGTTCTTGCAATGTAGAGAAATCTGTCAAAATAAGTTATCACACACTATGGCTGTTTCAGTGAACAATGTTCTCCTGATTCTGCTCACTTCACTTCCATCAGTTCATATAAGTCTTTCCAGGATTTCCTGAAACCTACCTGTTCCTCATTTCTTATAGTACAATTTTATTCCATTACATTCATATACCACAACTTGTCCAGTCATTCCTCAATTGATGGGCATCCTCTCGATTTCCAGTTCTTGGTCACCACATAGAAAGAGCTGCTATAAATATTTTTGTACATAAGGGTACTTTTTCCCATTTAAAAAATCTCGTTTAGATACTGTCATAAAAGCAGTATTGCTAGGTCAAAAGTTATGCACATTTTTATCTCCTTTGGCCATAGTTCCAAATTGCCCTCCAAAAGGGTGGGATCAGCTCACAGCTCCACCAACAACGAATTAGTGTTCCAACTTTCCCACATCTTCTCCAACAATTATTATTTTTCTGTTTTGTCGTGATAACTACTCTGATAAGTGTGATATGGTACCTCAAAGTTGCTTTGATTTGCATTTGTCTAATCAGTAGTATTTCAGAGCATTTTTTCATATGAATATAGATAGCTTCAATTTCTTCCTCTGAAAACTGCCTCTTCATATCCTTTGGCCATTTATCACTTGGGAAATGACTTATATTCTTTTAAATTTGAGTCAGTTCTCTATATGATTAAATTGAGGCATTTATCAGAGACACTAGTTGTAAAAGAAAAAGAAATTTCTAGTTTTCTGATTCCCTGCAAGGGCTTTGTTTGTGAAAAAAAAACTTTTCAATTTAAAATAATTAAAATTATCCATTTTGCATTTCATAAGTTTCTTCATCTTTTGTGTTGTCATAAAGTTGTCCATTCTTCATAAAAAAAGATACATGTATCTTTATCAGGAATATTATGGAACAATAGTTGCAGAGACAGTCTTAGTTCAAGGAAAAACAGAATAAATTCATTTCTGACACATACTAGGTGTGTCATCCCTATCAAGTCTTACATACTCTCAATGTTTTAGTGAGCTCTCAAAGAAAATAACTTTTAGAGTAGGTTCTGTCCTGAACTGGTGGAGAGGGTTTCCTAAACCCAGGAATTCTCTCTAGAGATGAAATGTCAGGTGTAGTATTTATCAAGATCTGTAAGTGTACATGTATCTGGATTATGCTTAAGTTCTAAATTTTAGTAATGTATCTACTTCCAGATTACTTGGTGGCACCAAAGATAGAATTTCAGATCTTGAGTCAAGAACACTCATCTTCCAGAATACAAATTGTCCTCAGACCCTTACTAGCTATGTGACCCTAGGTAGGTCTATTTACCCTGTTTGCTTCAGTTTCCTCATATGTAAAATGAACTGGAGAAGGAAATGCAAAGCTCATCAGTATCTTTGCCAAAAAAACCCCAAACACGGTCACAAAAAGTTGAACAAAATTAAAGACAACTAAACAAAAACTACTTCTGTAGTAATATAGTTGGTGAGTGTTTTTGACTTATTATCTCATGAAATTCTTCCCTTGTCCTGCCCCTGCAAGCAAGATCAACAGATTTAAAAGGAAGACAGTAAGTATATTATTTCCCCATTTTTGGGCTGAGGTGATTGAGGCTCAAGAAGGGTTAAATCATCTCAAGTTAACGCAGTTAAGAAATAATCAAATATAAACTGCAACCACAAACTTCTTTCTCCAACTCTAGTATTTCAGCAGTTAAGGCAGGGCAGAAACTGAAGTGTCTACTTATTTTTTAGGAATATGAGTTAAATGACTAAATTAGAAAAGAAAAAGTATGCTCAGGAGGCTCCCTATTAGACTTGTAATGACAAAGAAGTGAGCTTGTCTTATTTCCAATTATAAGTATAATTATAGACAAAAGAAAGATGTTCTTAGAAAAATGATGAGAATTGAATTTATTCATTATGGTGCATTTCAGGAGAGATGAAATGATGATTCCACATGTAAAGTTAGTCCAGAGGCAGAAATGTGAAGTGAATGAGATTTTATTTTATTTTTTTTTTGCCCTTCCTAACCCTCCCCTCCTTCTCCTTATCAAGCTTCCTTTGATGCCTCTTACTGTAATAACTGCTGAAGACCCTTCAGAGTTGGACACTTCCCAAGTACAACCTCAGATTCCTAACCCTCACTACTCTCACTGTGTGACCAAAATCAAAGCCTCCTGGCCATGACCTATGTTGACTACTCTGATAAACTCCTCTTGACTCATGTGATGATGATGTAAGTTGTGATAAAATGCTACCTTGATGAAATAACATATTTGTATTTTAAAAAATCTTCAAACCATCAAATTCTAAGCAATAGAAATGTAATTAGTTATTTAAAATATATATCATTATGGATCTTCAGGTATGGAAATGCAGACTTATCTAACCCAGTGTAAAGTCTCTCCTAATAGTGTTTTTTATTCTTCTTGTATGTGGGAGTAGCTCTAAATGTTTCATGGCTGTACTTCTGTAATCCATCCCAACCTCTTACAAATATGCTTGAAACCTGGAAGAAGCAGCAAATTTGTGTTGGGTAATAGCAAATAATTAGGTTATAATGGTCAATTAGCACACCTTAATCAATTCCAAGAGTAATCAGAATTTAGTAGCAATTTGATGCAGAGGGGCAAAGAGTTAAAAAAAGAAATCAAAATGAAACAACTTCTAATTAGTTTTGTTATTTGCAAGCTAAAAATAATGTAAGCAATTCGGATATATTCAGTTTTCCCAGAGTTGTTCTATGCTTCTCTAGGCTTCTGAAACAAAGATTTTTTGGAAGACTACTAAATTAATGTCCTTGGACAAACATTCAGCTTCCCTTTCCCAGTAATTGTTCTAAAATGGTGTAATAAGTCATGGAGCATTTAAAGCAAGGTTATCTTCTGTCATGCAAGGACTGTTGCTCTAAGCTTGTACCCTGAAAACCTGGGTTCAAATACATCTAGTTATGTTTATGTGACCTGAGGCAAAGGACTTATTCTCTCCTTATTTCTCTCTCTCTCTCTCTCTCTCTCTCTCTCTCTCTCTCTCTCTCTCTCTCTCTCTCTCTCTCTCTCTCTCTCTCTCTGCCTTTCATACTCTTTTGACAAATACACAGAATAAAATATATAGGAATGCAATGTAAGAATTATTTTTAAATAAACATGTATTTTTCCATTCAATTTTATCAATCCTCTGAATTCTATACATAGTCCTTTCAAAATCTATCCATAAACAAGAGGTTAAGAAGTCCTATCTAAAATCTCCAGGGGTCCCTTCAAAGCCTTAGATTTAGGAATCCATGAGTCAAAAAAGCCTGCACTAGAAAGTGAAGCCTGGGATGCACATTTTTTCTTAATGTTTCACTGTGTCTTCTGATAAATCTTGCTAAACACTACTATGGTTGTTTCCATGATTGCTAAAATAAGGTGTCACACGCAATTTATCAATGTTCACCTCAAAACTTAGCAATGATCTGTTTCAGGAATAAATTAGGATATTCTTCTGCTTCTGCTCCCTCTTGACTCTTGCCCTATGTGTGTGCACAGCAGGATTTGGGGGGCTTGGCTCAATAATCAATGACTATGGGATTGGCAGGTTGCTCATGTATTAACACTACATGAGATTTCTCTTTCATGCTTTCTCCAGAATTTGGGATTTATTTCAGTCCAGCTACAAAAATCAATGGGATGCACAGGAAAATTGCTTCTTTAATTCTTTTCCTAAGAATCTCATTACCATCTGATTGGACATGGGCTTGGGGTTTAATTTCATTCTTGGCTGCTGTGGGGGTGGGGGGGTCACAATGCTTCACCATTTGCAGTGAGTAGTAGTGGGAGTGCAATGGAAGTAGAGACAATTTCATTTTTTTGCTTATATATCCCTAGATGCCTAGAAGAGTACATGACACACAGTAGGTAACTGTAAATATTATCAGATACTTCTTAATAGCTATACTGTTGAAGCAAAACTGATTATGACAGGTTTATAGCTCACAGTCTTTGGTACTAATTTATAGTTTCTAAATTTTAGGAGTAACTTAAAAATATAGACTACTAGACTGAAGAACTGAATGTTTTCATTTATACCATTCAGGTAAACAAGTTTCTCTGAGATTGTGGAATGCAAATTTCTTTAGAGCAATGGTTGAAACTTTTTCTTTCCTTCCTCCTGCTCTCCTGTCCTTCCTCCCTCCTTCCTTCCATTATCCCTTCCTTCCATCCTTCCTTCCTTCCTTCCTTCCTTCCTTCCTTCCTTCCTTCCTTCCTTCCTTCCTTCCTTCCTTCCTTCCTAAATTTCAAACACACAAACACACACGCACACGCAAACACACACACACACAGAGCTCTCCTATGAAAAATTTAGACTTGTGACAGGACAATTCTTACTCATTAGTCACAAACAGGTCATGACATAAACACAGCCTGGGAATGAGGAGACCTGAATTCTTGTCCTAGTTCAGTCACAAATTAGCTGTGTACCCTCTGATCAATCACAGAAACTCCCTGAGATAATCTTTTACTGTAAAATTTATGATGAAAATGTTGTGTCAGATGATCTGAAAGGTCCCTTCTCACATCAAATTCTGACTCCAAAAGTAATAGGAAAGTGCTTGCTCACTTCAGAAGAATACGCCAATGCAAATTGTTATCATAGACTCTATTGGGTTCATCTTCTCTCCCTTACTTTCTGATGTTATGATTTTAGCTTGCCTGAAAATATTTTATTCATGTTGAAACTTTGTCTTCTGACTTATGGACTAGATCTAGCTTTTGTGGTTGTTACAGCCTATAAAGGTCAGTATCCAAGGCTATGCTTTCTCAGTGGTGAGTATATTTTATGTTGTATATATTTTATGATTTAAAGATACCTGTTGCATATTTCTATGTTTTATATATTTAATTATTTAAAGATATCTGCAATGTCTCTTGTTTCTCCCCCCCCAAAAAAATCCCTCATTTGACTGGTTCAGAGCATAGCATGTTTTGCATTTTCCTGTAATTTGATTTAAACCATACAGATGCTTGTTCAATGAACATGAATTCACAAACACCCCCCCACACACACACATACACACACACACAGAGTAGTTATTGGATAACATCTCAATATCAAAACCTCAGTGCCAAAGTGTAAGACCAATGACTGGAGTAACAGTACCCTTATTCAAGGCTTACCTCTATAATTAACAGTCTATGTGACATAAGACCTCATTTAGCCTCCCTGCTACCCAGTTTTCTCATCTCTAAAAGAGGAGTTTGAACTAACTGGCCTATGAATTTCCTTGATCTTATACATTGAAGTCAAACTCTACTTCTCCAGAGAATCCACATTATAAGATGGTCTCACCATCTGCACTATAAGATTTTCAATGAGGGAAAACTCACAACATTCCTCTTGAGGCAACCCATTTCACTGGTGGGTCAGTCAATTGGCAAAGTTTTGTTCAGCTATCACTGTCTTCCAGGTACTTTGCTAAGCACTTGAAATACACTAAGAGAAGGGTTTCTGAGAGCTCACAGTCTGTGGTGAGAGTGTACCTAAACAACTCTATATGCACAAGATTTATACAGGTTAACTTAGACATTATCTTATAGAGAAGAAAATAGGATTAAGGGACACTAGGAAAGGCTTCTTAAGGCAGATGAAGATTGAGGAAACCAGGATGTCCAAAAGTCAGAGGTGAGGAGAAAAAAACTATTTCCGACATGGGGTACAGTCGCTAAAAGAGAGTGAAGTCAGGAACTGGACTGTCTTGTAAAGAGCAATAAGGATACCAACGTCAGTAGATCATAGATGACATAAAGGGAAGTAAAAATGAAAGAAGAATGGAAAGGTAGGAAGAAGACAGGTTCTAAAAGGCTTTAAAATCAAAGAGATCATATATTTTATATCAAAGGCAATATGGAGTTATTAAAGCTTACTCAGTAGGTTTTTTAGCAGGTCTGCACATTAAGAAATTACTTTGATAAGTTTAGTTATAGGAAGGTTTTCTATTTTCTGAATTTGAAATCAAAATATGTAATACCATATCAACTCCTAAAATTCTAATATTTTTAGCATGAAACACATACACACATAAATCTGTATGTGTATATGTGCAAGTATGTATATGTATTGGCACATGTGCATATATGTATGTGTGTATATGCGTGTATATGTATGTGTGTGTGCATGTGTGTATATGTGTGTGTATATGGGTAAGTATGTTTATCTTACCCTACAGGAAAGCAGGGAAGAGTGGATAAGAGGTATGGGATAATATAAAGGTTCTCAGATTGGGGTAAGTGGTAATTCAAAACAAACACTTTCATAGAGGGACAGGGCAAAGGAGAGAATAGAACAAATGAGGGCAAGATAGAGAGAAATATAATTAGTCTCTCATAACATCACTGTTATGAAGTGTTTTGCATGACTACTCATATATAATATATATATATAGTATATCAAATTGCTTGCATTCTAAATGAGGCTGAGTAGAGAGGGAGAAGGGAGGGAATGTGGAACTCAGTGCAGTAAAAATGAATGCTAAAAATTGTTTTAACTTGCAACTAGGAAATAAGATATAGGCAATGGGGTATAGAAATCTATTTTGCCCTACAGGAAAATAGAAAGGAAGGGGATAAGATGGGGGGGAGGGTGATAGAAGGGAGGTCAGATTGCAGGAAAGGGTAATGAGAATACATGCTTTCATGAGGTGGGAGGGAGGGTGAAGATGGGGAGAATTTTAAATTCAAAATTTTGTGGAAGTAAATGTTGAAAACCTAAAAATAAATGCATTTTTAAAAATGAAAAAAAAAATCACAGAATTTGAGAGGGGAAATAAATGTCAGCTGCCATTCAGGATATCCCAAACATTTCAGAAAGTTCTATATAGTATTGCATGATCCCTGTCCCTCAATACAATAGTAAAGTTATAGGATGGCATAGACAGAAGAGTTTAAGGGTGGGTAGGCATATATGGGACCAGATCTACATTATTGGAAGACATATGCACAATGATTATGTGGAAGATCCCCTGCAACAACTGAGTATATAGTTTTTGCCAAGGTACTACAAAAAGAAATCAAAGTATAAAACTATAATTTCTTACCTAATGAGTCTACTATCTCAGAGAGTAAAGACTAAATTCCTTAGGACAATAAAACAAGATAGTAGTAACTGTCAAATGGGAGATAGAAACATTAAAGCCAATTTAAGAGAAAGCTCAGTATGGAGTATAGGCTGAGGGAAAGAGTCTTCTGGAAAGAAAAGAAAAATAAGACCATAGATTATTACATTTCTAGTCCTATTGTATAAATTATAAAATGAAGTTAATTCTAGGATATTTTTTGAATAGACACCGATAAATATGGAACACAATTACATCTGGTATTGTTATCATTATGACATTTGATTCTTCTGTTTTCATGAATAAATATTACAGTCAAATGGAAAGTACTGAATTTGTAGACACATCTTCCTTAAAATGTTGGTTCTAATTCTTACTACTTGAGTAACATCAGAATGCTGGAAAGAATTATCAAAATGGAGTTAGACAAGCTGGGATTGAATCCCAATTTTGCTACCTCCTATATGTCTTTCATTGGGAAAGATATTTCTTCTTCTGAGACCTTGGTTTCCTTGACTGTAAAATGAGACAGCTGGATCAGATGACCTTTAGGGTCTCTTTTGTAACTACTTCTATGATCCCATAAGTCACTAACTTTAGGATTCAGTTTCTTTTTCCACAAAATGAAGAGACTAGACAAGATGATCTGGTGCAGACCATCTAACTCTCAGTAGCATGACTTTTACTCTTCTAGTATTTTGGATGAATATAAGATATAGTTCTGTATCTTTTTGTGTGTATCACAGACCCATTTGGGAGAATAATGAAGCCTACAAATCCCTTCCTAGAGTAATTAAAAAAAACAGTTTAAGGAAGTGCTAAATTTTAGGTAAAGATTAGTCAAAATGAAACTGGATTATTTTTTCATCCAAATTCACAGAACCACAGAAATGAACCAATGGACATTTGTGGGGTTGGTCTGTCAACTATCCATCTACTTTAAGAATGATATCTCTCTGGTTATTGTTTTTTCACTTAAATATGATTATCTTTATTAGGAAAGATTACATTTTGATTGAATTAATTAATTAGGGCCTAATGAAGACCTCTATACATCTTCGAAAAAATGAAGACATTGTATAAGAAGTTTCCTTACTCCTTAAGGAATGTCTAAAAGTTTGGAATATCTGAGAAACAGAAACAATGAGAGTTTGAAATCAGATAGGGAAAGGAAGATTATACAAAATTGCCCTGAACCACAGCCCTGAGTCAAATAGAGAAAGGAGAAAGTGTGAAAATTCTTTAGAAAGTCAGAAAAAGGTCCCAGAGTATGAGAAGCTCAAAGCTGCTTCAGTGGAAACAAATAGAATACCAATAATATAATGTATTTCTGAAAGTATGAAACTTTCCATTGTTGACAGATTCCTTACTTCGAGAAATTTTATCATTTTAAGTGCGTGTTTTTTTTGTGTGTGTATGTATACGTGTCTTTAACCCTACTTTCATGAAGTTGGTAAGCATAATCTCTGACTAGCACAAGGAAAGAAGTGAAATACTTCCAGTAGAGACCTAACCTCAGCTTTTATTAGAAAAGTCTGTACCAATTGAGTGTGTATCCATCTATCCCCTGGGATAATTTGCATATTTGCATATTCATTGATTTCAACTGGGCTCTTCCTGAACAGCACAACTTATTTTCATTGTTTCTCCACTATTATTCCAATGTTTGTCTTCAGCTCTGTTAGTTATTACCCACCCATTTTAGCACAATGCATTATTTTCCAGAATTACAGTATCATCTCTGTTGACTGGGAGTGATTAATTACTGATTGCATAATTACTTTATCACAGGGCACCAGGGGGAGAAATGAAATAAAACTCTACTATAATAGTGTTTCCTTAGCTTATTTTCATTTCAGAAAATTGCCATTGTTGTTTGTTATTAACGTATCTTAAAAATTGATTCATCCTAAACAGAAATATTAAATTTATGAGGTCCACATCATATAGTCCAAAAGCAAATATGTGCATATCTACTGTTAGACTTTTATTTTCCAATTGAGCTACAAAATAGAGTGTTTAATAAGTGGATATGAAGGCGATAAAATAAAGTAGAGTGATAAACCTGTCACTCTTGTGAATTGATTATTTTTAATTATAATTAGAACAAATAAAATTCCTCTTGCAATTTTAAGAGGGTATTTTCTTTTATGGGATCATTGCTCCCTTGAGTCCAAGATAATTCTCCTTGCTTCCTTTTTTTTTTCCCAGAGAAGGGTGCCAGTGGTTATGTTAGTGTATAGAAAGAACGTTTGGCAATCTAAATGGTGTGAGTAATTTCTCATAACTCCTTTTTGGAAAGAGTTTCATAAACCAAACTGACAATGTCTTCTTCCCCACTACATGACCATGAAAACGGACTGTGCAGTTCTGGGTATACTATTTCAGGAAAAAAACATTCCAAGCTTAAGAAAGTCTGAAAAATTACTAAAATATCCAAAAAGATAATAGGAATGTACATAGAGTGGAAAGACTCCTCAAAACTCATCTAGTCTGATGCCCTTAATTTAAGGAAAATGAAACCAAGAAAAATTAAAGAACTTGCCCAAGATTACAAAGAGAATAGTAGATTTGAAATTTCAAATCAATAATAGTAGTTTTAAACTCAGAACTCTTGTAGTATACTGATAATTAGATCTTTACAATTTAAAAAGTCAAATTCTCTAGGAGGATAAAAAAAGTCTCTAAAATCATGACGAAGCAAAAAAAGTCAATACGCTCTTAATCATTAAATCTCAGGGAACCAATTTTACACTCATACATATGCACATACACACACATTTTTCCCTTTGAAGACTAAAACAGATAAATTCAAGAAAAAT